>VZRE01003115.1:157631-246866 GCA_013396775.1 Cephalopterus ornatus | reverse complement strand
GGGGGGGCGGTGATTTTTGGGGGTGCCCGGGTCTGACGCGCTCCACAGCCTTCGTTGTGCTCCCGGATTAATTGGCAAATGTGCAATAAATGGGGTAAAGGCCCCTGGCCTTGCGTCCCTGCTTTTGGCTCTCTGGGGAACCGCCTGATTATTAATCCCCTACTAATCCCCTATGGAGGCAGGCTGGGAAAGTTGGGGCTGTTCAGCCTGGGGAAGGGAAGGTTGTGTGGACACCTCACAGCACCTTCCAGTGTCTGAAGAGGCTCCAGGAAAGCCAGAGAGGGACCCTTTGTTAGGAACTGGAGTGACAGGACAAGGGGTAATGGGTACAAAGAGGGGAAACTTAGGTAGGGTATTAGGAAGAAATTCTTCCCTGTGAGGGTGGGGAGGCCCTGGCACAGGGTGCCCACAGAAGCTGTGGCTGCCCCATCCCTGGAAGTGTCCAAGGCCAGGTTAGATAAGGCCTGGAGCAACCTGGGCTGGTGGAAGGTGTCCCTGCCCATGGCAGAAGGGGGTGGCAATAAATGATCTTTAAGGTCCCTTTCGACCCCGTAACATCTATGGTTCTACAATTAGTTCAGATCAGATTAAATTATAAGGGTGAATTTTGTTATCCCAAAGCAGAGCCCTGCCTAAGTGCTAAATAATAATGCTGATAACTGTAATAATTGAGTTATTAAGCAAGTGTTTCCCAACTGCTGCTCCTGAACCTCTGGGCCACTGGGCAATCAAAGGATATTGTTTAATTGAATGATGTGATCCCTCTGTTGTGCTGCCACACATGGAATGATGCAAGTGAGGTCCATGGAAAGCTCTCAGTAACAGTGCTGTAAAGCTGTAGTAATAATACTTCAATCAATTTTTGAAATAAAAACATGGGGTTTGCCAGGCAGTATTTATATCTGACTCCACAGGCAGCAGCAGCACCCACTTGCTGAAACACCATCGGCACCCCCAGCCACGCTCAGCACCGAAACCAAAGGCTCTTCAAAGGGCTCTGTTAATGTGTTACAAACCTGTGTTTTCCCAGCAGCACCTCCTGGAAAAAAAAATAAATGTGCTGGGTGGAGGTGCCTTATTAAAAGGGTGACTCAAAGAAACACCTGAAAGATTATCTCTCCCTGAGCACAAACCACTTCAGCCTCAGTTTGTGGCGGCTGGAACCTGTGTTCAGTGCTGAGGAAAGCCCTTGATGCCTTGGTTCTTAGGGCAGGGCTGTGGGTGCTGGTCGTGGGTGTCATCAGTGCATCAAATAGAGCCTGTTTTACATAAAAACACCTTGCAGCTCAATGGGAAGTGTTTCCATGGCTTGTACCACCCTGCAGATCCCACAGAAATCCTTGGGAAATGAGAGAATTGACTAAACCTGCCAATTCGAGGGGTCTTGGCAGGGGCAGCAGCCAACCACGAGCAGGTTTCTCCCAGGTCTGGGTAATTTCCAGCCAGGTTGGATGGGGCTTGGAGTAACCTGGTTTAGTGCAAGGTTCCACCCGTGGCAGGGGGTGGAACAAGACGGGGTTTAAGGTCCCTTCCAACCCAAACCACCCTGGGATTTTATGGATTTCCCTGTTTTTAGACACCTGGCATCTTCACTGGCAGGTCGTGCTGGAAGGAGCCGGCTGATTTCAGTCAACAGGTAGGAAAATCCTGCTGAACAACAAGAGATTTTTTTTTCCCTTAAGGAAGCAGGAAAACATCAGAGGGAATGATAAAGCAGCTGATGAAGGCTTTTTTACCTTTCTGGTGAGATGATGCTTCCCATGATCCCTCCTTGCCCATCGCCACGTGGTGAGGAAGGATCGACCAACACCCCGTCCAAGGGTTGTTAAATCAGTGAGTCTTTTCCTGGTGGGATTTGGCTCATCTCTGGGATGCCCACGGTCACCACCAGCACCTCCTGCTCCACCCCCAGGCTAAGGTTCCATCCCAGCCCCCGAAAGTGAATCATCCTGAATTAATCACAGCAATTAATTGAACTCACGCTGGGAGAAATGGAATTCCCTGTTCCATGAGGGCTCAGGCAGCCCTGGATCTGACCTGCTCCCACCAACCCCATGCCAAGCAGCCGCTGTTCATGGGATACCCTGTGGCAGTTGGGGACATTCCTGTAGGGATTCCTCCAATTCCTGCCGTGGAAAGCTCTTCACTGCCTGCCAGTTGGAGATATAAATAATTAAGCACTGATTAGCACTTTCCTACTTGGACAGAGAGGAAAAGGGATGGGAAATGGGGCTATTTCTGAATGCAGGAACTATCCAGCAATTAAATAAGTGACCACCCCAGTGATGCTGATAATAATAACATACTGGGTGTATTTTTGCTCGCAGTTGCTTCACCCAAGCATGGGCTGGAGCAGGGACTGAGGAATCTGGATCCTTGGATTTGATTTTGCACCTATTTTACCTTTTCTTCAGCAGCATCCTTCACACCCAAACCTCAGCAACCATTTCAGGGCTGCTCTCTGCATCTGCTTAAGGTTTTTTAATACTAATTTTCCTGGGTTTGGTTATATCCATTGAGGCTTTTTAAGCCTGACAGTCATGGAAAATTCTTGTTTCCTTAGTAAAGTAACCATTTTTCAGCCAACCCAAACCAAACCAACCCAACCCAAACCAAACCAAACCCAGCAACATCCCCAGCACACCCACGCTGTGCTGAGGGACAGTGAGGAGATGATGCTCCCCGGGCTGATGTGCATCACCACAGAGTTAGATTTTGTGTGTTTGATTAAACTTCTCTCTAAAATAAACATGCAAAAGTCCTTGGGCTTAACATCCATCAAACTCCCCAGTCCTCGAGAATGCCCCACCTGATAGAGTCCTGCTCGGTCCTGATTTTCTCACATCACAGGAAGCAGCATCTCCACATCCCTCCCCCATCCCTTGGGCTGCAGTAACTGCCCAAGCCAGCTCCTCACTGACCTCAGAGATGGAAAAGGGAGATTTTTCCAGCCTGGGCTCAGCAGGAACAAGAGGCAGCTTCTTCCTGAGCCTGCCATTTAACAACCAGCAACCTGCAGTGGTGAAACTTGGGTTCATATCACACCCCTGGGGCTCTCCCCAGCCCCACATCCTGCCTGCCTGAAGAGGAGTGTTTGAGCAAACCAGGCTGCTGAAACAAGCAGAATTTTTAATAGTTCCACCCCCAAAATGGATGGTTTTTAACCCAGCCCCATGTGATGGTGCACAAGCCATCAGTGGGATGATGGCATTGGCAGCTGCACCGAGTCCTGTCATACTCTGGCTGCATTTTTGGCCAGCAAAGCTTTTCCAACTCCACCAGCCCCTTTTCCCCCCACACTCCCACGGCTGCACCAGCAACCAGGGCTTTTCCTTGAGAAGGGGGAGCAGAAACCATCCCTGGCAGCCTGTGCCCTGCACGGGCACGTGTGGGAAGAGGGGCAAGAATTCGGCGGCTGCCCCAGCGACTCCTGGCGTGACTCGGACCCCACCTCAGCACCAGGACACAAAGGCTGTGCCCATCTGCAGGTGTCACTCGGTGGGGAAAGGCCTGGGTTAGTCACCGCAGTGCTTGTTCCCAGCCCTCTAAGGGAAGCCTTTGGATCGTGCCAGGAACTGCATCGGTCATCGTGTCACGTTGCGAACGCAGAAAGTATTTGGCAGGTTGGCTGCTGTCAATACTGTGGGAGGGAGGAGTTACATCACAGCTACAGAGCCAGCAGGTTTCCTCCCTGCAGGTTCCTTATTGCCTTTAAAGGAGGTTTCTCCTCCTAAAATGGTGGTTTGACCCCCAGTATATTTTCTGCCAGCTCTGCCAGCTCATGGCAAAAGAGGAGCTGCAGCTTAAATCCTGCACCTTCTCCCACTGCAGATTTCTTCATTTGCCCCAGTCACAGAAACATCGTTTGGCCACATTTGGGGGTTTTATGGGCATTTGAGGTTTTGTGGGCATCAGCTCCACAAACCAGAATTCAGACACAGAGAGAAATGCTGCTTGTGCACGGCCAAAGAGCTCCACGTGCCCTCAGCCCACGAGCAGAGAATTTGGAATGGTCCCAGGCTGGCTGACTTCAGCACATCCCTCTCACCTGGACTGGGGCTGATCTTCTCCATGGAGAGGTGTAAATATTTTGGAAAGAAAAGGTTCTGCACCAGGTGCAACCCCAAAAGGTGGGTGAACTGAGGAGGCAGAGATGCAGCAAGAGATAAAGGCGCCGAGCGGATCATCCCCGGACAGAGCGGCTGAGACACGCCGGAGCATTTCCTTGGAGACTGTGGCGACTCATTGCTTCCTTAGTAACCAAACATTTGCATCTGTATTGAGTAGAGCAGCAAATATGCCTCGCTGAGCCTGTACAGGTCGCTGCAGGTGTGTTTTAGGAGGCAGGGATTGCTCTGGCAGCTCATCCAGGATAATTGCAGGATGCTGCATCGCTGATCTGGGCATGCCCAGGTGCACAGTTTCAATCCCCCAATTGTTCAGCTAGCAGGTGGACCCTGACCCGATTAATTTAAATGCAGAACAACTTTTAAGTTACTTGAATAGATGATTTCTTGTTCTTCCCCCAAATCTGCGGCCTGTGCTTGGTTAAGCAGCATCCAAAGCTCAGAGCACTAACAGGGGTGAGTTGAATTGGGATTTATTGTCAGCTCCCTCTCTAAATCTCTCTTCCAGAAGCCATTAGCTAATTATTTTCTTCGTTGCACTGTGGGGTTTTCGGCCTGACAGGTTTTGCATGGCACAATGAAGAAAAGCTTCCTGCTGGGAGCTGGTGATGGGAGCACTGGATGTGGCTGGAGTGGGCACCCACTGGGTTTCCTCCCGGCATCCCACTCCTTGGACCAGCATTTCCTGCCTCGCCCCCTTCTCCACCAGCACGGGAGAGCGGGATCTGCCCTGTGGAGTGGATATCGCAGCATGGAGCACTCAGGCTCCCCCTCCTGAACCGGAGGGATGCTCGTGGTGGCTGCAAGAAAACCTGGTGTCAGCGAGGTGAGTCAAGGACTGAAGCTGTGGGAGTTGGATTTCCCAACGTCCTGGGGTGATTCTGAGGGAGAGGTGCTCAGGTGGAGCCCAGTGCCCAGTTTTCGGCGGTTCCCAGCCCGTGATGGAGTCTTAGGCTGGTGAACGCCTTTCTGGGCTTGTTACATCCAAACTGCTGAGAGCAGCAAAACAGGGACCGAGGGAGGAGAAATGGGAATGACCTGGCACTTGGGAGATGTGCCTTTAGTATTTGATGTCATCATTTGGGAATTAGCTTGTTGCCATCAAATACTAGGAATAATTAAAGGATGCTGCTGGGTTTACAACGCACTCATATTTGCTCATTAAATAAGATTAAAAAAAAAGCGGTCTGGGAGAAGCTGCAGGGATTAAACACCTGGAGAAGGGCTTGTGGGGTGTCCCAAGCATGGATATTTGGGTGGTGTGGCCAACACCAACACAAAGAGGTAATCAGACACAACATCCCAAACACCCACCAGGGCTGAAAATGAGATTTAATCAGTCCCTGGGTGCTGCTTTTGGCTGTCATTTCTACCCAGGGCTGCAGTTTGTGTCCAAGCCCCAGAGGATTTCAGCCTCCACAGGAGCATCCCGAGCCCTTTCCCATCCCAATCTCCCCATCTCGGGCTGAGGACAGCCCGCTTACCCCAGGGCACGTGCTGAGGGTGACTGAGGTCCTGCTGGCACAACACTTGGGAAAGAACAAGCGGGATTATTGTTATGAATAACAGTAATTATTGGGTTGTTATCATTAAGGTAAAGATCTCGGTGACTGCAGCCCAACAGCCCTTTAAGGAGTGGCTGTCCCTGGCTGCCCTGCCCTCCACCTCCTGCCCCACATTAAAACATCTCCTTTACCCCTCTCCCAGCCCCTGCCATGTCCCCTTGACAGGGAAAGATGGGAAAGATGTTGAACCCAAGATTGCTCTCAAGTCAAAAGCAGCCAAGATTGAACACGATGTTCTTGATATTCCTTTTTTTTTTTCCTAAAGCTCAGCCTCTCTTCATATACCAAAGCTGAACTTAAACTACAAACAGCTTAATTTTCCAATTTCTGCATAATATTTGCCCTTTTCTGTATCTCACAGTTTCCCCACTGGAGAAGGGCTGTAGGGAGAGTGTTATCCTGCTTCCCCAGGGGCAAAAAAATATCAATATATTCCCTGCATGGAGCAGGTCGGAGTTGATTGCTGCAGCTCAAAAAGCAGATCTGGGCTCTCTGCATCAAACTCATTTCTCCTGCAGCTCCAGGGACATTTGTGGCTCACTGAGGATTCGCTGGAGGGTTGCACCAGGTTTGGCCGGGGGTTCTCGCACAGCTCAGGCCGTGATTCACCCACGGGTGGTTCGTATTTCACAAGGGAAAGGGCTGGGCTGAGTCAGGCCAAGGAGTGTCGGGGTGGTGACACCTTCCCAGAAGGAAAGCCCTGCTTTCTGGAGTGGGAAACCCACCGTGAGGTGCCTGATGCTCCCAGGGGGTATAGGAAGGGGCAGCAGAGCTCTGCAGCACCTGGCTGTAGGAATCAGGCGGCAGGGAACGTGTCTGATTCCTCCTGGATCTGTGACGATGGGATGGGACGAAGGGGAAAATCACTGCAGGGCAGGAGAGAGGTTGTAATTCCCACTCCAAATCTGGGACCTGCAGCAACAGAGCCAGGATGGAGGGAACAGCTCTGAGCACGGGATGATCCTGCTCTAAAAAAGGCTGTGAAAATAAACAAAATCTTTCCGGAGGCAGCAGACCGAGCTCCTCACACACCCTAAAAGTTTCCCATTTGGGATGGGGATGCTGCCTTTTGGAAAGGCAATGCCTGGGGAACCCCAACCTGTCTGGGGTTAAAACACAGCACAAGGGCTTCCCCTCAGCATGTCATTTGCACCAATTTTTAAATAATTTTAAACAAAAAGCATCTCCTCCTACTGGCCGTGGGGAGGAGGAGAGGGACCCCTGCCGAAATCCAGGGTTTGGGTAAAAGGGATGGAGCTAGTTCCTCCCTGAGCTGAGCTGTTGATGTGAACAGGTGGGATCAATCCTGGCAAAAATAATCTAAAAACAGGGCTTTAATCATTATTTTTTGACTCTCTTGGAAATAAGGGAGAATTCCTGGAGGATCAGGTGGTTGCAGCTGCTTTGTCCCAGCAACTTCATGTACTGGGGGGACATCCCTAAAGTGATTTCACACTTAAATGACCCAAGCCCCTTTACCAGCAGTCCTTATGAGCTGTATCCCTGTATCCTTGATTCCTCAGGAGCTGCACAGTGAGTTTTTCCCTGTATCCTTGATTCCTTAGGAGCTGCACAATGTGTATCTTTGACTCTTTACACGTGAGGTGTGAATCATCCCTGCTCAGGTGAGAACGTGGTCCAGCAACGTGCAGCAAACAAGTCAAAGCTAATCTTGACTTTCTTATGTCAGGTGGCTCCTAAAAAAGCCACAGGGACCATGAGAGGTCTCTTGGGTCCTGGGATGTGCTGGGAAAGCTGCTCCTTGGGCTGGCAGGGTGGCTGCTCTCTGGAATTTAATAATTAAATAATTCTTGTGAATTTAATTTGGGAACCTGGACTTGGTGCTTTCTGTACTCATTTTTGATGCTCATCTGCTTGGAGAACATCCCATCCAGTCCTTGAGCTCCATGGAGTATAAACTGATAAGGAATAACCCCCTGAAATGGAAACAGGGCTGGCCCAAAAGGGGCAGCTGAGGCAGGGAGGGAATTCTCTGGGATATTTGCTTTACTGCCAGAGCAGACACGGGCTGGGTGCTGGAGGCTCGTGGCCAGAGGGTTATTCCTGCTGGGGAGTCGGAATGGGCCAGGCTGGCAGAGCCTGTGGGGACATTCCTGAAGGAAAAGGAGCTCAACAGCCAAAATCAGCACATGGGACTCGATCCAGGTCTGTGGGACTGCAATCCCAAGATGAACCCAGGTGCATCCACCTGGCTCCACCATGGTCTGGCTGAACGATCCTGCTGTCCTCCCCCTGCCTGAAACACAAGTGCTGTGGATGCGCGTCCAGGGAGACAAATCACTTTTCCCCCGTTGGAATCTTTTATGGCACTGAAACGCTGCAGCTCACCGTGTGTTTCTGCTCAGCAGCTCTAATCCACAGCCTGCTTGAAAATACTTCCAGGCAATTGCAGTGAAGGCAAAACACAGGAGAAACTTGGCTGGAGAGCTGGTCGGAAGCATCGGGAGCAGGGAGAGAGGAGCGGGAGGAAGGCTCCCATCCCGGTGGGACAGCTGTGGGAAAGAGCCCTGCAACACTTCCAGAAGGCCATTGCCTGGCTTGGAGAAGGGACAAAGGGAAAAAGCAGCAGGACAAGGAAAGCATGATGGAATACAAGGGGGAAGGGCAAGCTTCCTGTGTTTATGGAATAGCCAAGTGGTTTGTCCAGGTCCCAGGTGCCTGAGGGGTTGGAGCCATGGCAGGAATGAGCCATGGAAGTGACAGTGAATGAACTGAGGCCTCGGCACCTGCAGGTGGGAGAGCCTGGTGTGTCCCCACCACGGACTGGGCACCCTGCTCTCTGGAGCAGTGTCATTCCCAGACTAATTCACAAAGGATCACCAGAGTCCAGCCCAGCGTGAGCAGCACAGCGATGGCAGATCACCTCGGGAAGCTCAGGTCCAAAGCAATCCCATGTATTCACAAAGGATTTTCCTCCAAATGTCATTGGAAATTAACTGATTACTTTTTTGAGAGAGGGTTGACTCTGTTGTCCAGCTCCTGGACAACAGTTCATCCGTTTGAGGAATTTTACCCACTTTGAGGCATTTTCCCTCAGCCTCCTCTCTTACTTCTAATTTAAGTAACACTTCCCCCAAAGTCTTTGCTCACTTCCCCTGGAGCTCTTTGCCTTTGTGCAGCACCAAGAACATTGGAGCCTCTGTGTGTGGCCTGGGCAGCTGAAACTTTCCAAAACATTTTCCTTTTGTTCTTTCTTGTCCCTCTCTAGGTCTTCTGGGGTTGTTATCGTCAGCCTTTAGTCCCTCTCAGGCTATTCTGCTCCACTGTCGGGCTGTTCTCACCTTCTTTTCAGCCCTGGCTTGTCCATAAATCTCTCCTGTGCTCTGGGCAGGGAGGCCCTCAATGAGCCACCTTTATTTTCCAAAACACATCTGTGGGCCTTTGCAAAACCATCCAGAATAGCTCTGGGGAGCTTATTGCAACTCTAATTTTAAGAACATAGTTTATAACCTCCCTTTAAGATTCCATTTCCTCCTTGTCCTATAAACATCAGTGAACAAACAGTGATCCCGTTCTGCTCCTGGTAAGTTTAAGGATCTGCTGAACCAACTGAATGGGTAGAAACAGAATTGCTTTGCTGCTATAAACTTCACCAGTTCCTGCAGCAGCAGAGCCTGTTTTTGCAAAAGACCTGTGCCAACACAGAACAAACCAGGGTTCCCATCAGCAAAAACTGAAGCTGTGCTGAAGTTCCCTCGGTGGGTAAAGCTGCACACAGGCACTACCAAGGTGTAACATCCTTCCTCTGCCAGGGAGGAGAAGCGGTGGAGCAAAAGCTGAGGGACTGCCTGGCACATCAAGGCTGTGGCTGAAAAGATCTACTTTTGTCAGAAAAGACATGAGAAGGTCAGCAAGGCAGCCTGGTGCTCCAGAGCTCCCCAAAACTCCTTAACAGTTCTTGTGTGGAGCTTAACCACTCAATGTCACACAAATGACGAAGTCAAAACATGGTGGGCTTTCAGCCTTCCACTGAATTGAGAGAACCTTTCGAACCACAGTCATAAAAACCTGGTTTCTTGTTACCTGTTCCCTGCTGCCTTCAGGAATCAGACAGATCTGGAGGGTCACTGACTCCAAAGGGGTTTTAGCCCTTCCCAAGCTGCTGCACAGCGGTGCTGGTGAGTGAGACTGGTGCATCCACTCATGGGAACATTCCAGCTGCTCATTTGGAGAGAGAACTGTTACATTTGACTTTACACTGCTTTTAAAACAAGGTTTGCTCTTTAATGTGGCTCAAAGGCAGGTGAGGTGCAGGACAGAGAACAAACCCCACATTAGACCCTCCTGTACCTCACAGGGCAAGACAGAGTTACCCAACCCACCCTGAAACCTCAAGTCCCTTGTAAGACACTACAACAAACCTCTCCAGGGTGTTTGCTCCTCAATTCTCCTCCTCAGCAGCAAATCCAACTGCCAGGAGTGACATCAGCACCCACAGAGGTGAGAACAAAAACACTGCACCTTCACCCCTTCGCTAATTGCCAAATCACAGCGCGGGGCCAACACCAACAAAAGGCATCAAATAGGCTGGGGAGTTATTCAGCCTCTAAAATTATTGTTATTCTTCTTCTCTCTGGGATGGGACTGCATTAGGATTGCGGAAATTCAAGTTCAAACAGAGACGAGGAAGACAGGGAACGCTTTATTAGATTCCAGCCTCACCATGTGGCAGCTGGTTACAGGAGAGCAACTGGTGGGCAGGGGAGGTTTCCAGCATGCACAGGTGGGTGAGAGGGGCAAGGCTGTATTCCAAGCACGTGCTTGGCTCCAGGGCAGGGCATGCACACGGGATGCAGGCGGTCAGCAGGCTCCAGAAGTGTGCAGGGTCTCTTGAACATGCATTTTGCTGAAGCTGAAAGTTTTATCAGAGAGAGAAAATAAATGTGATGCGAGTAGGACCCCTCTGAGAGGGGCTGTTGCCATGGGAGGCACAACGTGCTTTGGATACAGCCTTGGTGAGAGCGGGGTCAGGACAGGCCCCGTGATCCAACACGCCTCGGAGGGGGAACACGGAGCACCCGCCCACGGGTGAAGGAAAGGTGGAAGGACACACTGGCCCTGCAGGGCAAGGCTCGTGTCCCGCAGGGGAACCTGCACACACAGTCAGTCAGTCAGTGCCTGCTGCTCCCTCACGCACTGGGAGCCTTTTGCTTCCTCTGGCTCCTTGTCCAAGACTTAGGGCTGGGCAGAGCGGCAGCTCTGAGCCCTGGGAGAAGGAGCTCTGAAAGAAAATGTGAGAAAGAACTTGGCATTTAAGCTACTTCAAGTACTAGTCAAACCCAGCTTACCCATTTGTTCGATTTATTGAACTTCAAAGAGGTGCACGCTAAAGCAATAAGATTTACTGGTTTGGATTCCTCTCTGTACAAGTTCTTTCAACCAGCTTGAATGCACAAGGCTTTACAGATAGAAGCGCTGAAATACAGGATAAAACAAATCTAAACTCCAAATCACTCCATGAAGAAAAATTGTAGAAAATAAAAAACCAAAAACAAACAAACCAAAACAAAACAAAAAAAAAAAACCAAAAAAAAAAAAAAAAAAGAAAAAAAAAAAAAAACAAAAAAAAAAAAAAAAAAAAAAAAAAAAAAAAAAAAAAAAAAAAAAAAGGAAAAAAGAAGAAAAAAAACTGCAGCACTCCTCGGGGAAGGGGCAGACTGCACGAGGAGAAACACAAAGGGGTGGAAGGCAAGCTAGTGTAGTCTCTGCCCAAAGCTTCTCTGTGCTGGCTGCTCAGGGGATGGAGTTCAAAAGGTCCTTGAGGAAGCTGTCGGGGTCATTGATTTCTGACAAGAGTCCTTTAAACAAAAGAAGACAAGACAGAAGAATTAGATCCAAAACACTGCTTCTCCTGCCCACACTGGGGATTTGTGCTGGGCATGTGTAAGTCACTAAGGACAGCTGCAATCTTATTTTAAGTCTGGACACAACAAGGATAAAAAAACCCTTGTTGGATTCATGAGCAGAAGGGAGGGACTGAATTGTGTGCATTAAATCCTTATGGCACTTGCTCTTGTGCAGCTACAGGGATCCTGCTATGCTCCATACATTGAGCAGAAGAGACCAGCCTGAGGCACAACTCCTGACAGAACTAAGAACAGCTTCTCTGCATGTTTTCAGCATCTCCTGACTCCTGGGGGTACCAAAATCCCTTCAGCAGAACACTGGATGCACCCAACTGCTGCCCCCAGTGCATGGTCACATCTGTTTATCAAACCACACACCCCTCAAAACACCTTCAGGCTCTAAGTCTGTATGATTAACAGAGCCAGGGGCAGGACCTGCAGGATCAGCTGGAAGAGAATTTCCTGTCTGGAGATGCTCAAGTGTGTGTCCCAACTGTTTCTGAGATAGCTTAGGACTGCTGATGTCTCTGCTCTCCCTGTCTCACCCAAACAAGCTGCGGCAGCGTCAGGAATGCTGCTGTCTCCAGTCACAAGTTGCACGAGGCAGCCTATAAAAGGGAAAGCACACACTTACCAGCCACATCCAAAAACTCAGAGAACGTTTCCACTGGCATGAACTCCTCCTGGAAGGTTTTCAGGGCCTTGTCTGCAGCTTCGTGTATTGGCATGTCGTTGTGCCGGATGAACTCGGCGAGAGAGTAGGACCAGCCTCCCTCTGTGTTACTGGTAGGCACCTTCTGAGAGGGGAAAGGGAGACCAAATCAGGTGAAAAAATAACTATTTAAAACAGTGACTGCAAACCCTGGTGCCTTCTCCTGTTGCTCCTGCACTTGCATGCCCTGCCTCTTGCAAATGTACCACAGAGAACAAGTTATCCCATATGTGAATTCATGATCTTTTTGTACAGAACGAAACAAGGTCACAGGCGTTTTCTCACACCAACTAACTTAACCTTCTGTAGAAGATGCAGTTTTTTTTCTTGTGGATGCCCCTTCCTCCTACCTTACCCAACAGTTTCCCTTGGAATGTCCTTGTTTCTATGAACAATGAATTAGGAAAAATAAGCAAATACACAATACAGGAGTGCTGCCAACTGGCAAAGACTCTCAATTCTTCAGATACTGAACTGCAAGGGGTGCAAAAAGCACAGGCAGCTTCCTGTGGCCTTTCTGCTCTTACAAGGTGGAGAAGAAAAGGGAAGAAGGAAGAAATTGTTCCCTGTGAGGGTGGTGAGGCCCTGGCACAGGTTGCCCAGAGAAGCTGTGGCTGCCCCAGCCCTGGAAGTGTCCAAGGCCAGGCTGGATGGGGCTTGGAGCAGCCTGGGCTGGTGGAAGGTGTCCCTGCCCATGGCAGGGGGTGGAAGAAGATGGGCTTTAAGGTCCCTTTCAACGCAAACCATTCTTGTGATTCTATGAAGTTTCATTTTTACAAGGATCTTGGAAAAAGGGGCTTCAAACTTTGCCTTCTATTTTGAATTCATGTAGTCGCACAGGTTAGAAAGCTGAGATGGAAGAATTCCAGGGTTTCCTTACCTTGAACATGTTGTAAATGAGATCTACAAGTGCCCAGAAGAGCAGGCCAGAGCGGTACGTTGCATATTCCTTCACTGCCTTATCTGCCAGTCTGGAAGACAATAAAATCAATCTGGGAGCTGATCACTTTATTACGCTTTGTAACCCATCTGATGAATAGCACAAAAGCTGAAACAGCGAAATAACCCATCAATAACACCATGGGAACGGCTCTGAGCTTTGCTGTGTCCTGCTGGACATGAAAACAAACACTGGGCACCTGAGAGTTCTTTGGGCAACCATTCCTAAGGCTGGGAAGTCACTTTTCTCCAGCTGTGCCTGGTGTAACTGGAGCAGGTTTGCCAATAAAACCTTATTTCACAGGAAGGAAACAAGCACAGAGGGAAGTGGAACTGTGACTGCTAAGACTATGTAGGAAGTCAACAGCAAAGTAGGAAAAACAATTTACAGTCTTTGTTTGTGTGCTCACTACTTGGAGAACAGCAGATTCCTGGAGGAATATCTAGGATTCAGAATCAGTCAGTGTCCATGCCAGACAACATAATTTTGCTTCGAAATCACAAAAGTGTTTCTGAAAGACTCTGGGGGAAATATCCTTTAAGAAATGGAGGAATTTCCATTTAATATCTTCTTGGTTATTCTCTCACCAGCAAAGGACTTCTCTTGGAAATTCAGCCTCTGGCTGCAGGAATGCTCCAAAAGGTGCAGAGCAGTGCTGGGATAACAGCTCCAGAGTTTACAGGATTAATCACAAACAGGTTCTGGCAAGGTGGAACCTCCTGCCAGCAGCTCTAATGGCTTTGGAATTTTCTTGCATGTGTTTCTCAGGTACATCTGCCCCATCACATGCTGCTTCCTGCTCAACACTTAAAAGCTTTGGAGAAATAAAAGGCCCTTTTTTTATGCATCCAGAACCAGCTCAGCTACTGTTGCTTTAGGTCAGCACCACAACAGGGCATCCTGACCACGGCCTAACTCCAATCGGCCCCAGCTTGGGGTTTGTTTGGGCGAAATGAACATTCTGGGCTCTTATTAAAGGCTACATTTGCGTGTCTGTCCTTAAAACAGACATCTTAGTAGGTGGCAGCCTGCTCAGGCAGCTAAGCTTAATTATTTAAAGGAAAATCAATTAGTAAAGGTGACTAAATTTCCACGGGAAGAACAGCAACTTAGAGCGAGGCTAATTCTGGCCTCCCAAATACTGCAAGACAGGCTCTCTTTTTATGTGAATGGTTTTGATCTAATTGGAGTCTGCTCCTTTAATTGAAAACTAAAAGGCCCTTGTGGGTTAAGGCTGGTAGTTACCTTCTGGAACAGCTATTTCATGTAAGAGCTGCTGCATTTCATTCCTGTGAGCTGGTTCAGCTCATCAGCTGCACAGGGATTGCCAGCAGAAAGCCAGACATGGACACTTGGGAATATTTTAGAAAGGTCATGCTCAGGAGCAAAGGTTAAAAAAAAATCAAAAGGGTATTTTCCTTCCAAACTCCAGATGAAAGTTACACTGGAAAGTGTCCACAGGGGTTTTCAAGCCAGAATTCTCAGTTCAGTAATAATGAACAGGTCACCTCATCCAGTTCTTTGGAACTGGTAAATTATATTTACGAGAAAAGAACAAATCCAGAACTCGGATCCATTCTGGTAATTAGCTTTGTGTTTAAATAGAAAGTGTTTCTAAAACACGGGAGGTGCTGAGCATCTCTCCCTTTGGTCCTGCAGACACCTGTGACACTGTCCCTGCTGGCAGAGCCAGAAGCCATTTTTGGCTGGATTCGCCCCAGTTCTGTGTCCCCCAGGCTGAGGAGCTGGACAGACACCTCCCCACGGACAGGGAACGGGCAGGATTTGCTGCCTTCCCCTGAGTACAAGGGAATTCAGGTTATTGCTGCATTTGCATATGATTTACAAGATTTTGAGGATCATGAGTTGATCCTCAGCTGCTCTGAAATGCCCTGTTGGTTCCTGAAGTGACTCCTCTCCATTGTCCCTGCACAGGTAACAGTGAGTCCTTGAGCCTCTCTAACCTTCAGCCCAGTGTTCCCAGAATGGAGCTGCTCCCAGACATCACCATCAAATCTGGAATGCTAATTTTAATCTTTTGCATGCAGACATGTTACTGTGGTGTCACAGCCACTGCTTCCTCTCTGCCTCAGCCTACAAATTCAAGGTATTGGCACTTATCTGCAGAGCATTTCACCATCCATCGCCCTCTTCCTGATTTTCCAGAAGAATAAAAAAGCACAGACCTTGGAAATCAGAATTGCCATATTGTTATTTCTGAGAGGCTTTACCAGGGGAAGGCTTTGTGCTCTCTTAGTCTGCAGAGATTAAAGAAAGCCCTTGAAAAAACCTTGACATAATTCCTGAGCACTGTTTCTGAGTGTTCCCCTGAAATTCCAGAGGTTGGATGGTTTAGCTGGAAGTTTTTTGCTGTGTCTGTTTCAATCAGCTTTTATTGCATAATGCCTGGGGAAGGAAGAGAATCACTTACTGAGGGTTTAAAAAACACCAAACACCCACAGCAAACCCACCCAGGGGCTTTGTTTTCCCAGCCTAGTAAAACAGCCCTCCAGGACATCTCCTGGATCTGTTAAAGCCCCTTTCCCAGAAGTCAGGCAGGGAGGGGGAAATAGGAGACAGGTTGAGCTTCAAACCAGCACAGGGCTCTCTCCCTTTCTCTTTTCCAAGAGCATTGGCACGTGCTGGGTTGTGTGTAACTACACTGTAATGACTTTATCAGACACATAATTAATGTCATCAGCATAAGAATGCCCTTTAAGGCGACTTAGAATAATAATGAATTGATCCGTAATTATGACAGCTATTTAAAATCATCTTTTCAGAAACTGGAATTCCCCTTCCCTCTCTGGAAATATGTGCCTTTGTCATGCAGGCACAGCCACTTATTCTTGTGCTTCAAGTGCCTGACAGCTGCTATTGATTTTTTTCTTTTTTAAAAGCAATGGCATTCGATTTCTATTTCTGTTTTCCTATTTGAGGGAGGCTGGTGCACTGATCAAAAGACCACAGAAAGAGCTTTTTTAATAAGGCAGGCAGGGAGTGTTATGGCTCTGAGACAGCACACAGCAGGAGTTACTCCAGTGCTTCACTCCAATGGGGGGAATAAGAATCTTACCTACTTTTAGCTATATAAAAGCATAATTTCCATTGATCATCTGATTGATCCACTCCAAAACCCACCCAGAATTAAATGCTCCTGCTCATACCAGCACTGGGATGTGGCTGTAGCCACTCCAGGCCAGGCTGGACGGGGCTTGGAGCAACCTGGGCTAGCAGAAGGTGTCCCTGCCCATGGCAGGGGCTGGGACTGGATGGGATCTGAGCTCCCTTCCAAACCAAACCATTCTGGGATTCTACAGCTCTGCAACTCTGAGTACAAAAGCATTCAGAAGGGTAAATATCTGGTGTTGTAACTACACACACTCCTTCCTTTTGCTCTCATAAGCTGCAAGTGGCTCTCTGTGACAGTGACACAAGTGACTCTGACAGTGACACGAGTGGCTCTGGGGTGGTGACTGACCTGCTGGCCCCTCCTGGTGACACCACCCTCGCGTGGGAGGTGACCAGGAGCCGTTTGAGGATCTCCACCCTCATGGATCTCCACTTCTCCGGGGGTGAGATGTGCAGTGCCAGCACCGTGTAGTAGTGGGGCCCATCCACCTCGTAGGCACTCTCCACCCACTTCTCCTTGGGGTGCTCCAGGAAGCTCTGCAGGTTCTTCTCCTCCCTCGAAGTTGCTCGAGTTCTGGAACACAGGAAAAGCTTCAGCAGCTGCTCTGGCTCTGCCAGGTTCATCTGCTGCTTCCCAGGAGCTTTAGGGCACTGTAGCCATGCAGTCCTGCACAGGCAACAGCAGTGCCACCTGGGCAGCTTTGGCCCAAATTCATCCACTGGGTGAGGATTTGCTCCCAGTGGAGATACAAACCTAGCAACTCATTTTCCTTGGAGAAGTTTGCAAGGCAGCTGGCATTGCCCCAAGAGAGAGCAATATGTTACAGAGCTATTTCTCCTTTTTTTAAGCAAAAACTAAATGGAGTCAGGCCAGCAAGTTCACGCATTCGAGTTGTACCATCTCCATCAGACACTACACACGTGACTGCAGCGCCTACAGCCACACCTGAGAATCCATTTGTATTATTTATCTACTGCAAAAGCAATCCCTGAGATATACAGGCCAGTTTCAAACACAAAGATACCATACTTACTGAAAGCTTATACACGTATTTTTTTTCCTCTCCCCTAGAGCTCCAGTCTCTTCAGGAGTCCCAACACCCCAGGACTGATTGTGTAAACTGTGTGTTCCAGCACAGCTTGTGAAGATAGATCACGCTTTCCCACATCTACAGCTCTACTGCAGCAGGAAGAGGCTGCAGCCAGGTAGAACCCTTGATTTTTAAGTGAGATATACTCTCCCCCTCAGGTATAAAGCAGCAACCCAGCAGATAAAACTGCGTCTGGTGTCAGGATTGTGTGACCTTTGCGCTTGCTACACGATGCAGCTGGTAGCTCTTTATTTTCTCCATTTAATATCAAAACCAGAACACATTTTTCCAGGGCTGCCCAGTGGGTTGTGGGCTCTCTGGTGCCAACAAGCAGCCAATGAGATGAAAAGAACAGTTTCATTTATCTGTCTCCCAAGGGAATGGGAAAACAATAGCACAGGGATCTGGAGACAGATATTAAAAACAATAGACAAATTGTATTAGAGCCAAAATGTTGATTAGTTCCAGGCGGCAAAGGAAGAGAGATTCCACTGCACTGCATTTGGAGTGACCTTGAAGATGTGTGGATTTTAATATTTATACCCTCATCTAATTACTATTACTTACTAGTATCTAACTACTCAAATAAAAGACATATATGGGCAATCCATTTTTGCATGATCAGAACCAGCTCATGCATTCCAAAGCATTTGGGTGCCTATGGATCCATGTCATGCCAAAGCACTGTTTTATTGGTAAAAAATACTAATGATAATAAAAAACCTGTAATTAAAAATATCAGGAAAATCTGATGGACCTGAACATCCAGGAGAATTCCAGTACGTCAAAACTGGAAACAAAACTGTGTTATTTTAATACTGAATAAAATAATACTAGGGTTAAGTTTTCAGCTAACAATTACTTCACCACAGTGTCTCTTCTGTCTGCTCAGGAGAAAATTAAGCTGGCAGCGTTTCTTTAATCTAATAACCCTGTTGCTCACCCCAGAGGTAATAATTACATCTAGAATGGAAAGAGAAGCTAATTCCCAATTGCTTTTACTCAATAGATTCCCTGTTATCCTGCATGTCCAGGCGGCAACGCTTCACTCCAAACAATGTAAATCCCTAACAACCTACTTAAGATGTGCACTTGGGTTCCTCCTAAAACTTTTGTGTGATTTCCCATCTTTCTTGCCACATACTCGTAACAAAGCCCAGACTGCAGCACTCAAAGACCTCTTTGAGACTAAGAGTGAAGGCAGAGGTTGTTGCTAAGAGAAGGTACTGACGTGTTGAGGACGTAGAGCACCGTGTGGATGATGTAGGGGATGAGGTGGATGTTGCTCTCCCTTCCTCCCCCTCCAGTGTCTATGCTGAAGGATTGCTCCATGGCAAAGCGCAGAAAGAGCAGTTTGATGTCATGGACATTGAGCTGGTAGGTGGGTTCCCGCTGCCCCGTGCACTCCTGGAGGTACGTGTTGTGCCTAGAAAACAGCAGGAAGGGCTCCTTTAATACAAACTTTAATAGAATTCCTTCTGCCACAGCACAGCTCTGAATCTGAGCAAGTATTTCACAGAAATAGAGCTTTAAAGAATGAACAGGCTATAAAAATGCAGTCCCTGCTACCTTGGATTAACCTCCCCAAAGGGAGGCTCTCAGCTTACTCTGGCAAATCCAATTCCATGTGCAGACACAGATACACTCACCAATACTCCTTCCCCATGTCCAGGGCCTGTGATACAGTTCCCTGGCTGAAATGCATTCAGGATGTTACCACTCCTGATTTCACAGAATCATAAAATGGTTTGGGTTGAAAGGGCCCTTAAAGTTGATCCAGTGCCACCCCCTGCCACGGGCAGGGACATCTTCCACCAGCCCAGGTTGCTCCAAGCCCCATCCAACCTGGCCTTGGACACTTTCAGGGATCCAGGAGCAGCCACAGCTTCTCTGGGCAACCTGTGCCAGGGCCTCCCCACCCTCACTGGGAAGGACTTCTTCCTATTATCTGATCTAAACCTTTCAGTTTAAGAATTTCTAATGTGACTGTACAAACCCAGCACAAGGTGGACCAGAACCCTGACAACAGGACCTCCACCTGCTCCAGGTAAGAGGTCAGGTACCTCACTACCATCCAACAGAGCTTTGGAAACCTACTTTAGGGAATCTCTTGGTGTCAGACAGGTTTCTTTTGTAAAGCAGGGGATCTCTGGGCCACAAATGAATCAACACTGTTACTGCAAACTGCATCTTCAAGAGTAACTGGGGGCTAAGGAGGTAATGAAATTATTTATTTACATGAAGCCAAGAAGCAAAAAAACACCTGCACTTTCTTAGGAGATCCACTCCAGACGGCAGAATCTGAAATGGCTCAGTTTAACTAAGACCTAGCTGCCACCACCCTCGATTCCTTGGTTTTAAACGAGCCTCTGTGGCAATGTACTGACTCACCTTCCCAAATGCAAACCAGCTGGAGAAGAAGCTTTCTGTACTCACCGTGCTAAGCACGTAGCAAAAGCAGACTCTGGCACGTGAGGTCCCCAGACTGGCAGGAGCCCGTTGCACTTGGTGTTGGCATTTTGCAGGGCTGCACTTTCCCATTCCTCACGGCCCCGAGCAAGTCTGCATGAAGAGAGAGAGCCACACCCAAGCAAGTTAGAAGGATGCAAAAAAATCATCCAAAAAATGACAATTCCACAGCTTCTTTAAATTATGGACTTCACTCTCAGTGTCCAGGCCTGGCCAACATTAAAGCAGCCCACAACAGAGAAGCCTGAGGCTGTAAAGTGATCAAAAACTAAGCAAATCCATCCTGAGTTCCAAGGTCAAGTGCCTTGATCCCAAACCACCCCAGAAAAAGAACCTTAGCCCCCAGTGACCAGAATGTACCTCACGGCTGCAAGGTGACAGTCGTAGTGGACGATGTTGAAGTGAGAGACTGTGCTGTACCCTTGTTGTTTTCGCGGTTTGTTCTCAAACTCCTCGAGTGCCACACGCTTGGTGAACGTGTAAATTCCCAGGACTTTGGTGGGCTGCAATGACACCACAGTTGTCTTCAAAATCATTCACTTCTACAACAGTTCACATTTTGTGCTATTTTGACACTGCACTAAATTTAACCTCCTCATCTCAGTCCCAACCTCAACATATATTTTTCCAGCTTTCACTGAAAACACACTTCAACTTCCCAACCACCTCTGGAATTAATGATCTTAAGAACCAAATCTAAGATTTCCTCATCTCTCAGCACCAATGTCCCAGCCCTTGTGCAACCAGATACTGACTGGCAAGTCCCCTCAGCTGGTGAGAGGGCTCTGAAAATGCATCTCTCTGTAACTGGAACCTGCATCTCCCATTGCCTCGGACTTGCATCTCCTTTTACCTGGGACCTGTATCTCCCTTTACCTGGAACTTGTATCCCTCCCGGCAGATGCAGCAGGTCAGACCTGGCTCTTCTATCAGCTCCTCCATCTGTTTTAGCAGCGCAGTCTTGGTCACTACCTGACCCTTCTCATTTGTCTGGAAGAGAAAAAAGCTCAAGCAGGTTAAAAAGAATGATGAGCACCACCATCTCCACCACTGGAACTGGAATGCCCATCCTGTGTTTACTCTCCCAGGTGAACTGGGGGCTTGAGCTCTGTGATATTTGTCAATAAATGATTTCACACAGTTCCTTGTGTGGTAGTTTTAGCGAGACAGAAAGAAAAGGCCATGACATCAGCAGCCTGCTGTCAGTGCCACCAGACATTACCGTCATCCCTAGAGTGCCCAGGGCCTTCTGCCTCATGGCCATGGCCATTCGCTTCTTCTCTGCTCGAGTCTCCTTCCGGGCAGCATCGATCTTCTTGTTCACCTCTGGGTGTTCCCTCAGCGCCTCCAGCAGATTCTCTGCCAACGTCCCGATCCCCTCGTCACTAGAAACCTGCTCCAGTTTGTGCAGGTTGGTAATTGAGTCTGTTCCTATTAGCACCTAATGGGGATGGAAGCACTTTGTTCAGGAAAGGGGTGCCCAGGACAGTGGCTGTCCCCTCTAATCCCGCTGTGACAGCTAGGCAGCAGCACAGAGCTCCAACAACCTTTGGCAAGTGTCTTCCTTTTTTGATGCTCCTACATCATGAACCTGGGGCCTAAAACTGTGTATGAACTGGAGCAATTTGCCTCTCCACTGGCAGTCACTAAGAGCTCAGATGGAAATACTGGATAAAACATTTGTTCTATTTTGTGCTATGACATTGTGTTGATGTCTTAAAACAACAATTAGGCCCCTAGAAGCTTATCATTACTATGTACTTCTCAGTCCTAAATTACCTTCCTTGCTATTGGTGTGTAAATCTCAGACATAAGGAAATATTTAAGCACAAGAAAATATTTAAGTCAAAATCTCTGACTCTTACAGACTAGCAGATGACACTTGAAGCTGGTGTGTCTTTCCAAGCCCAACAAAAATCAGCATAGAATCAACTACTATAGGAATTAGTCCTCGGGTACAGCCACAAAAGCAGTGTAACAAGGCAGCCATGTCCTCCTTGCCCTCCAAAGAGCCCCCTCACCTGTGTTGCAGGGTGCTGCGTCGCCAGTCCTCGGAGCAGGCGCAGGATAAAAGGAAGCGCAGGTCGAGATAAGAACTTCTTCCATATGTCTGCATCCAAACTGCACAGAAAACAAGAGGCAGCAGCTGAAGGGCAGTCACCATTCCCAAAAGGGGCTTGGCAGCCACCCAGCAGCACAGCTCATGGAGCAGAGGCTGCAGGAAAGACAAGGTCCTTTCCCCTTGTGTCCCTCCTCTGCTAATTAATGAAGTGACATTCCCATTCCCACTTCCATGCTGTGCACACTGGTAGACACAGCGTCAGCTCTGAGCCTTGGAATTTATGTACATGAGTTGGCCTTTCCAGCAAAAGCTCTGTTATGGTGCAATAGGAGGGAACAGGCAGGAAACACAAATACTGTGATATCCAAGGAATCAGCTCGGATTGGGTATAAAACAGAAAGATTTCAGGCTTTTTAGCCCATCCTTATGTGCATTGTCTCACCAGCCCTGCTGCATCACAGCTGTTCCAACTCTAAATGGGGACTTTCTAACAGCTTTCTTGGAAGATTGTGGTGATGGAATGAGAGAAGCATGTTCAGGATAGTCTCATAGAGCAATCACATACATTAAGTAGTGTCTCTTACTTCTTTGCACTGGGAATGTGCTTTTTCATGTAATCCAGGGCATTCTGTGTAATTCCCTTCTGCAAGATGAGATCTTTCAGCTGATGGCCGTTGCTGTTGTTCTTTATTCCTGCTGCTATTTTACAGAAGCAGTCTAGAAAAACTTTATCATCTCCACTGTGCTCCTCATCATACCTGAATGAAGAGAAGAAATGGTAACTTGGAGGCTCTCCAAAAAACCCCTGCCTGTAATTCTCAGCACACTATTGCTGAATGATGTACCTACTCCAGTTCAGAGACTCAGAAAAGCTACTCAGACCCCTGTCACCTCAGATTATACCCTGAAGATCTATTTCTCGAGCTAAAGTGCACATATTTCTTATAAAAACGGCTTAGAAGTGAAACAGGAAATTAAGCTTAATGCACCAGGAATCTCTGAAGCTTTGCATTACACTGAAGTAAGAATCAATGAGGGAAAAAAAGGGACAGCCATGTCAGTATGACTGATTTCACGTGCTTTCAGCTGAATTATGAACAACATACTTATCAAAGTTACAGTAGGGCTTGAACCGATCCACCAGGATCTGCATTTTCTCCATCTCCCCGAAGGACAGGTACGGGATGATCCGTAACAGGCCCTGCAGGACACTGAGGTTGGAACGGACAAAAGTGCTGTTAATCTGGTCCAGCAGCATCACCAGCTGGTCCTTGTCACCCGTGAGGAGAAGGCTGCCCTGCGAAGGAAAAAGAGAAGGATTTATGTTCAGGAATAAATCTACAACCTTCAATAAAATCCTCACTAGCTGTGAGACCACCCCAGTTCTGAAGGATTACAGGTCTAGTCCCTAATAAAGGCAGCCTGATGAAGAACAAAATGCAGCCTCATTCCCAAAGATCCTGTGAAATGGCTGTATTAACCCCTCAAGCTGACACTTGACTCATTCCACCTACTGTTAAAGCATTTTCCAGTCAAAGTCTAATAATTCCAGCCCAAATGACATCAGATTCCTATCCTCCCATAGTTTCAAAGGATGAGTGAGAAACTCTTCTCGTTCTCAGTCTAGCTGAGATACAGTTTTATCCTCCATCAGCTGGAAAATCAATCACATTTTTAACACATACAAAAATACTCCAAAAAACAATGTCAAGCTGTGTCTTTTCTTGTCTGACTCTGGCCTGTGGCCCAAAGCAGGAAGGAAGGGATCCAAGCAGTGCCCAACAACCCCCACCCCAACTGTGCAAGACTCAGCCTAAAGAAGCCTCGCAGTGCTTTTGGTTCAGGGCACTCCTCATGCCCCTCCTCCAAGGCCTGCTAAGACATGCCAGTGCAACAAGGGTCTGTTAACACTCCTCTCCAGCTCCTGCAGGCCAGCATCCCTGTAATCAGATTATTTGCAAGCCTTGAATCCCAAACAACATTTCCATTTGTGCACAGAGCCCCAGGCACTCACCTTGTCCTCGCTCAGAGGTTCTGCATTGGATTCATCCAGAATGATCTCCATTATACTGAGCACTTGCTCTGCCACAGCTGCTCCTCCACTGTCCTTACTCTCCTGCTCAGCCACCAGAGCCTGGAAAAGATAAAAGCAGTTAGTGGAACACCAGCAGCAACTGGTTTAAAGAGATGGAAGCAGTTAGTGGAACACCAGCATTAAGTGGTTTAAGATGACGGCAGCAGTTAGAGGAACACCACCAGTAACTGGTTTAACTGACCCACATGCTCCCAGCCACTAACAGATCAGGAGTGTCTAACACATAATTTGCAGTGCCAGCACAGCAATATTTCAGATCTCTTGTAGTTGTCTTAAGGCAGCACGGCAGAAGTAGCTAAAATTCATTGGAGTCCATGGAAAACAGCTTATGGAAGCCCAGGTTGTCCTTACCAAGTTCAGAGTTCCCAACATGACATTCAAAGTGTTCATCTCCGGCTTGACCAACTGCTGACGATTTATTTTCACCTTCACACAGTAACTAAACAGCTTTAACAGCACCTACAAAATACAGAGAAGGGATTCTCTATGGTACCTTCAAAATAAGCAGGAGGATTTTGCTGAAGCTAAAAACACCCATAATATATCTCATTTCCAAACTTGTAGGGTAAAGTACAAGCCAGATTTTTACAGCAATATAATTCTTAGCACAGCTTTAGTTTTCAGGTAAGGCCAAGGCAGAAAACAATCACTAGCAAGACGGGATTTAGTCTTACCAACTCCTCAGCTTCTACACACCAAGTCTTTGTAAGGAATTGTTAACCAAGAGGAACAGAAGAGGGAAAGAAGGGATTTCTCAGGTTTTCATTCAATAATGAATTGAAACCTCTGCTCCAACACAGGGCAGACCGTTTAAACTTCACTGTGGCATTTTGCATTGTGTCACTCCTGACCCCCCAGAGCCAAAGCTGGGACTCACAGTTAAGAGGTGCCGGCCTTGTTTGAAGTCCTTGATCCCAGTCAGTCTGTTGAGCATGCACTCCAAGCCTCCACACGGGGCCATGACTCCTGCCATCTTATAAACTTCTTCCTCATCCTCCTCTTCATCTGCAGGACAGACACAGATTGTGAGGAGAGGAAGCAGCCACAGTGTGAAAAACCCATGCAGCACACAGCAAGAGTGAAGGAAAAATGGAGAGTACAACAGGACACATTTATCAGCAGTTCAAGTCACTTCAGTTGTACTCAATTTGAAAAGAATTAAGAGCAGGAATATGAAGAAGGGCTGGGCAGAATGGTCCCTGTGCCATGCAAGCGTTCCCATTTGAAGCATGGCTTTAAAGCCTTGTTAAAACCCTCCTTCACTTTAGGTGAAGCAGGTAAATGCAGCAAAAGCAGCGTCAATCAACGTTAAGCTCACTGCTGTGAGGATAATAATGTCATTGCTCTGCAGAGAACCCAGATTTCAAATCTAATCCCAGCTTTCAGCAGACAAATGCGTTACCAGTGGTGGAGTCAAGAGACTCGATGAATTCCTCAGTTGCATCCCCCAGTAACCCCCGCATGCGGTAAATGATCCTCATTGGCTCCCCCTGCAAGAGCAGAGCTTTATATTAATTATATCTCTCTGGGCATTTACAGACAAGTTTGATTCTCACTACAGTGTGTAACAGACACCTCAGCCTCAGTTCTCCTTCGTGCTGTTTCACTCGACACAGAGAAATCTTTCACTCCCTCATTCTCCCTTCACTGAGATGAATTAAAAACAACAGTTAAAGCCACCTGCAAAAACATCAATAACTCATCCATTGGTCTGTCCAGCTTTTCTTGGCATTGCCAACTAATTGACAGGCTGGTAATAAAGAGCCTCTTCCTCCTTACATCTCCTCCAGGTTTCTTTTGACACCAGTGAAAGATGTAGCCAAGAAAAATGGGTTCATCTACAGATAAACGCCTGCTTTCCATGGCAACCTTTCCTCTGAGGGTATGGCACAGCATACCTGGGACATACAGGGAGCAGGCACAGCCCAGGAAATGAAGCAGGACAGGTTAATTGGGTGAATGCTTTCATACAGATAAAATCTGCAGTGATGGAAAATGGAAGAGGAGTAAAAGGCAATTTAATGAGCTTTCAGTAAGACAGTACATCACTAAAATGATACAGCCAAACAAGCTGTGCTTTTGCTCTGGGAAAGGACTACTTTTCCAGATGCATTTCCAGCTGGAAACACTGACAGCGTATCACTAAACTTTCCATTTTTAATCCATAGGTCTGAATAAAAAGCAGAAAAGAAAAATCCCAGATTTGGGAGCAGGAGACCTTTCGAGAGAAAACCTGTCAGCGAGTGCGCTAAGCCTAATGTGGAATAAGCAGAGCTTAATGTCACAGCAAATACAGAACACAGGGAAAGCCCCGGGGGGAAGATATGCTCAAAGGCCATGCTGGCGACCAGCAATTAACTCCACAGGGGCCCTGGTAAAATGGCAGATGAACAAAAAAACCCAGTGAGAGACAAGGGAAACAAAAAGAGGCCTGAGGTTGTGTTCCTTGTGCGCCTGTCGATTCCCAGGGAACCAGAGCTGCGGCTCCGGGAGGTGCTCACAAAGGACGACAGATGAAAGCTGTTCATCCACGGGAATGCTGAGCAAAGTCTGCCTTTCACTGCCAGTGCTGCATCCTGGGAGAGCTGCACACCAGCTCCAGCTCAGCATCCCATGGAAACAGCACCTCGCTGCTCCGAGTGGGCGGGGGCAGCACAGGGGATGACTTCCATCAGTGACTTGATCAGAGTTCACATCAGAACTCACAGATTGAGACCAACACCACATGATCTGAAGTGCCTCTAAAAACCATATTTGTAACGGGCAAGATTTAGTTTGATGGTCTCAGTGGGAGTTTATTTTAGTGGCTACAAGAAAATAAAGGGAAGAGCTTGTTTTGGACCACATCCTCCTCTGGAACAAGCCTACTGTGACATGGTGGACTGTACCCCTGAGACTGCTGGATCCATGCCTTCATGTGAAAAACACACACAACAAAGAGCAAACTGAGAGGATGAATCTGCCAAGTGCTTGAGATCCATAAGAAAATATGCAAATATGGAGAAACATTGGCTGTTCTCTGCATAAATAACTTGGGTTCACCTCTGAAGCACAGACTGATGGAGCAACCTGGTGTCCCTGTCTGTACACACACATTAAACTGTCGTGTGCAGAAGCAGTGTGAAATGTGCTCTGAAAGGCAGTGACAAAGTTCAGCTCTTTCCCAAAGGAATGTAAGGAAGTTTGTTATCAGGAGCACAGTCATATATCTGATACACTACACAGCTCACCTGGGGAGCACTATGTGCTTTTAAATCACTCAGGACTGTGCACAATCTTTCCTAATAGAGCACCAAATGGTGCTGACCAATTATGCCAATAAATTATATGCCAAAAAATAAATCCTGACTTGTGTGACTATGATTTTTTTCTCATTTTTTGTAACTATGAAGGACAGGTGCTTTCTGCTGTTAACATGTATAAAGAAAACACAAACCTCATTTGTGGGACACCACACCTTCTTGTAGACCTCAGCCACAGGCAGATCCAAACTGATGATCTTATTGTTCACCAAAAGCTGAAAAAGATAAAGTAACAAGTCAAGAACAGGCTCAAATTGCATCGCCATCCCAGCAATCGCCAGCTGCCCAAAAATGGTGCCCCCACACATTTGTGCAAGAAATCCACCCGTGCATCCTCACCTCCATCCCACTGTCATCCTCCAGCAGAGCCACCAGGTCACAGTCCTGACAGATTTTGTTCTTGATGTCCCTCATGAGTGGCCCAATGCCGGGCTCGTTACTGCTGTAGGGATTGCCTGGCATTCTGCCCTGTAAGAAGTCTTCCTGCTGAGGATCCTTCTCCAGAGTTACAAAGAACTCAGTGACTTCATTCTCTTCCTAAACAACAGCAGCAGAGACAGAGTGAATGAGTTTTATCCCCAACTCCAATTCCAGCATTTTTATGGCAGCAAGTGACAGGATGTCCCTAAACCTTCAGTCCTTCCACCACCTGCTGCACATTCCACACATGTAGCACTCAGAGGATATCCAGGATCATTCAGTAACCAAATTCCTCAGGAAGAAACAATACTACTGGTTGTGCTTTTTTTGCAGAGAGCACGTCACAGCAGGGAACCTGAACAGTGACCCCTCAGATGGCATACACTGGGATACAGCTCTACCCTGGCTAACAGTAAACCATGACTGCAGACACCGTTGCTCTTGGCCAGAATCCAAGGAACTCGATCTAGAGTTGCTACAGGTGGACGGTGGTGGGTTTTTTCCCTCTCTCATGAGATGCCACCTGGAATACTGTGCCCAGTTCTGGTGCCCCCAACGTAAGTTGCAGCAAGTCCAGAGGAGGTTATGAAGTACACCTGAGGGGACTGGAGCACCTCCCCTGTGGAGACAGGCTGAGAGAGGTTGGGGCTGTTCAGAATGGAGAGAAGAAGGTTGTGTGGAGACCTCACAGCACCTTCCAGGATCTGCAGGGGCTTACAGGGAGGCTGGAGAGGGACTCTGCACCAGGAACTGGAGTGACAGGGCAAGGGGGAGCGGGTTCAGACTAAAAGAGGGGAAATTGTTCCCTATGAGGGTGGGGAGGCCCTGGCACAGGTTGCCCAGAGAAGCTGTGGCTGCCCCATCTCTGGAGGTGTCCAAGGCCAGGTTGGACGGAGCTTGGAGAAACCTGGGATAGGGGAAGGTGTCCCTGCCCGTGGCAAAGAATGGGACAGGTTTTAAGGTCCCTCCTAACCCAAACCATTCTAAGATTCTACTTCAGAAGTGTGACTTTATAAGTGACCTCCAGCCTTCCCCACACTTACAGGGTAGATAATACTGCACAGTCTCTCGAAGATGAAGACTGGAGTCCTGTAGTCATCCAGGCTGTAACGCTTTGCAGTCTCTATACACACTGCCATAAATGCTTTGGTTTCAGATTCTGTGCCTGCCAAGAAAAGGAAGCATTAAAATGGACACAGGAGTCAATTTTATAGGTTCTATTTAGACTCAGCACACACAATAAATCCGTCTGCAATCAGCCCCATACTTTGGTGCTCTCTTTTTCTGCGTATCCACTCCATAAAAGATGAAAGGCTATTTATTGGTATGGTTATTACTAGGAAAAGCCTTTGCATGGCTGGGCTGCAGTAAAACAGCCCCATAAAAAAGGAGGAGGCTTAAATTCCTGAAAAATAAGAGATGATTTAGGAGTGTAATCTACCTTTTCTGTGCCAAAAGGAAATATTGGAAGCCATAAAACCCCCTCACTACAGCAGTCATTTAGGAAAGTTCTTTGTGTGGCTGTAACAACCTGCTTTTTCATCTTGGTTGACCCAAACGTTGGATTTATGGAACAGAGGTGGTTTTACCTGTTGTCATATCCTCCAGCATCTCCAGGAGCATGTCCTGGGTTTCATCAATCAGCTTTGTCCTCTGTACCACCAGCTTCCTCAGGCACAGGTACCCGTTCAGGACCGTGCCCACCAGGCGGCTCTTGAAGTGCCGTTTGATGGACTCCACCTCCACAAAGGAGGAGAGAAGACCTGGAAAGCAGTGAAAACTCAGCAAGTGGGAGAGAATTTGATTCGATTTCTAAATTTCATGGCAGCAAACGGGGCACAATATCGTAAAAATTACTTGTTCCAGCTCCCATCAAAGCTCACTCCTGTCAACCAAATGGCCCAACCTTGGCCTGGGAGAAGTGTCTGGTAAATTATAAAACAAGGAATAATAGTTTCTGAAATGAAGAGAGGGTCTAAGGAGCCTTCTAAGTGCTTGATACAAGATTCTGCATTCTCTGGCATTTTTCTGCTGCAAGATATTTCAAAAGCAGATGACTGTTCCTCTTCTAATACTTAAGTGAGTTCTGACGATGTGACACCACTGATCAGTGACATCACCAAAGTGGCCACTCCTATCATAAAGCAAAGAATCAGCAAACACTCAGATTCTTTCCCATGACACACTGATCAACATGCTGCTTCTTGCAAGAAGCCAGGCTTTATGAATTAGTCCACTAATGTCAGAAGAATGCAGCACAGAATACAAAAAGAAATGACCTTGTTAAAGAGGTATTTCCTTCTCCAACAAATTTTTGAAAAAAATATACACCCTAGAAGATTAAAAAGCTCCCACAGAATAGGTAGGTAGGGAAACAACAGGTAGGAATAAAGCAGCAGTGTTTATAATCATCCCAGGGATTGAGCTCTATAATAAAGTGAAATAATAAAAGTTTGCTTATCACAGTTCAACTGAAAACTCAAACTGACCACAAGAAATATGGAAAAATCCATTTAGAGATTAAGTGCTAAACTGACGGCAAAAATCCAGTGCTGACAATTGCAACACAGTGAATCACATCTCTTTGAAATTCTGCTACATGTTGTTACAGAACAAGGATCACCCCAACCCTAATCCTGCTGCAGGACTCGTGTTGGTGCCACCAAATACCTGTGAGACTCTTCAAGGCATATCCCTGCTGCAAATCAGTGCTGAGTGTTGCTTCCTCCAAGGCAAGTAAACGAGCTATTTCCTGAAAATAATTAACACTATAGTTAACAGAAATTGGGGCAAGAAACTGCAATGCCAGTCATGATTGGTGAGTGTCTAACAGAGGGTGCAAAGGAACCCAGCACAGAAACAGAGCCAGCCACAGGGAAAGCAGAATTGCAACGCAGCAGTGGGGAGGGAAAGGGGATAGGAGGGAAAACTACCCCAAATAACCTCCTTATTTTCTCCCTGCACCTACCTCCTACCACTGCTTGGCTCTGGTGGCCCCCATGATGGACTCAAGGCCACCACAGATATGGAAAGTGTTACCTGCCTCTTTGGAGTGCACCAGGGATCCCCACAGGAAACTCCCACCACTCTGAACACTGCAAACTAACTGTGCTGCTTCTCCGATAGGCTGTCATTTCCACTGCAGGAATGGCAGCACACCTAATCCTCCCATCTTCAAAGGCTTTTGGAGTCCAGCCTGGCAGCTGGACAACAGCTTCCAATTCAGACCCGGTGCCAAGGCAGTGCAGCAATATCTATACCCCTCAGCAGAGTTGCCCCCAGAGAAGTTAATTAAAGTGCTGAGGAATTCTAAAGTTGGAGCTAAAACCACCGTGGCTCCTTCTGTTCAGAGATAACAGCACTGAGGTGTGAACTTCACAACCCTGGCAGGGTCAGCAACAGGGCACTGAACAAAGAGATGAAGATTTCAAAGCAAAAAAAGACAAACTAGCAGGTCAGTTCCTCCACACAAGTCCACACCTTGGTGATGAGGCTGCCAATATAGGGCAGAACCCCCCTGGCTGCCAGGTAGACCTTCCAGTGGGCAGGCTTGATGAGTTTCTGGTAAAGGGCCAAGTACTCAGCAGCACATTCACCAGCAATGCTCAGCTCATCCAGGTAGCTGGGAAAGAGAAACACAAGCTGACAACCATTTCACAGTAACAAGTGGCATTCCAGCTAAAAGACACTGTGGAAAGAAAGAAATCGCCTCCAGAAATCCATCCTCCCTGCTGTCCTTGCTAACACCATCACTGATATTCATTACTTGCAGGATAAATTGGTATTTTGTCCCAAGAAGGAGTTCCCCAACTGTGCTATAGCATCAGCTGGTTTAAGTTATGTCACAGGAGCTGGAAGAGAGTTCATCCTATTATTTTGCTGTCCAAGAGTCAGAGAAAATGTTGTCCAAACAGCTGAACACCAGCTGCTTAATCCTGGAGAAAGTACAGAACTGCAATAGCTTATTGCCAGGCAGCAAAATGAAAAAAAGGTCTCCCTAAATCTATAACCTCCCAGCTAATTAAGCTTTAAAATCCAGCTCACAAAGACCTGTGAACCCGAGGCATACAAGGTATATACAGTTATACAAGGGAGAGATGTGAGAAAGGCTGGAAGAAGGGAGAGTTTCTCATGGGAACTAGAGAAGGCCAATCCTGGAGCCAAGTGTGGCAGCACAGAAATACCTGGTGAGGAGATCGAGGACCTGCTGCTTTCGGCTGGGGATGGTGGCCAGAGCCTCCACGATGGTGCAGGCAGCTTGTCTGGCAGCCTGTGTGGCAGGAGTGAACAGCACCTGGGGCAAGGGCAGGGAAAAACCACAGCAGTGTGATGTGCATAGATAAACCAGTGATAGCTTATCAAAAAGGCACTGCACACATTAGAGCTCTTTGATGACCTGGTGGCAGCGTTTTCTTGTTCTTCAAACACTTGATTCTACCACCAAAATGTTCAAATAATGCATTGTGTGGTTAATGTGCTAATACACACACACAAAAGAAACAATTTTGCCCTGGAGCCTCCTCCAAAATGCAGCTGATGAGGCAGGGAGAAGCCATGTGGTGATTAAAATTTCAGACTTTAAGGACCCGCAGACTTCCAGATAAATATTTGATGTAGTATTTTTAAGGGAAGCAAGCTGCAAATCTGACTTGGAATTAGAGGTAGTGACTTATAGCCTCCCTAAATATTCCTGGACATGAGCTGCAGCAAACTACCAACACTCTGATTGTCAACTGTGCCCACTGGAGCTCTCAGCCTCGTTTACCTGTCGCAGCCAATTGTTGTGTCCCAGCTTGAGATCCAGAGGGCAGGTTCTCTTCCCACGGCGACTCATGAACTGTTTCCATTTCCAGACGTATTTTTCTGACAAGTAGAGCTGGTGAAGCTCAGCTTTGCTGGGAGATTTCCCGTTGGCATCTACACCTGCAACATTGAGCACAGCCCAAGAGAACTGTCAACAGCTATAAACTGCAAACTGTTGTAACTGTCGTAACTCCCATCAGACTTCCAGCGTATTTTTATCTCACTGGAACTCTCCGAACTCCAGCTGGAAAGCTGAGTGGCTTCCCATCTCTTTCTGCTGCCATTTTCACTGCTGTGTGGAGCCATGCTCAATTCCAAGCCAGATGCAAATCCCAGGGTCTCTCAGGGAATTCAACCAGCTTTCCATTTGGCCAGTGTCAATTTAAATAAGCAACAAGTTTCAGTTTTTACGTTTCCTGATTATCTTCAGAGAACTTTCAGCTTAAGAGTCTGAGCAACACAGCCTGGAAAAGTCAGTGCTACAATCCCTGAGGACTACCCAGCTACATGTGAAGATGGCATCAGATATCATGGGACAGAAGCCAACACAACTCTGCAGAAGCACATTCCTAAATAAACCTGGAGGGACACACATATTCCTTCCCAAAACTGCAAGTTAAAAGCACAGAACTACCTCTGGCAGGGAGGCACTTTTTCCAAGCTTCATATGATGCTTTGGGGTCCCTCTTGAGCCACAGCTGAGCTTGTGCATGGATTTCATTGCTGTAAGGCTTCACAGTGGTGAGAGCATCCACAGGCACATCCTAATAAACAAAAAAGCTCTGTGATTACTCAGAAAACTACAGACTATTCTCAAAGAGTAACTCCTGCAGGTGAATCACTGGGGCTGTGCCATGAAGAGGTAAATGAAGCTCTGGACAACAGCAGGGTCTGTTAATGATGAATTAAGAGATGCCCTATTCCAGTTCCTACTGAAATTTCAGTAAACCCATCTCTGACATCCATCTGTGATTGTCAGACAGCCAGATCACAGTAGAAACACACCTTCTCTCCTGCAAATCTTACCTAAATTACAATCAAGAAACAGCCAATCGATACATTTTTAACAGAACTGTAGCTATGTATTAAAGAATGAGTCAAAAGTACTTGTATCATGTTTAGGTACTGTACAAGCTGCTGAAACACTAAAAACTTGCCCAAATTAACCAAGCTGTAGCTTTGAAGGAGCTCTTTCCCCATGCCTCAGATCTGAGGGGAAAAAAGGAAAGCCTGGGTTTGAACAGTAGTGGTCAAACTCAGCAAAAAACAGTAAAACCCAGAAAGCTGTCACCTGTAATCTGCAGTCTGCAAAGACAGAAGTCACAGGGCTTGCACTTCCCTTGCAACCATGACCAGGAAAAGCAAGCCCTGGCCTCCTCACAAAGTAATTAATCACTGAGAGTGTGATTAAAGTGCCAGACTTTAATCAGCAAAATCTCAGATGCTTTGCTCAGCATCTAAGGCAGTACCTTGTTTTTCTTGCTGGTTGGAGCAGGTGGCTTGATGAGCTTTTGAAGAATGCGCAGGCACATGAGGGTGATGTTTTCAACAACCACTGGAGTCTTGATGTTCACTGCCATCAGGAAGAGGCTGAGCGCTGAAAGACAGACAGAAACATTCATTCGACTCTGACCTCTACAGCTCTATGTAGCACATCAAATGTATCCAGAGTTAGAAATCTCACTACAGTGCCCGGACCTAAGCACGGCACTGCCAAATACACCTTTCACAGTGGTGAACTCACCACAGCGCAGCCGAAGTTCCCAGCAACTGTCCTCCTTGGAGATGGAATCTGTGAGCAGCAGCATTTCATACTGGAGGCTGCTAGCCTGGAACACAGACACATGTTCAAAGTGTTGGTGATGCCCCAGCCCTTTCTGCCTTCTGATATGTAAAAACCACAGGCTCAAAACACATGGATCTAAAAAAATTTAATCCCATGCACATTTGGGGTGACTGTTTGAGAGCTGCAAGTCAAGCCAGGCAGAACTTCATGAGGAAACTTGGGCATATATGTAATCACATAATTTTGTGCTCTACTCCGACAATCATCCTATTTCCTATCAAGGCTCCAATTTTTTTCTTACAAACAGACCATAACAGAGAACATGCATAATTAGAATACACCAGCAGTGCAGAGGGGCAGAAAAAAGAAACATGGAAATAGTGGAGTTGCTCACCAAGTCTGGATTTGCCCAGTGTCCCTTCAGAGCTGCAGAAACCTTCCCAATGATTAAGTCATTCATTTGCTGTGTGGCCTCTGGATTGTCCCTAATTCCAGAAGGAGAAAGAGAACACTGTTATGCTGTGCTTGTACTAAATACCAAAAGCTCCTGGGACTTCAGCTTAGCTGGTAACAAATGTACAAAGAGCTGGAGCATAGTTTGTTGATGTAAAATATGCCCGTGGCAGGCAGTTGGGACTAGGTGCTCTTTAAGGTCCCTTCCAACCCAAACCAGTCTGAGATACCACAATTCTAAGATAACTCCCTTATAAAGCTACTCCTCCCTGATCATGTATTGACAGGGATGAGGTTTTCCAGAGGCTGAAGCAGCTCTAACCTGGTCAGAAGGCACATGAGCTGCCGGACCTCCTCCCTCATGGTGGCTGCGCCCCGGCGCAGGTTGTAGTCGAAGAGCTCCCGGATGAGGCCCTGGGACACCAGGATGTGCCTGATGGCAGAGTTGGTGGCCAGGGCCCGGAGCAGGGTGATGCAGTGCTCCGTGACAGCCGAGGCACAGCCGTAGCATTTCGTGGATGACGTGTGGCCACAGCCGAGGACAGACAAGGCACGGTACTGGCTGGCGGTGAACGTGGGCTGCACGGTGCTTCGCGACGACTTGGTCGCCGCCTCTCTCTGCTGGAGATCGTATTCCAGGAGCTCCTTCCGAGAGGCAAACACTTTCTGGAAGGAGTTGTGGAGTAAGTGAGGCAGCACATAATTGTTAATTTGTTAGTTCCATTCACAGGTTATTTTCACCGTGTATTTTGTGAAGAAACATTTTTAACCACGTATCTCCAAACTTGAAATCCTTCATGGCAATGGCAGACTTGGGAAATCTGCTGGAAATATCAGCCTGACTCCCAGTTATCTGCCGTGTGTTCGATATTACACGCAAAGTAACACTGGAAATGTGATAAATCCACTAATGGTAACCACAACGTTAGAAATGATTATTTAATTATTTCCCTGAAAACACACAGCTGATCACTTATTGTTAATGATATTATTAAAAGCAGAGTGGCAACAACCTGCTTTCTATTTCTGATTAACCCATGACCCAAATTCAAATCAAAGAACATCATACCTGGATGATTTTGGAAAGTTCATCAAAAGAGTTCTTGCAGTCACCACAATACTCCTGGGCTAACTGGAGTATGTACCTATTCACACTCGCTGAGGTAGAACTTATCCCTCCACTGCTTCCAGACTCATCCTGGAACAGAAGGCAATACAAAAAGGAATCATATATGGAGGCTACACACAAAAATAACTATTTCAGAGCAGCATCCAAAGCAAGGACTTTTGGCATTATAAAGGCCAGTGTGGCACCAGCCTGGAGATCCATGCAAGCTCCACGCGTCTCCTGTTACCTGGGGTTTTTCGGGAGCTGCCTCGTTCACTTTACACAGCAGGTTTTCCAGCTGCGGTCGGTGTCCCATGAGCTGGTGATACACCCTGTCAGCCTTGTCCAGGAGGGTGTTGATATTTGTTACTGCCTAAGGAGAAAAAATGAAAGGTTATTTTATATTCAGAATAATACAAATTCAAGCTCCAAGTCTTCTGTCTGTTTTGCCTTTCTATGGGAAAAACATAAATAAATGGTGACCCTGCACCCTGCCATGAGAACCACTCTGCTGACACCACACTGAGCACACTAATCCTTTGGGACAGGACACACAGTGCAGTGGGCTCTCCATTCCTTAGCAGAGCTGCTCAGGTGGGTTGGTGAAGCAAACAGTACAACCCAAATTCCTCCCCTTTTACAGCAAGGCAAAGAGATGCAGTGCTAGAGGGTTTGTAAGTGAAGCACTGAATAATGTCTTTTGAAGAATTACTTATTCGGTGGAGCAAGACAACAAACAAGGAATGCATTAGTCAGTGAGAAGCCTTGAAGGAGCACTGCTTCTCAAGGTGCTCCAAGAGGGATGGACCTCTGATGTCCCCTCACTGCTGCCCTGACCAAGACCTACAGCATTTCATTGATGAACCTAATCTTAGTCTCACCTTCTTTCGATCCTCCTCATTCTCAATGGGATCCACTGCACAGCAGGGCTTGGCATAGAGCATGAAGTCAAAGCGAGCGTATTTACAGAACCCACAGGCATTGCACAGGAAGGGATCCTTCTCATCATAATTAATGGATCTGAAAGGCAAGCCAGCAAGGTCAAAACACCCAACTTAACTGAAGCAACAAACTCAACTCTGAACAGACTCAGGTAAAACAAATGGGTGACTCTTAAAACATCTGAGTGACCAAACTGCCCCAGGGAAGTGAAATACATGAGGTCCATGAGAATCAAAACCTACAAATCAGGCAACAAAAAAATCCTTACAGCAGTGTCACATTCTGGCTGGAAAAAGCAAAAGCAGATGGGAATTTGTTCCTAACAATTCTATTTGAATGACAGCAATTCCCAGCAGAACATCAGCCTGGGGCACTGTGTCCTTTAGGAGAGCACAGATAAAAGGAACCGTTTTGGTTTGTAAGGTCTGGGTTTTCAATGCTTTCACTCCTTACCCAGTTGCAGTGGGACTGGCTGCAGCATAATTATCCCTCTGCAGATCAGAGCAACAAGACAGAGACTGAACTATAACTCCCATAATCCAAGAAGGGAGGTGGAAACCTTTCCATATACCAGTAATCACCTGATCTACAAAAAGAACTTGCTAAACACCTTGAATCTCATGAAATTTAGAGATGAATATGGGACAACAATAATAACTTCCTGAACAACTTAAACCTCATAAAACTGAGAGAAGAATATGGGACAACAATAAGGGGAGGAGAGATATTGGATAAGGAGACAAAACTGACAAAAGTGAAGGATTTCTAATCCTGTAGTGGAAGCATGAATAGAACACAGTAGATTACCCTCGAGACTGCTCTGAATGAGGAGAGCACAACAAAAGCCCTGAATAGCACTGGCTGTCCAGCACTGAGCAAGGGATCCTGGAGGGAACCCCGTGCAATCCTATAGCTGAACTCCAGCCTCATATCCAGCCACGCCAGAAATAGCTTCCTCCTGGGAATTCTCTGGTTTGAACTTCTGAGGGCTTGACCTCAAACTTCTGCGCTCCCTCAGTACCGTGGCATCAGGTTCCCTTTGTTGCTCTGTATTAACATTAAATCCCTGTAAGCCTGTTTTATACTTCCCCACTAATTTGATTGTGTGCTTTTATTAACCAGAATCACGGATTTAAATAGCAGGGAGGGTTTTGTTGAACATCCAACACGGGCATGAGGGCTCATGCAAGGGCTGTGAGGGGAGGGAGGAGGGGGACACACCTGCACTTGTGGCACTGGTACACGTTCTCCCCACAGTTGCCACACACGCCCGGGTTGGCCGGGACGGACGCGCTGCACCGGGGGCACTGCAGGGTCTCGGTGGACGCCTGGTAGTTCTCGTAGAAATCAGCAAATTCAATCATCAGGTTGGAGGCCACGATGGGCAGAGGCAAATCGATCTTCACCTCTGTCTGGCCGGGGGTCAGCTGCACTTTCTTAGCTTTGTGCCAACGAGCCGGCCTGGAAAAGGGAAAGGAAGCGGCGTGGTTTTCCAGGGGGAAGTTCCCTCCCTGCCCACATGTGAAGAGAAGCCAAACGCGACCGTCTCGGCTCCAAATCTACTTTAAAAGGGATGAATGGAGAGCAGTTCTAGGATTCGTTTCCTTAGCTTCTGTATTGACATGATATGTAGCCAGAAATACATTTTAAGCCTTTATCCTCTTCATAGAGAGACTGTTTGGGATTAAAGAGCTGTTGATGCCTCATGGAAAAACTTTAATTCTACAGATATTTTCTAGGGATTTGCACCCCCATTTTTTTATTAGTAAGGACATTTGCATGAAAACAGGATATTTATTTCTTAAAGATCTCATCTGCTCCCACTGCTTATTCTCAACCTGAAGTCAGAATCCTCTCTTTGTGACATCATAATCCTCTCCACAGCAGCCACTTGTGATGTCACAGAGGATTAAGACTTCAAATAAGCAATAAGTGGCAGGCACAGATTAATCCCTGAGCCAGAGAGATCTGATTCTGGTGAGAACATCTCGAGAAGCAAGAAGGGAAAGCATATAAGCAGGACTGGCTCCAGACTGAGCAGTGTATTCAAAAGGAGCCATTTTTGGTGGGTAAAGCAGAACTGAGACTGAGACCATCCAACTTCTAATTTTAAATCTACTCTATGGCTTCAAACAACAATGTCAACGCTTTCGGCATTCCTGGACGTGCTGCAATGCCCAAATCCCTTTTGGATTCAAACTACACAACAATTTTATAGGCATTTAGGTGCTTAAAATTGAGCCTGTAGAAAGTTGAAATCCACAAATTTTGTAGGCATTTTTCAAGCTTCAGAGGATTTTTTTTCAACAACTGTAGGAGATTCAGAACAATCCCACCCAATGTGGGCTGAGAGTGATGAGGAACAGTCTAAGGAACCTTACGAAAAACAAGAAGCCAAAGGCACCTCAACGGGTATCATAATGTCAAATTCGGAGGTCGCACACAAAACCATTGGTGAACATACTTGTTTTTCAGCTCCACTATGGCCTGGACTGTCCTGTTGTTGTAGTAGAGATTGATGGTTCGGACCATTTTGGTTCGTTTGAGGTCCCCAATCTTCACTGTCACCTTGCTGATGGTGTGGCTGCCAATGAGCTTCACCACCTGCTGGGTGGTCGTGTACCGTGTGTCCACTTTGATGGAGGAGAGCTTGATGTACTGAGGGGACAAGGACACAGTGGCAATATGAGAACACCCCCAAAACCTCAGGAACACAGCGAATGACGCCTGGTTGGGATCCCTACCACTGGAAAGGCTTTAAGAAAGCAGTTACTGTCAGTGCCACGCAGAATGACTAGAGCTGTGTCTGGGCAGGGTCAGGCTGGATCTCAGGAAAAGGTCCTTCCCCAGAGGGTGGTTGGCACTGACCAGGCTCCCCAGGGCAGTGTCACGGCCCCAAGGCTGCCAGAGCTCAGGGAGTGTTTGCACAATGCTCTCAGGGACAGGGTGGGATTTTGGGGGTGCCCTGTGTGCTCCCGCCAAGAGCTGGACTGGAGGGTTGGACCCTGTGGGTCCTTTCCAACTCGGGATATTCCATGACTGTGATTCCCTGGTTACTCACACAGAAGGGCACCTCCGGATTGTTGCAGACAAGGCAAGGATCGCTCTCCAGGTAATAGCCATCGAATTCCACGAGCCCAGACAGCGTGCTGGAACGAGGGGAACAACACTGATACATGGAATTTGGTGCTTGCTGTGTTTGAAACACAAGCCATTAAATCAGAACTGCTTTAATTTCCCTACAGGTCCCAGTCTGTGTAACAGAGGTGTTACGATATAAATCATATCAAAAATCATTTTTCACTGGCAGCATTTTTGATGTAATTATTAACTGCCAAGGTTGGACTAAGAGCACAACACTTAATTCTGCAAATCTCTATTTCTCCAGTTGGTCCTAATATTTTATAACATTTACTGACAATGAAAGCAAAAAAGCTAAAGCCAAGCTCTGCTGATGGGGCACAGAACATGAGGTTTTTCAGCTGGCAGAAAGGATTCTGTTGTTCTCCCAAGCCCAGCTGCAGCAGACATGGAATCTCAGCAGGGCTCCATCCACCACCACCACTGCATTAGCAGAACCCTGTATCCCCATGGATCACAGCTCCTTAGTGACACGGATCAAAGGCAGAAAGAGCTCACTTGTAAATGTTGGAGTTCGGGTGGTTGGTGAGAATGTGGTTTTGAGTCCGGAGAATCTCCACGGCCTTTTGGGAATATTCCTTCAACTGAAATACAATAAGGAAAATACTTTCTTCTCAACATTGTTTTATTGCTACAAAGACAAAAACATTCCTCATCTCGTGGCGCTCCTGGTCCCCCAGAAGATGCACATATGATACCCACAGGAATTTATGTGGTTAAACCATTACCCAGGAATGGGATAGATCCTAAAATTAGACTTGTACCACAATAAAAGTGCTGTTTGTCAGCCAATCACTGCAAATGCCTGCCAAGATTTGAACAGCATTCGAATTTAAACACCCACATTCAATGAGTCTGAATTATTTGTTCTCAAACCCACTGGTCTCCTAAGAAATGCCATCCCTTCCTTTGCTCAAAAATCACGGTTTCAAAAGATCTCTAGGAGTTGCAATACCGAAAACCTATAAATTTGAGCTGTCAGATAAATGTATTTTCCCACAAAGGCTTCCTGTGGGAAAGAAGTTTTCTTCCCAATAAATAAAAAACCCACCAACACCATTTTTATCCCAAAAACACCAAAGCAATAAAATAAAGAAAATCCACATTCTCCATTTTTTTAAGGATCCTGCCTTTTCTAACATTCAAATTTTAGGAACAAAAAAATTTCCACCAGAAGCTCTTCTGACAGAAAATCTGTCCCAGCTGTATCATTAATAAGCATCAACATAATTAGTAGGAATTTTGTTGATGCAGAACCTGGGATGCTGCACCTCCTTTCCTGAATGACACAGTACCTTTTTCTCAGTCTGCTGTGTTTTCAGAGAGAAGTATCCCAGGAGATCTACAAACTGGGCAGCCTTTCTTCCATAGGCTGGAAGTTCTGGCCAGATTGACCACATGAGATCCAACAGCAATTCCTGCTGAGACTTGTTGGAGTTCCTGTTGAATGGATTACAGATAATCAGGCTCCTGAAGACAGATGTATAACATGGCACAAGATCTTGTGCAAAAGGAAAACACAAGCTACAGTTCACCAAACTTGGGGATTATTATTAGTTAACAGAGTTAAACCTCATCACTCCTTGAAACCAGCTGTTTTCTAGCACTCCAAAATGAAAGCAGCAGTCTTGCAACAACTGAATTGAGTTCTGAAGGAGCTCAGCACCTTGAAGTGTCTTTCCCTACATAACTTCCAGCTTTTTAACTGTATTAGTCTGCATCTGCCTCAGAAGTCCACCTGCCCACAAATTACTGCTCCAGCACATGTGAGGAGTCAGATTTTGCAGACAAAGTGCTTCTTGCAGAACACAACTCAAATTGATCGTGAATAAGTCACAACTTCTACCTCCAGCGCCAATAACTGCAAAATAGTGGGAGCACTTCCAGGGGAGGCAATAACCTGCAGGCTCCAGCTTCCTTCAAGAGAGAAGGATAAGGACAGAGCTGAGCCTGCCAAGGCCACACTGCCCCCAGCTCACCTGTAGATGTGCAGGGCCAGGCAGTGGGCCTGCCACCTCACCGAGGAGGAGTTGGATTCCAGCAGGAAGCAGCGCAGGAACTGGATGAGGGTCTCCTTGTCAGCAAACTTGTTCAACTGGTTCACCAGAGCTGTGCACAGCTGATCTTCCTGACTGCCTGAACCCTCCCCTGTGGGCACAAGGAACACTTCAGAAACAAGATAAATGCAGTATCTCACAGTCAGCCCACTTTCCTATTTTATACATCACAGAGAGAGGATAATGGGGACAAATTGCTGTGTTTCAGGTATCAAGCAAGTTTAACATTCCTGTCTTTTTCAAAAATATAACCTAGTTCTCCTGACTAACGGAAAAAAATGCTGGAAAACTTGTCACTAAGGACGTGAGAAATGTGCTAAACATCCTGATAAAAAGAAAAGGATTGACCATGAGGCACTAAAACAACTCACACGGAACCGTCTGATACTGAAAGCCAAAATGGTTCCTTGAAGGAAAGCCAAGGGAGAATTTATGCCCATGACTTTTATAGGAAAGCCTAATTACTTTCCCAGGACTGTGGAGATTCATTAAGTAGCAGCCCTGGCTCCAACGGAGCTTCCAAGGAAGCCAGAGGAAACAAGTCTGAACACAATCACTGAAGAGCAGAGCTAACTGGGTGTGCATCTCCAGGACCTGTTTTAATCCTCATGAGCATTTCAGCCTCCTACAACCCAGGACAGGCAGGTTAAGTGGGAGCTACTTCATCCTTAGATGAACTAACTTCCATCAGACAACTTCAAGACCACTCAAGTTAATAAAAACAGTAGGTTTGGGAAGTCCTCAGCCCTCAACCTCAGCCCAATTCTTAGGGCACACAGCTTCATCTTTGCCCCTTTCCCGTCTACACATGGTGAAACTGCTCTTCTCTCCTAATTGTTGCTGTGGCCTGTGAGTGCCACAATCCATGACCCTTCCCCAACAGTGGGATTTATCACCACCAGACAAAGCAGTTCTCTCTAAACAAAAAAAGAGAGGCTGGGAGGAGCAGACTTCCTCCCTAAACCCACGACAGGACAGGCCCAGCTACAGCTCACCCTCTCGCTCCTTTTCCTTTTCCTCTTTCCTGCTCTTTTTAGTGGAGGATTTGCTCTGTGTTGCTGCCTGCCCAGAGCCTGATGCTGCAGGAGCAGAGGTGGAAGAGGTGCTTGATGATCCAGACGATGAAGCCACAGACAGCACTTTACTGCCACACAGAGCACAAGACAACAGCTGCAGGAGAACTGGCGACACTCCTTCATCCACCAGGAAGCTGACTTGGAGCAGGAAATAGAGAACCGCTGCGGAGGTAAGAAGAAAATATCTGAATCCTACAATCACGGAATATCCTGAGCTGGAGGGGACCCAATAAGGATCGAGTCCAACTCCTGGCCCTGCACAGGACACTCCCAAAATCCCACCATGTCCCTGAGAGCGTTGTCTAAACACTCCTTGAGCCTTGGTGCTGTGCCCACTGCCCTGGGGAGCCTGTTCAGTGCCCAACCACCTTCTGGGGGAAGAACCTTTTCCTGAGATCCAACCTAAACTTCCCCTGACACAGCTTCAGGACATTAAAGTCTGAATTTAAAAAGAATCAAAAAAAACCCCAACCTAAACCAAAAATCCATAAGGACCAAACTCACAGAACCTTCCTGTCCCTACACTACAGAAGCCTAACATTCAGGTACACAAAGGTAAAGGGGTTCATCCCAAACTTAACTCTGGAATAATGGCAGCACAAGGAAGAGAATACAGATCTCCCACTCCTCTAAGTTATCAATACACCAAATTGCGCTCTTTAGGCAAGGACCAAATGCAATTAGGGCACTGGGATAATTAGTATTGGAAGCAGTTCAGTCCTACCCAAAACTCTCAGCTGTGTCTCCCCTTCTCTGCTGAGCTGCCCCATCTGAGATGTCTTGATTCAAACCACAACTCCAAGGCCTCCTTCAAACACCCCCAGAGACAGAACTCACAGTCACCTCTAATTCAAACACCCCCAGAGACAGAACTCACAGTCACCTCTAATTCAAACACCCCCAGAGACAGAACTCACAGTCATCCTTAATGCAGAACTTCTGCCAGTTCACCGTTCGCTGCGTGGCAATCTCTGCACAAGCCTTTAAATGCTCCATCTGAAAGGACAGTGGGATAGGATCACACATCCCATCAGCATTCTCGATGCACCAACACAACCTGCCCTTTTTCCTGGTGCAGCAGCACTTTTGCTCACCAAGGAGATCAAGGTGTCGTACTGCAGGGCAGAGCCAGAGCTCGCCGTGACCACGCTGGCTCGAAGGAAAATCCCTTGCTCTTCCAGGAGCTTTTTGATCCCACGAACGTGGGAGTCCAAGGTGTGGAGGTCTCGGAGTTGCCGGTATTTATCCTTGGAACCACAGATGAAGAGCAGGAGCTTCCGGACTTGGCGGCGCACGAATGGAGTCTGCTGGATCATCAGGTACTACACACAAAAAACAGCCACGTCAGCACTGCACTCACCAGGGGGACACCTGGCCAATGAAAATGTGTGCTTTCTTCCAAAAAGAAGAGATATGGGAGGTGGATTCACCAATCCAACAGATTTAAGGTACCTTACAGTCACCTGTAAGTCACAGGCAGTAGAAACACTGCACAGCAAAACTGCAGCATCCTGAAACCGCTGCTGGAAACCACTCCTTGTCATCTACAACCTCAAATAAATAGCTAAACAAGCCTAATTAGGAAATCTTAACTCATACTTGTGTAAATATAAGATAACTTGTTATTTCAAGAAGGAAGCAAACCAAAGGAATGGAGAAGATAAACTCCCGTATTTCCTGATATTTTTAAGGACTCAGTACCAACAGCCAAACATGATGTTACATTTTACCATTTCAGAGAAGGTTTTCTCTTTGAGCTTTGTGGCAGCAAACACTGAGTTCCAGGAAATAATAGCAACCTAATTTTTCATGTGTGTTTTCCCATAGAAAACAGGAACAAAACAAAGTCAGGAGTTCACCTTGTTTCAAGGGGATTGAAAATCTGAGATGGATCTGAGACCAGTTCTGCAAAAGCTCATCTCTCCCATGAAATAAATCCTTACTGGAATTGTTTTGTTAAAAATCTGTACATTCTTTCCTACCTCGGACAAAAAGTAGAACCAGGAGTGATCAAAGATGGGAGGTGGGATGCGGGAGTTTGTGTCTGCAATCTTCTTGATCTGGTAGGGCAGCCGCAGCACCATCTCTGTCAGGAGCTGCGTGTAGGCCTCAAAAACATCTGCAGCGTGACCCTGAAAGCAGGAGCAACACATCAATCCCCCAGGCTCTTGCACTGAACACTCCCAGTGTGGTGCCATGACAAGTGACAGGGTGCACTTACTGATTTTTCTGCAACCAAAGCTTTTCTGCACCTTTCCCTTTGATAGGCAATTGATAGTTTAGGAATTGACAGTTTGGGGACTGTGGCATTAGGAATCACATCAACGAAAACTCCAACATAGTCCTTATGAGAAATCTGCACTAGACTCTACACTTCTTAAAGCAGGGATTTACTTCTTTTACACTCATACAATATTTACTAATGACTGTTATCCTGGTTCATGGACTCAGAATTCTTCGCAGCCAAAAAGAAATGCTCCCAGCTGATCAATAAAAACAGGCCAATATACCTACCTGAGGCCTTGAACTGGGTGGCAACTAAGCTAGTCTGGAGTAATGAGGCATTTTAACATATGACTTTCAATTTGGGAGACGTTCTTACATTTAATTAGGCTTTTTTCACTGCACCTGTGCATACATCAACCCCCCCCCAGCATCTTGGCATAAAGACACCACGGTGGTGGAACAAGTCTAGGATTTAGTGTGCAGATCACATCCACTGCTCAGCTTCCTTGTCACAGTAAGTTCAGGAATTCTGCCTGCCAAGCACAGGGAATCACAGCATGGAGAAGCTTCCCTTCAGGATTAACACTTCACCCAGGAACAGTGACAGCAGCTCCACAGAACTGCTGGTGTAGGAGTGCACCAAGGGATATAGTGTGCTGGGCTGCTCTGGGAGAGCTTGGAGCAATCCCAGTTGTAACTAGTAAGGGAACGGGTTCTGGTCGCACTACTCATGGAAAACTAGTTGTGCAAGGATGCTTTTCCCTGCTTCTGTGCAGCACCCTCTAATACAGCCCATGCCCAGAGCACAGGGCAGGACTCACCTTCACGTACTGGCGGAGGAAAAAAGGGCTCATGTCAGGGGGAGAAGAAGTCGTGTGAGGTTTCAGGAGCTGGCTGGTGGCTACAGGCTCCTCATCATTCTGCTGGCTCTTCCAGTACTCCAGCAGCGACTTCAGCACATGCAGACAGTAGTCAACAGCACCAGAGCTCAACAAGGCAGCAGCAGTGGCACTGGAGATGAGGGAGGAAGACTGGAACAGAGAGGAGGTGGATCAGAAACACAGCGGAAAACCCTGAGTGGGAAGAGCTGTGAGCACCAGACAGCACTTGCTGACAGTGAGGATAAGAGAGCAGGTTTTGATGAAACTTTGCAGGCAGCTTTTAAGTTTGGGGTTTGTTTGAGGTTGGGGTTTTTGGTTTTTTTTTGTGTTTATGAAAAGCAACTCAAATATTTACAGAGACTCTTTTGAACAAGTGCTTAGCAAAGGAAAACAAATAAAATCTCCTCTTAAGTCTAATCTCCCCTCGACACATGTGCCAGAGGCCACTCTGCTATGGATTAGACGACTAGGGCTTTTTTCCCTTCTCTTTTTTTCCCTTCTTTTTTTTTTTTCTTTTTTTTAAAGTTGGGATTTCTATTTGTTTATCTGGGTTTTGGCCAGCTGGGTGTGAATTCTGGTAGAGAAAGAGTCCCTGTTGCAGCTGCCGCTCAGAGGCTCTGCTCCACCCAGGTATTGCTCCACCTGCATTCTGAGAGACGAGGAGCTTTGATTTCTGTGGGAAGCTCAAGTGAATAACAAAGGCTGGAGAAAAAGCTACTGTAAATAAAACTATTAAAGCAGCCCTGTAAATCCAAACAAACCCCACAGCTCATAAGCTCATTAAAATTTGATGCAGTTCAGACTAAATTTTTTAACCTCTATGCTTTTTTATTAATCTCCTTCCCACCACACATACTGCTTTTTATGCCTTATTACTGTACCTTTTAGCAACAAATATCTAAGGAATCCTCTTAGCGACTTTTACGTTGACACAGCAGCATATTGCTTTCCAATAATCACATTACAAATCCTCTTTAACCCCTTCAGCACTGGTTAGATGCAAGGGAAAAAATCTGCCAGACCGTTTTAACTAACATCGTTAACGTGCTGCCCTGAGCTCAGTCTGAAACCCTGCACAAAACAAGTGGATCCAGTTGTCTTTACATGTCTTGTTTCCTCCATTCTGAGTTTCAAAGATTTTTTTTCCACAAGAGTCAAGTAACATTACAGATTCCTTATAAATTTTTCCAAAGCACTTTGAAGTGTTTTCAGGCTTAGACCTGTTATTTCCGTTAGCAGATTTTAGATGTTTTATGATGAACAAAAGACCCCCAAGCACATCACAGAATCCCAGAGTGGTTTGGGTTGGAAGGACCTTAAAGCTCATCACATCCCACCCTCTGCCATGGGCAGGGACACCTTCCACCAGCCCAGGTTGCTCCAAGCCCAGTCCAACCTGCACTTGAACACTTCCAGGAATAGGGCAGCCACAGCTTCTCCGGGCGCCCTGTGCCAGGGCCTCACCTCCCTCACAAGGAAGAACTTCTTCCATATATCTAACCTAAATTTCTCCTCTTTCAATGCGATCCCACTCCAGTTCCTGATGCAGATCCCCTCTCCAGGTTCCCTGTAGCACCTTCAGACACCGAAAGGTGCTGTGATATTCCATACAACCTTGTCTTCTCCAGGCTGAACAGCCCCAACTTTCTCAGCCTGTGTCCATAGGGGAGGTACTCTAGCTCCTCCTCTGGACTTGCTCCAACAGTTCCATGTCCTTCTTATGCTGGGGGCCCCAGAACTGTGCAAAGTATTCCAGGTGGGGTCTCAGGAGAGCAGAGTAGAGGGGGAGAAAACCACCTCCTGACAAAGCGGTTTGGAGAACATACCTCACAAATGGAAGTCTTGGATCCTGACTTGGTTCTGGACATGAACACACTGAGCAGCCTCATCACCACCAAGTGCACTTCGTTCACAGGAGAGCGCTCGTTTTTCTTAGACACATCCTGCAACAACAGACACATCCTGCTTGTTCAGTCACAGAGCTGAGCAGTGACCCAAGCCGCTCAAGTTCAGTGCTCTGATCCTCAGCAAGCACTTCTAACTTAAGCTCAAGCAGTCATACTAAAAAAGAAGCACAAATGCCTCAACAGAAGGGTAAACAGTTGTCTGGCTGCCAGAGGACAGTCCCACACAAATGAAAAGCTACCTGTGTCAACCATACATTATTGATCATAGCTGTTTCCAGAGTTTAATTCAAGCAGAACAAGTTTTCATGCTCATTCGTGGATGCCAGAACCGAGAAACAGTGAGAGTTCAACTCATGTCATTTTCTACTTTATGTGAAGTAAAGCAAGAGAAATAAAATGCCTGAACACATCCATATAGCAGTGTTTGTATGACCCCCAAGCATCTAATTCCTCCATGGACAGAAACCCTGCCTAGAAAGAGCAAGTTCAGAGCACGTGCACACACCTTTTTGTCCATGCCCAGCTCTGCAATCAGCTGGGAGAGAAGGTTATCCAAAGCTCCCTTATCTTTCTCATCATCTCCATCTAGGTCTGTTGTGAGCATCAGAATTACCTGGGAATAAAAGTCAGAGAATTATTAGAGGGCAGGTTCCATGTTTTCAAGATAAATAAATTTTCTTTCAAAAACAGCACAGATTTCATCTTAACTAATCTATGTTCTTTCCTACATTCTGCCTGAGACATCACACCCTGATTTGAACATTCAGTATAAACCCAAAAGATCTTTCCAAATATATCAGAGTTCTATGATTTGAGCCCTCAGGGTCATCAGCCAGCTGTAAACTCATACTGAGAAAGGGTACGAGTCCAGCAAAAATCTATGGGTGAGGAATGCTCTGCAACACTTTAAAGACACACTGGGCAGGAAAGAGAAAGGGAAAAGCATGTGCAAATAGAAACCTGAAGTCTTGGCAGTGATGAACAGTTTGACTGAGGCTGAACTCCTGACCCTCCTCACTCACCTGCATGTAGGGGATGGCTCGGACCCCTCCAACGTTCCTCAGCTGAGGTAAATTCTGCAGCAGCCTCTCCAGTAACATCAGTCGGACCATGTGCAGCCTGGCAAGACAGAGCCAGCAATCAGACACATCCCAAAACATATCAGACCCAGCAGCATCTCCAATAGAGCACTGCAATTTGCCACAGAAATCCCAAGGGCACCAAATCCTCCCAAAGAGGAGTGGACTCCCTCAGGCTTCACAGTACAGTGATGTCAAGATGCAGAGCATCTGACAATGGATGTAGTTATTCACTTCAGAGCTACACTGCTCAGCCTGGCCACCTGCAGAATCCAGCTGCCTGGAAGCAGATCCTGCAAATCAGCCCCCCACCACTCTGTACAAATGACTGAGCATCTGCTCCCACAGCATGAAAAATTGCAGATGTTTCCAAAGTGCTCAGGCACTTGTACATGCTTTTTTCCTAACAGTGAATTTCACAAGCTCACAAAGATTTTAGTGATTCCTCTGTTAACTAGACTCATGCAGGACCTCTTCATCACTTCACAGAGGCAGTTTTGTGGGACACATGCTGCGTGTGTGCACCACGTTACATGGTGATTGCACAGAGGGTGGTTGGGTGCTGAACAGGCTGCCCATGGCAGTGGGCACTGCCCCAAGGTTGCCAGAGCTCAAGGAGTTTTTGGACAACACTCTGAGGGACAGGGTGGGATTGTCGGGGTGTCTGTGCAGGGCCAGGGGTTGGACTGGATGGTCCTTGTGGTCCCTTCCAGCTCAAAATATTCTAGCTCAGGATATTCCACTTTATGGACTCTATGATGTTGCAATGTCAGTTTGCTCTAGTCTGTGTTTCTGACTTTCCATTTTCATTACCCAGCACAACTGGAGCCCACCATGAATTCCAGCACCTGTAGCCCACTCCTCTAGAGTGTAACCACAGGGCAGATATGTTATTCTAGAAGAGGAAAGCAAAGCCCCTTGCCTGTTGCTGGTGTGGACGTCCCCCTCGGCCTCCCCTTCCCCTTCAGACCCCTCTCCCTCCTGCTGGCCCGTGGTGGTGCTGATGGCGCCTGTGCTCGAGCTGACACTGCCTGGCCCAGCTGGGTGGCCCTCAGCAGTCGTGTCCCCATAGGCACTGCTACGACCAGACACTGGGAAAGACAGAGAAAAACAGGGAAACACAATGTCAGGGTGATTGAACACTCATCTGGCCTGTTTCACAGCGACCAGCACAGCTCATCTCTAAGGAGATGAGGGGTCTTTAGTTCTCTTCATAAAGCTACAAGAGTTATTTCTCCAGATGCAACTTCACACTTCTGCCATTCTTTCATTTGCCATCCTCATCTTTGTGGCCCAAACTGAACTGGTCCCACAGTAGTAATTTAAACCGAGTCAGACAAGGTGTGAATGGGCAGTGCAGACAATTATTTTAATAAAAGTCTGTTATTATTTTACCAAGGTGTCAGTCCCTTGATAAAAAGAGGGAAATTAGTACTATCCCATCCAGAGTTAACCAGCAGCATAGTGAATTCTCTCAGTCTTGCCGTAGGCTACTGCATTCTGAGAAGAGAAGGCTTCAGGGAGACTCACAGCACCCTTCAGTATCTTAAGGGGGCTTACAAAAAGGAGGAAGAGGCACTTTTTATCCAGGTAGATAGTGACAGGATGAGGGGCAATGGTTTTAAGCTCAGAGAGGGCTGGGTTAGATTAGACATTGGGAAGAAATACTTTACTCAGAGGGTGGTGAGTGAAGAATTAGTACAGGATGACCAGAGAAGCTGTGGCTGCCTCATCCCCAGAAGTGTCCAAGGCCAGGTTGGATGGAGCTTGGAGCAACCTGGGCTAGTGGAAGGTGTCCCTGCCCATGGCAGGGGGTGGGACGAGATGAGCTTTAAAGTCCTTCCAACCCAAACCATTCCATGATTCTACAGGCCAGCAAAATCTACTGCTGATTCCACACTTCTACAGAACCACAAAAAGTGAGGAAATACTTGGTCCATACAGCGCTTTGGCCGAAGCCATAAAACGATGGATGGCAGCAGCTACTCAGAACCGAGATCTCTCCCCTGCCAGGGATTGCCCACACCCTCTCATTGCACTAGCCCTGTGGCAGCAGAGAACAGCTGGTGCAGCAGGAGCCACTCACCGCTGTGCTCCCCGGCCACGGAGTCCACGGCGCTGCCGCCGCTCTCTGAGCCCACGCTGCCGCCATGCTCCGCCGGTGATGTCCGCAGGGTCGAGCCGTCGGTGGCAGCTGTGCTGCCCTCGTCGTCAGACGCTGGAGCTAAGAGAATAAAGAGAGCTGTTACAAGTAAAAACACTGCCTGGAGAGAACTTCAAAAGACACACAAGCTATGAAAGGAAAGACATGAATATCTGGCTTTGTTTTTCTGTTGATTTTCAACTATAAATGAAAAGGGAACTTCGAGTGTCCATTGGTATGTTTAAGCCTCCTAAGAGCAAATACACAGGCATGCAAGTTATTTGATGAACAACATCTGGTTGTTTATAAATGCAAAGGAAATAGAGCACATGGTTTGTTTTGGCTGTTTTATTGTAATGCGAGGCAATCACTTCCTCAAAAGTCTACACTGAGAGTCCATCAAAGCAGGGAAATACAGTCAAAAATACAAGAAGCCAATGGTAATAAGTGGCTCTTCAAAACCATATTTACAAACCAAGTTAAAGCCATTTTTTATGTCAAAATCTGCAAGAGGTCGATTCCTCGCAGTGAACAGTTACCTGATGCTGTTGTATCCGAGAGCGTCCCGGCATCGAGAGAAGAGGAACTGGGGGCTTGGCCAGACAGTCCCAAGCTCTGCAGTCCGAGGGCACTGCTGCTGCTCCCTGCAAGCACAGAACAAGTTACGAGCACCTTTCTTTTATGGAATTACATTAACTCTGGCATTTTCTGTACATTTCATAGTTCTACTGTCTTTGGTTCACTGGGGGTAACACCAACAGCTTTGCTTTGTTTCTTTCCCAGTTTCCCCATATTCCATTTCTCTTTTCACCTGCCAAAGGCACCCATATCTTACCTTGCTGATCTTGCTGCAGGCTCAGGGCAATAGCCAATTCCACCATCGTCTCATCATCTGCATCTGGAGGGATATCCAGCATAGGAGGGAATCCCTCTGCTCCAGCCAGAAGAGCCTCCAGTGGAGAAGGGTTCCCATTATTCACATTCTCAGAAGTCTCCAGAACCATGGATTCAGACTATGGAGAGGAAACACAGCAAGAGCTTTCCCAAACCAGTAATAGAGCATTACAAACCGATCTATCAAAACTGGATTAAATTCAAGTCCTAGCACACCTAAAAGGCTCCAAAGAGAAGCTCTGGACTCACCACCATCTCAAAGTCCCCATGGTCAACTTCACTCTGCTCCTGGCTCTCCTGTCGGATGTGCTCACCATTTGCTATCCCAGAACTCTGCAGCTTGTCTTCTGCATCGTCATCGTCATCATCATCCTTATCTCCTGGGTCACAAAGGATGCATTAATAAATGCACAATTCCTCACATCAGCCCAAATAGTTAATGCTGGGGAAAAAAACTAAGCTACCCCCAATTACCAAGAGATTCCATGACACCCACAATTTGCTTCCATATTAATATACCTCTCTTGGACGGAGCTCTGATACCCTAATTTTGGTCTGCACACATCTCTGATTTATAAGAATTTGAAAACATGCACAGAATTACTAAGCCTGGATCACTACCCCCTAAATAAAATAATCAGATTTCCCTATCACTGGAAGGGGAATACCTCAGAGAAATCTCCTCTTTGCATCCCAGAATATCAAAGAAGAGGTGACAGTTTATTAAATAAAATGTTAAAAGAGGGGTTTAGGGGACAAGACAAAAGTCCTTAAAGGAGGAAGATTGATTTTAGTCCCAATTTATAATAAGACTACTTTATTTTCTTGTCTCTTCTGACACATGAAGTAGGCAGGGGAATGCATCTGCCATACCCATGGGAGTGTTGCTGCGAGGGGAGGATGGCAAGGTGACGTGTCTCCGCTTGTTCCGTGGTCTCAGCACTCTGATCAAAGCTTGTTTGCAAGAAAAGCTCACCAATGGATCCTGGAGGGTTAACAGTTAATCATTAAACTTCTTAAGCTCTAAGTGTTCATTCACAGTATTTGGGAAGATGGCTAAAACACCTGTGCCCCTCTGTTGGTCATGATTCATGGAAGACACAAGTCACTGCCTTAACTCCCTCTTTCCCTCAAGAGCCATAAAGCAACACTTAAAATTCCTCATGCAGCACATGATAAACATTACTAGAACACAAGGAGAGAGAAATTTCTCCTTCATTCACTTCTGGCTGTGTGTTTAGGGCTGAATAGCTCTATTTTGTATCTGTATTATGTATTCTCCTTCTACCTGTATTTAATTTTATGTAATTACTTAATCACAGAAACATTTAGGTTGAAAAAGCCCTGTAAGATCAAGTCCAACCATAAACTTAACATTGCAATCCCCCTAAACCATGTCCCCCTGTGCCACATGTACACATCTTTTCAGCCCCTCCAGGAATGGTGACTCCACCACTCCCTCGGGCAGCCTGTGCGAGGGCTGGAGAGCCCTTTCCACTAAGAAATTATTTCTGATATCCAGCCTAAACCTCCCCTGGTGCAGTTACAGGCTGAAGCACAGCAGAGCAAGAGACACACCGGGCAAAGTAACATCTGCATGTAGATCTTGGATGCTGTATGGATACAATCCAGCTCACACGTGCAGTATCCATGGATAATATCCACCAAAGCATTGACTGTGGCTTCAACATGAGTGAGACCTAAGGAGGAATAAAAGTAGGACTGAAATCAGCTCGCTCTCTATTTCAGCACAGAGTGAGACACTGCAGAAGGATCTTTTGTTTGTAGACTTCATGGCACAATGTTCACACCACAAATATATTGATTTTCAATCCAGCCTGAGCCAGTCTTGTCTGCCTAATGTAATATTGTGAACTCTATGTACCACCACCAACGAATATCCTCTAACACCACCCGTGCAGCCAAATGTGGATAAATCAATCATCAGTCCCTTTTTACTGGCACAATACAAGTACTCCAGAACAAAAGCTTTGGAGCAGAATTTGCAGCTGTACATCAGAAAGCACTCAGTGTATCATTAGTATCTTAAGCCTCCTTTGAAACAAGCCATTTTCTCTGTTTACCAACTTAAAATAGGATCCTTCAAAAGCTTGACAATAGCAAAGTAAGAGTGGCACACCTGGCAGGCAGGCAGGGGCCAGGAAGGCGTTTTTGGGTTTTGATGCATGGAGCTTCCAGAAGTGGTTCACCAGCTGGGTAATAAACGTGCAGCCCTCTCCTTCCACGTGTTTCTGGACCTCTTGCCCTTCTTCACTCTCTATACAGATTAAAAAACACCTGTCAGACATGTGCAGGGGAAAGCTTTAACGAGGGTATCACCAAATTTATTTGAAATGGTTTCTGTCAGAGGCTCTGATGTCCTCGTTATGAGGACTATCACTGAAGAAATGTGTCAAATACAGTCCCTGTCACACCAAACCCAAAACCCTCCAACAGCTTCAATTATCACAACAGTAAGTTAAAGAAAATTATAGACTTATCTACCTGTTTCCAGCTTTGATTCAGTGTAGTGGACCAGATTGTTGGGTCTCATAATAGCAATGGATCGAGCAGTGATGACCAGCCTCTGGAACACTTCAGGATCAAGGTCCTTTCCTTCTTTGGTTGAGGAAGTCAAATACTGAATGGCTTTGCTTAGCAGTGCTTGATCCTGTAAAGTGAAAGATAACACAGGCAAAGAAAAACAACTGACACAACAATGCAGCTGAAGTACAAGCACGGGGCAGACTCTGGGGAAATTTGGCACCCGCTGCTTTCACTCTTGTCACCTAAGGGCAGCTAATACTAAGAAGTCATAGAGCTTTGGTGAAACACAAAACCTAGCCAAGGCAGGCAGCAGGAGCTAAAGGGAAATTAGCCAGCAGGTTTATACTGCATGGTGAAAGGGCTTTCCAGGGCCATGCTGCACCTCAAGCACAAAATGGTAAGTGAGAGGAGCCCCGGAATCCCTGCACCCCCTTACCTTGTGGTTATGGTAGGCTGAGCGACTGGTGTGCAGGCTGGCCAAGAGGCTCTTGGTTTGCTGCTGCACGCTGGAAGGAGCTGGCATGGACAGCAGCATCGTAGCCAGTTCCTGAGCTGCAATCTTATTCTTCTCCTAAGAACAGACAAAACCCATTATTCAGTATATTTATGATGAAGGTGAGGTATGAGTCTGATTCCCCAGTGTACCTGCAGCTCCCTCCCCTCCTTGCCATTTTCTGCCTTCCTTCAACACCCTTTCCATAGCTTCCCTTAATTTACTGTTCGTTTGATATTTAACAGACATTTCACATGTCGACAGAAGAAAAGTCCTTTCAAGATTTATGGGCCTTCTACCCTGCTGTTTTTGTAAACGAGGTCACTCTACAGCACAAAAAGCCCACCAGCGATAAATGCAAATACCAATTGTCATTCTAAACTAGTTTCAAATGCTTTTGGCTAAGTCAACTTTCAGATCAGTGCTCTGAGCAAAACGGATGCGGCTCTGCTCCGTATCAGGCCCCCGGGGCTGCAGGAGGTAAGTGCTGAGCTCGCCCCTCCTCCCCCAGCTCGCAAAGCTCAAGAATGTATTCAGAAAGTTACTTGCCTTCTCGTTGACTGGTCCTACAGCAAAGCAGCTTTCCAGCGCTTCTAAAGAACTCACTACTAGCCTGAAGGGAGAAAGGAAAGCAGGCTTGAGTACAGCAACCCTTCTCTCTCCTTAGCACTTTGCTTTATGCGGGCTACAGTCATGAGTAGCTCAGAGACAGCTAACGAATGCCAAGTACAAAATCAAAGCATGATAAAACCTGCCACAGGCACCATGCATATCATTTCATTGTGTTACAGACCAGAGTTAAACCTGGCTCACGCTCACAGACAAACTTAGGACTGCTTTAATAATCCACAGCTGAAAGACAGGGGCTTTTCTCTCCCAAAGAGGATAAAACATTTCCTTACGCAGCCTGCAGCAGGGATAACTTGGATTGTCTTGACAGTCCCAATTCACCATGGCCCACAGACGTACAGATGACTGCAGATCAAGGCTGGCTATGACACATGGGAAAAAGCGGAACCGACTTTGCTAAGGGAGCAAGATTCTACTCGCTTGCTGTTTTCACACAGGTTGCTCTTTCCAATTTGGAGTTTCAGCGCAAAATATTCCACAGGAAAATTAAACTTGGAGCACTGGGTTTGACCCAAGTGAGAGATGCTGAGGTTCAAAGTTTGGATTGAAGGAATGCAGGCTGGTAAAACACTTGCCCCGAGGGAAAAGCTGATTTACAACTGGCAGCAAAGTGCTGAATGTCCCTGCAGCAGCACTCCGTGCCTCCAGGTAGAACTACCTGAAATGCCATCTGACACCCAGAAGGAGCAGGAAGATACAGGAAAAAGGAGGGAAGAGAGAGTATTAAGGGGAGAAATAACACTGTAGGATTGGGTAGAGGGAACAACTGTCTGGTCTGGTGGTGATAAATAACAACCCCCTACCCACAGCCCCCTCTGGAAAGCTCTCAGGGAATATAAGTGGGATAAGAAGGTGCAAGGAAGGAACAAAGCAGAGAGAGGAGTCTGTCAAACAAGCAACAGTTATGCTGTGTACAGCAATAATCTGCAAACCACCTGATCTTTACATCAGCTAAACCATCTGCCATGCAATGACCAGAATGTAAAGAAGCAAATGTCACTTAGAAAACAAAAAGAAAACCCCAGTCAACGAAAGCCACACGATGTGTTCTGTCTCTCTGACACACACGCACTCGTGCAGAGAAAAGGATGGATACTAACCGGTCCAGGGTGGTTAGGGACTCAGTGTCAGAACTTTGGGGGAGCAAAGAAAAAGGAAAAAAAAAAAAAATGTGTAAAGCTCACAGAATAACTCCCTAGAACACATTCTAAGCAAAAGGCAAATTAAATGGGGGGATCAGGAAGCCAGGAGAGCGCTCTGCACACTCAGTCTAAGCACAGCTCTCTCTACCTGGGCAGCACACACTGGGCTAAAGCCAAACAAAGAAAGGAGATTCAGGGCACCTGCACAGAGAAGCCAAGCACTACTTAAAGCACCACCCAAGCTTGAATTTAAATACAGACACCAAACTTCTGACAGAACAGCTGCCTCCTGCCTGCCATTAGCTGTGCCCACTCAAGAAGCTCTTTAGAATGTAACCATGCTGCATTCTGTAACACCAAATATTAAGAACATTTTTTTTGGATCTGAATTTTTAGGCTATAATCCCCACTGCTCTGGAAAACACGTGTCTGTGTTGAGAGGGACATCTTGTGGGGATGTCACAGCAGAGGAGGGAAGGAAAGGGAAAATAACCACAGGAAAAACCTCCCATGAACTATTAGCCAAAATATTAAAGGATGGCTGAACAAGTCCTTCAGCTGGAGCTAACTGCCACTTCAAGCCCTGACTCTTTACCTGAGAATTTCAGTCAGACAAAATTAACCACCATTTCCTCACAGTTGAGCAGCATATCCCTTAAAATGCTCAGTTTTCAGCAGTGCTAGTTCCTCCTTGATCTGTTTCCCTCCCGTCCTTGTTGCTTGCCAGGCTTTCTACAACTCTTATGCACAGACTGTACAAGCTCAGAGAAAGAACATGGCGTGGATATAAAACAGAACACAAGTTTTATTTCTTCTACTAAATATATGTCCTGGATGCCCTTGGGGTTTGGCTCTCAGTAGGGATATTGAGGAGAAAAAACCCAACGCTTTCTCCAGCACAACAGCTCAGCCTGAGACACATGGGCCACAAGATAAGTTGGTGGGAACCACAAGCCTAAAGCAGGGTCACACACAAAGCCCTCCTCAAAACTGAGCTTAACTTCAGAGCCCTGACTTTTGTGAGCTCTAGGGAATGAAAAGGGCCAGCCCGAAATGAAAGGATGTACCCAGGCAGCAGAAATCTCTTTTAGCTCCCAGCTGTTGAAGCAAATGAACTCGGCAACACAAAACAGACACACAGATCTATGCATCTACTCCACCAGAGAAATCAAGAGTGAGCACAAACTCTCCTTACAAGATAATCATTGACTTTTCAGTCGTTGCTTTGTAAGACAGTGAGAACAATTTTACTAATTCCCTTCAGTTCTCCCAGTTGAGAAAAGCACACAAGTGCACCTAAGTCCCCTTCACAGCAACCACCCATTTTCAAGGAGAAATAAAGAAGAGACTGTGGAAATACCTCTCCAGGACAGTCCCACTGGCAGCAGCAGGGGCAGCTGACTCTGTGTCTCCAGTGCTATTCCCCTGATTCAGGTTTGGGGGACAAACATTGCTCACTGAAGCAGATGGGAAGTCCTCAGGGGGCTCATCAGGCCATCCAAACTGTTCTTTGGTTTTGCCATAAATTTTTATGGAATCCATCATGGTGACTCCAGCAGGATCCACAGAAGCCCCAACTGCAGTAATGAGAGAAATTTCTTGAAAACTAACAGAACCATTGCTTCTGAATACAAACAAGCCTCACCTCATAACGTCAGGACAGCAATTACACTGTGTCATTAATACATGGCCACTCACAGTGTCATCTCCTTTTCAAGGCCATTTTCCTTCTCTATTGCCTCAAAACAAAATTACCGAGCTGAGCTACCAAACATTAATTCGCTGCAGCAAGAACTGGGCCATAAACAAAGTTTTTAATCAGGGTTCGCCCCTCAAACTGTTTTTGTAGTCAAGTCAAACAGATCGTGGAAACTCCCTCCTGTGAGGTGAAGCAGGACAGCTTCAACCCACCCAAACAAAACCATCAGTGAAGTCAAACCAGACAATTAACAAAGACTTACTGAAGATGGTGAGTTTTTTGTCAGCCTGCAAGGCTTCCTCCCGGGTGAAGGGGAAGTCAAACCAACGGGCCCTGGTCATGTTGAGCTGCATGGTGCGGCCAAAGATCTCCAGGTAGGAGGGAGCTCGTTCTATGGCCTGGGTGCCGATCTGGATCCGCATGCCCGTCATCACCATCGTGCTGTTATTGTTTGTCACTTCGACGGTGAAACCCCCAGGCTGCAGATGACAAATCACAGCTCAAAAACTCACTCTTAAGCCAAGAATCTGATTCTGTACAGAGGTGTCTCCACTGTTTCCCAATTACAGGATTTATACAGGTTCATTTGAACAAAGCAGAGACACAGCTCCTAAGACACAGCACGCTGTCAGTATGAGCAACAACGTCACCCAAGAAGCCCAAAAGCATCCCCGAGGCGCCCCATTTACCTTTGTGTTGGCCACGTACATGCCCGTGGAATTGAGGCGGTGCTTTATCTGCTGAGCATTGTACACCTGCAGCAGGTCGTTGCCTCCAAACTCCACATCTGTGAGCTGCTGGTTGTGTTCAAAGAAGTCAATGGGGAAGTTCACTTGGCTGGATGTGCGAGTTGCTGGAAGGGAAAAGAGAGGGTCTTGATGAAATACATTCTAAACTGGCAGAGATGTGGTAAAAGAGGTGCAGAAGGAACCCATCTCCTTCGCAGGTGTTTGTACATATGTTTATGCATATTTACGGAAACATTTCACCCAGACTTAGCCAGTCCTTTGCCCTCACGCTGACTGGTAATTGTCAGAAGTGAATGTTTTTAAGTATCTGGATGATGCTGATCAATCTTTGCACCTCCATTTATTACATAAAGACTTGTGTGAGGAGCCCCTTACTGATGGCCGCTGCCTTGCGCTTGCGGACGGGCTTCATGATGCTGATGACGCTGCTGGGCTGGAGCGAGGGCTGGAGCCAGTACGAGGTGTTCTCCACGTTGGCCATGTAGATCCTCAGGCTGCCATCCTCACACAGCAGGATCATGGTGGTCCTCTGCTGCTCGTTGCAGGCTGTGTGACGGATGGCCACCATGTCCTGGATCTGCAAGGCAAGGCAAGGCAAGGACTTGGCAGCTGCTGCTTGAAGAAAAACTCTTTGCATTCGAGATCTGATTGACGGAACAACAAGAAAACACATTTTAAGGGCCAAAACCACAGGGAATTCTGACTAACCTTTGCTTTGGCTGGCAAGGTTTTTATCTCCTGGATGAGGAAGGTGTCTGGCTTCACCATCACCACCAGTGGGACACCTGTGGTTTGCTGAACACAACATACCAAGCCAGGATGGTTCATCACCTCCGACCACTGACACAGGGCTGGTGAAGTCTTACTCCCACCATTAGAACTGCAAGAGATGAAGGGCACAGTGACATTAATTTAACAAGCAGCACAAGCGAAAACACACAAAATACAGCACTCGAACTAGATAAACCTCCATCCTCAGCAGGAATTCAAGCATTCCAATTCACAGCCCTGATCCCTACCCTGCAAACTTGAGGAAAAACACCTGGCAACATCTTATGCCCCAAACCAAGGAGGCAATTTAAAAATGGCTTTCAGCTATGTTTTTATCTGAACAGATGAATAGTTACGCATTACAACACACCCAGCAGCACTAAGCAAAGGCCAAACAAGGAGAATCTGGGTGACTGCTCACTGGAAAAAATAAAAGCAGAGCTGCAAAAAGACTAAGCCAAACTTAACTGGGGCTTGGGAGCTTGTGGAATGACCCTTCTACAGAGCCTGCTCATGACAGTGGCTTTGTGTCAGTCTAGTAAAGAGTCTGTGGCCTAACTGCCCAACTCTGCTTGTCAGAAAACACGATAGAACACCTTTTTTCTTGCCACATTCATAGCAAAAGAGATTGGTTTCCCTCAAGGGAGTCTGAAAATAAGCCTTAATATGCACAGTGCACAAGGTCCACAGCAGTAGTGATGGCAAAAGGAAACAAAGGCTTCCTGCTCTGCAGCCTCGGTGAGGGGGGGTAATCCCATCGGTTCCAGTGGCTGCACCAGGAGCAGCTCCACACTGTGCAGCACAACTGCTCTGCAGACATCTTCCTGCCAGGAAATCCTAGTAGGAAGACAAAATGCAGACATGCCCCACTGCTGAAACAACGAGTTCTGGTTTCAAACCATCCTACAACTAGAATATCGCAAGTTGGAAGGGACCCAAAAGGATCAGCAAAGTCTATTAGGGCAGAAGCACCATGAAAAGTGGCAGGAAATCATCAGTCAAAAAGACGATCTTCAGCACAAGCTTTGGCCATTCAGAGCTGGGATGTTGATGAGTGATATTTATTAATAATAAACAGAAATAAACATCTCAGGGGAGGTTTCCACACGAACCCCACCTCTTGATGTTGATTGGGAAAAGCCTCTGCACTTCCAGGCTGGCCCTGCTGATGGTGGCTGCGAAGGATTTGCCTTGACAGTAACTGAAGAACAACATCTGCAGCACGTGGGAGTAATACACTGACACCCCCCCTCCTGCCACCTGGCCATTGCTGTCCTGTGGGATCAAGAGAAATGACAACATTTAACATAAACTCACATACTGCAAAACACTCTGTCAGGCTTTTAAATTTATGATGGAATTATTCCCAAAGCTTTCCCTCCTCCCCACCAGTGAGAGAACAGAGCCCTAAATGACAATTTTCCAAACTGAACTGCTGGGTCAACTCATCCATCAGACACTTCAAAGGCTTTGGAACGGGATGCTGAGCCTGCACACCCGTAGGCTGTAGGTAACACCCTCAGCTGAGAGCCTGAACGCCATGTGACAGCCTCACATGGAGCACTCCCCTTGTTCCCAGCTCATAAAAGACCTTCCTGAGGGCTGCCTTCTCATCTTTTCCACTGTTTTGAAACAGGCTGGGGTAAAAACTGGACAGATTTTACAAGTCACCCCCAAGACCAGAAACAAAGGCTCACTGCAGCTCTGCAGCCCCAGCAGTGATGATTTATCCATTCTGTTCCTGCACCTTTGGAGTGCCTCACTCCGAGAACAGCACTGCTCTGCAGCCACCTCCCTGCTGAGAAATCCTGCTGGGCATGACTTCAGAGCCAGCCATGGAAAACATGCTCCATTTTCTAGATGAAAGGATCAAGGGGTTTAATTTTGACCCCCATCCCCTTTCACTGCAACGGTATTTCTCTCTTTAGAGGAATGAGCAAGCTCCTTGATTCTAGATAAGGGGCTTAAAAGAAGGAAAAAAGAAAAGGAAACTTCTGCCTTCAAATATAAGATGCAAAAAAACAGAGAGAAAGGGAAGTCACCAGCACCTTCAGGTCCTCGTGGTTGACTTCCAGCACATTGGTGACATAGAATGGCCCATGCTGGGCACTGCTGGCCTCCTCCATGAGCTGTGTGTAGATGTACCCAGCTGAGGACATGATCACTATGATGTTCTTCCCCTCCTCATTGAAAAGGAAAGTGACATCCCTGATTTTGGAACTTGGTAGGAGGAAGTAGAAAGTTGGACTCAAGGCATCTACAGAGAGATCATAAATCTGTGGGAAGAACCAAGAATATAATTACTATGACACAGAAGAATTAAGGCAATAATCAACTACCACAATACAAAACAGGACAAGAGCCAAGACAAGGGAATCCTTTTAGATGTTATAGTTAATTGTTCTACTCTTTGGGTTCTTTAGTTTTGCTTTTTCTTGCAAAGACAATAGCCAAATTTATATTTCCAATTTATTTCTAACTAAGAATATTATCACTTTCCTCCACATACAACTCCACAAGGATCCAGGCTCTGATGTATGAAAGTAGATACATCATCAATAGCTTATGAGCAGACATACCTTCACAAAGTCTGCAGTCACAATGGCAAGCTCTGTTTGAGATCCTGGCAGCCACACAGCTTTGATGATGAAATTCCCAGTGGCTAGTTGGGGATGAAGTACCAAATGATCAGAGACTGATCCAGAGCTGCTGAATGTTAATACATGGCAGTCCTGGAGTAATGAAAAAAATTGGTCATATATTAGAACTAAGCGTTTTATAAACATTTGAAGCCAAGAATGGAGTTGAAAGTCAGCATTTCTCTTACTGCCAATAATGATTCAGAGAGTGAGAATCTAAAATTATTGCATTAAAGATAAATGACATGAACGTTTGTAAAGAAAACACAAAACCAAAACCACAGAGTGCAGCTGCTTTTCAGCTAAACAACAAATCTGTGGATTCTGCACTGGGAAAGGTGAATCTAAATTCGGGAGAATACAAAAAAGAGGAGTCCTTGCCAAAGAACACTAGTTGTTACAGACTAGTTTTAGCACACTAAGTTTGACATGACTAAACCTTGGCTCTTGTCTTAAGTAAAACTGGCTTAAATACAGTAAGAAGTACTATTTCAAGGCACCGTCTCATTTATTATATTATTCATACAGCTCCTCCTTCTGCTACTTCATCTGTTGAGTGATTCAGGAGCTAAATTAGCAACAGAACTTTGGAGCCAGCTCTGTGCCAGCTCCTCAGAGGAAAGAAACACAGCTGGCTTTGAGCTGATGTTTCCAGCTGCCTGGAACAGGGTTTGGGAGGCACTTACTTTCAGTCCACACACGGCCAGATAGTCCTCCTTGCAGGGATTCCCAGTGAGGCTCAGGACAGTGAAGGGAACGGGGGCAGATGCCAGGCGGGTGAGGGTCAGTTTTCTTTTGCTGGAGTCAGCTTGTTTCAGCAATGCTGAGAGCTGAAGGACTGTGATCTGCACCACAAAACCAACTGTTATCCAGTTATAACTGAGGGGAATAAGGCACTTCAATTCCAGCTCTATGAATGTGCCCCCACACTTACAGAATCAGAATCACAGAATCATCAAGGCTGCAAGAGACCTTCAAAATCGAGTCCAACTGCCACCCAGCACCACCCTGATCACCCCTAAACCACATGGCCAAGTGCCATCTCCAGACACCTCCTGAACACTTCCAGAGACAGTGACTCCACCACCTGCCTGGGGAACTTATTCCAATGCCTGACCACTCTTGCAGTGATTCTTTTTTCTAGTATCTAATTTGAACCTCCCCATGGCACATCTTAAGGCCTTTTTCCTCTCATCCTTTCACTTAAGACAAGGCAGAAAAGATGAACCCCCACCTCACTCCAACCTCCTTCCAGGTAGTTGTAGTGAGTTTTCTCACTGTTTCTGCTGCAAGAACTCTTTGCCCTGAGGAGTTTTTTCCAAGAGAGGCTTCCCTAAGCTATGCCATACTACACAGAAGATCCAGCTCTCCAGACAGGCAGAACAAATCACATTCTGCCTCTTGTTCAGTGCTATTCCATTTTCCCTCAGAATGCAGCATTCCCAGCAGAGCTGGAGGGCTCACCTTGCCCTTCTCGTGGCTCACAGCCAGGTGCTGGCGCCGGCCGTGCGGGGAGGACAGCACACACATGGCCACGCGCCGCAGCACGTGGGCGCTGATCAGCTGCCGGATCGTCTGGCCCTGGTCCCCGCTGTAGTTCATGCGCACGTTCTCAAAAGCACCTTCTTGAGAGCCAAGAGTTGGCACCTGAGTCAGTAAAGCATCCAGAGTAAATCACTGGGAATTGCCCTATAAAAAGTGGCCTCCCCTCCCCCCATAATCTCATCACTCCTTTAGCCTCACCATCAACTGGTCTGTCATTTCTACTGACTTGTCCAAAGTGTGGAGCTCATTGAGAGCTTGCTGGGCACGGCTGCTGCTCCCCATGGCTGAAGCTTGCTGGAAGTTGATCTGGATGGCATCCATCAGGAAATTCAGCATCTCCAGCACCAAAGGTGCAAAGGAGAAGTTGGCCTACAAGAAAGAGCTAAGTGAGGTACAAGATGCCCCTCTGGGAGCCTTCGTAAAAGCTACACGTTAACCACTTTTTAAAACCTGACACCCTTTTTACGACCCCTCTTATCATAAAAATCAAACAATTTGGCTGATAACCAGCACATTCTGCCTAAGATCCTCACCATAAATGATCTTTGTTTAACAGATAATCGCACCTGGGACTGCAGCTCCTCCCGACAGCCCTCAACGTTTCTGCACAGGCTGCTCTTCTTGGGTTTTTCTTCGTCAGGGCCCTTCCCCTCGCTGATGGTGACCTTGGCTTTCTCAGCAGGGGAGGTGCTGGCGTGGCGAATGACACTCTCAGGCACCCTGGGCTCACTCTGGAAGGCAGATTCTTTCATGGTAGAGCTCATGCCACTGCTGGGAGTTCTCTTCACCAAAGCCTGGGAATGACACGGGAATGCTAAGAGCCCAAACCAGACTCAGTCTGACTACTAATGAAATCAATACAGATTGTAATAGCACCAGGATTAATGTAATTTTAAAGAAAGTGCAAATCTCTTGGACTGTAATTCTAAAGAAATAACAAAACAGCATCCTACATGTCACTCTCCACTCAAGTATTAAAAAACCTCCATAATTAAGATACAATTATTTTGTTTGCTGCTAGTGGAAAACACAGGAAAAGGTGTTCATTGCTGTGTAGCCAATTCTGTAAAGGTAGATGGAATCCCAGGAGTCACTGGGACAGAGATTTGCCAGTGCTCTTATTCAGTGCAAAAACATTAATTTCCAGGCAAGCCGTAAATTCTGAAGCTTCATTAGAAAACAAAGACCTTCAAGTCTTATTACTCTTACACACTCATAAGTTATTGCAGAACAGAAAACTGCAAAAGACTTTAAAAGCTGAGGAAATGAAAACACTTTACCAGGCAGCTGCCATCTTCCTTGGCTCCACAGTCACAGAAGAATGATCCATATTTGGCGTAAGAAATCTCATGATCTTTGTGACAAACTTTAGCACAAACTGTGCAAACACCAACCCCATCAACCATCTTGCAAGTGTGACAATGATACCTGCCCAAAATAAGCCAGGTGAGTTATGAAAAACAGTGCCTTGAGGCTCACAAACCACATTGGTTTCCTTCTCAATGGCCAGGAGTATCAGGCTGAAATTCTGAACCCAAATTTCAGATCCTTACCAATGTTGATTCATGAATTCTTTCTGTGTGATAGTGAAGGTACAGAGCTTATTGCAGAGAGAATCTTCATCCTATAGAGAAGAAAATTGTTTCAAAAAGATGCTGCAACTGCAGCTACAGTAAAGAATATGGTACAGAATAAATTCCTCAGACATCAAATGTGCATTTTAAGAACAGCAACACTGAGCTAAGAGAAGGCAGCTGGTAACAAACCACATGAAAGAGCAGGTGACACATTATAATGACATGAAAGGGTTAACAAGAAAAAGAAACAGGAACAAAAATGTTGGTACAATAAAATTTAAACAATGCATTATAACAGCTTTTCTTCCCTACCCAACAGCACTTCAAAGTCTTATCTAAGCTGCTTTTTGACATATATATATAATTGACAAACAAACCAGTAGGAAGAAACCCATCTCACTCCATTTCTTCCTTTTTCTATTAAAAAATAAGTATTTAACTTAGTTGACATCACAAAGTCAACAGATCTAGGCACAAATTACAGATATTCTCTTCCAGATCTGACAAGTAGGTCGCATTAGGAAAATACAACAAAATCTTAAATTATAACCTGAGTAATTCTGATTTGGAAGCAAAATAAACCTTCATCTCCTTTGCAGCACCAACTGTGAGCGTTGCCTACCGAGTCCTCAGCCTGGGAATCCTCCTCCTCCACTGCCAACTCTTCCACCCAGTCGGAGTCCACCTCGATAGCCCGCTCCTCCCCATCCACAGACAGGTGACTGGGCCCTTGGCCACTGCTCTGGCTCAGGGCATTGGTGACATCGGCCAGGTAAGAGACAATGTGGCAGGTGCACTCCAGGATTGTCACGTGCTGGAAAGCACAAAATGACAGGCACTGCTCACATCTCATAATAGCCGCTACAGGGCAAGACAACTGAACAGTGCCCCTGACCAAAATGCTTTAACTCGCACTATGAACCCGAAACAGGACAGGTGAACAGCTCCTGCCTGGGATTTGTTCCTGCAAGTTAAACAGTGATCATGTCTTACCTTCCCTTGCATGACATTGGCATTCATTTTTTCTACCACGTTCTTTTGAGACAGGTATTTCTTGCTGTAATACAAAACAGTGGAAATTATCATAGAATCACAGAATCCCAGAGTGGTTTGGGGTGGAAGGGACCTTAAAGCTCATCTCATCTCNGAGTCCACAATCTCTCATTACAGGTAACAGCTGTTGGAAGTATAAACTCAGTCCTGACCAACAGCTTCAAGCATTCAATTTGCTTTATGTTAACAACAGGGAATGTATAAATGCAGTAATTAAACCATCCAGAGTGGAAAAGAAAGACAACACATGGTTGTTCTTAATGGGAGGGGATACAGATCAGACACTTCATATTCCATACAACAAACTAAAAAATAACTGAACATCAGCAAACATGAACTTCCATCCCCAAATCACCAGTAAAAAAAATTAACAAAATCAGTCTAAGTGATACAAATGACCAGAGATCAGTATCCAGTTTGCTCTTACCATCTGCTCAGCCAATCCACAGCAGCACCATGAAGCTGCAGGTGTCCTGCACCTTGTCCTGCACTGGCCAAAGTTGCCATCACGACCATCAGTTCAGGAAAGCCTGTGCCATCACCATTGGCCAACATCTCTGTTGCCATTGGTATCAGAGTACTCAGCAGAACAGTGCACACACCTTCTCCCACTTGGCTGAGCAAAAAGAAGAGAGTTTCAGACAGGTACTATAAAGACACCACCAGCAACTCACACCTCTAGAGGAGGAAGGAAATGAGCAGCACACAAAAAGCTGTGTTTTACCTGTTTTCGCGAACGATGTAAGTTGTCAGGAGCTGCAGGAGCTGCCTGTTCTCCTGCACAATGTCCAGCTGGTCTGAGTCTTTGGGGGGGGACATGGTCATCCTGGTCAGCCAGGCCTGGAGCCGGGCAGGCTCCACACAGGCCAGCTGAGCCAAAGAGCCACAGAGTCGCAGCAGGCTGGGGTTGGGGCTCTTCTCAGCTAGGGGGGAAGTTACTGTGAGTGACAGATCTACAGTGAACACGTGTGAAAACAGCTTTCATTACAAGTGCGAAGTTGTGACCCCACTCCCTCTCACAGCTTTTCTTTCAAGCATCTTCATGTCCCAGCCCAATACAATAACAGTATAAAGGGGACAAAGGCAGGACAGGAGAGATCCAACTATCACTTACTCAGCTGGAAGAGCTTGGTGAAGAATTTCAGCACCCTGTTACAGAATTTGGCTGAGAGGTTCTCATTGGCCGTCGCCATCATGATCTGCACGAGTTCTCCACTAAACAGAGGAGGAAAATAAATCAGCTTTGAAAAAGATGACCCATTCCCTTTTATCACTTGCTTCACTTCTCTCTGCCCTCACATTTCAGACTGGCAACTGTTTGTATTAATACTGCTCAGCAGCCAACTGAAGAAATTGCTTTCAGCCAAACAGCAAACTCAGACCAAAACTCATGAATCTCATGGGTTCCTCAGTAGCATTTCAGTGTTCTCACATATCAGATCATAAAAGGGCCTAAACTCGTTTCCAAACCAACAGGCAAGATTTTCTGGCCTATTTTTCCCTTCCATCCTAACAAAGTAGGGCCACCATACTGCTTCCATTTTGAACTGTTGAACAAGTAGAGAGAAAAAACAGATAATGCTTTCTAACAGAGAAAACCTTTCCTATAGTTCACCCTCATATTCAGAACACTCTTGTGCTATGCTGTTTCCAGCACAATTTGTTCTCATAATCCTAAGTCAGGCCAACACCCCACCTATACTCTTAGGATTACCAACCTGCTACCCCAAGGAAGCACTGGGAGAACTTGGGATTTTGCAGCTTGGTCTGTAAATTTCTTATGGACCAGCATCTCTCAAAAAACTCCTTTGATAGAACAATCATCTTGCACTAAGGACCACTATACGGACTCACTGACTATTTCATTTGGAGTGACAAAGACCCGGGTCCCCTGCCCGCCCCCCGCTGAGTTTTTCCCCACTCTCCTGCACTCCCCAAAGGAGATCCTGTCTTTACACAGCCTATGTTTTCCTGCACAATGACATTAACACCACTTCAGTGTCTACAGTGACAAGCAAACAGAAAAAGGATGAGAAAAAGAGTTCTTGGGCTACAACTCTCACGGTGACTTCACCTTTCTGAAAAGAATTCCTCCATGGCTTTTCGGGCCTGGCTGCTCTCCAGCTGCTTCTCCAGATGCTGCAAACACTCCTCCAAGATGGACTCATCCAGACCACTAAGGATTAAAAGAGGAATATATAAGGATCAAACACATGAGGGTCAAATAAGAATGCAGAGGAGCCATTTCAACCATTACAACATCTCTGAGGCTCAAGAAGTGATCTATTTTGCTAATACTACTCCAAAAACTTTCCACCAATTGAAAACAGCTCTTCTTCATGAGACAGGAGAAAAACAACTGATGAACAATCCCAGAAACACCAACAAACCCAACAAATGTTCAGCGAAAAAGTGTCACACGATGCTGTAAGACAAGTTACAGTCTGAAACCCAGAATAATTCAGACCTTTCAGATACCTCAAATTCCTATAAACAGCTGCTGGTTTTACACTTTATTTTGGTGTTACTTCTCCCCATTCTCCCCTGTGCTTATCCTCACTCCACAAATACTCTGCAAGTAAAATCCCATTACATTTATACTCTGTACCAGGTCAGTAGATCTCCCTCTGACCCCCCATCCAGAGAGGAGCAGTGTTAAAAAAGATGCAACATCATCATGTGTAAAGGTTTTATGTTTCAGACGGCTAGAACTGACAGGGAGCTCATTCCCTCTGTACACATAGGAAGGGGTGGGAAACCCAAATCGGGGCAGTTAGCTGTGATAAAGCAGGGATCAGCCATCCTTAGACACATCAAGAACAAGGGAATATAAAGTGAGTTAGGCTGGCATCTTCACTTCTACTTCGTGCTTGTATTTACAGAATCTTCTATCTGTTTAAATAAAAAACCATCCAGATATACACATGCTTCATCCAGAGTGACAGGAGATGATGAAAATCCATCCTGCCTCAATGGTTCCTGGTAACACGAATAAAATATCTTGTATTTTTAGTCTACATGTATAAAAGTCTTCCAAAGACAAAAAAACCCCTGATTTTCTGCCTTTCTGCTGTGCTCAGCATCAGCACTGCTGTTTAACTCTGCTGTAGCTGATCTCTGTACACAGCTCTGGGGGAGGAGAAGGACAAGCCCAGCCTGTTACCTGTTTGGGTCAGAGTGATTGGCCAGGATGTTGTAGCATCCTGTGATCAACTTCTCATAAACACGTGCCAGGAATTCATCTGACTCTGCAGGGCCCAAGATCCTCTCCAGGGAGTTGCTGCTGATTTCTGCCACACTCTCCGTGCTGGTCTCCAGAAGGAGGGGCAGTAGGGAATGAATTACCTGGGGTGGGTTCAGATCATCTGACCAGCTTGAAAAGAAACGCAAACAAGTTAATTATCTGCACGATCTATTGGAGAACATCCTTATTGGAATTCAGAAGTCACACAAGCGAGGCACAAATCTGGATGGAAATCAGTGATAAAACTTTTTTTAGAAAGTTGGGATAAATACACTGACACAGCCTCAGGAAAACAATCCTCATTTAGAAAACTTCATGTTACTTTTGCATATACACAGTTGCAACATTTTCCTAGACAGACTACACTCTCACACAGTGTGGCTTTTGGGTTTGTCTGCAGTGTCAACAACTACTTCTTGATTCGAGTATTTTAGAGTAAGTCCCTGGAAAAAGAAATGCATTTCATTCTTTTTTTATGCTTTGAAAACATCACAAAAGTGAATTATAACAAAGAACAAATCAATTAGATCCATATTGTCTCAGTTTATATTCCAGCTTCTTCAAGTCCATATTTGACAAAAAAAGAAATAAGGGTTTCTCTGAGTTGGACTTTTGAAGAGATGAGATGAAGACAGAAAGACTGCCTTTATTCATGTAGAATTCAGAAATGCAAAATGAAAGGTTTAGTTCAAAATACAGCACCAGGTCAGTGAGTTCCACCCTCAGAGTCTGAGGAAGTCAGCCACTGAGGACAGCAGACACTCACAATGTACGTAACAGATAATGTAAGGGAAAAACCATCACTTACACGATGAGATCCCCAGTGAGCCTGACCAGGGACAGCAGGGTGTGCTTCAGGGAAGCTGCCAGAGGCAGGGTTTGGCTGCAGAGGGTGCCCAGGTGGGCAGCCTGGACAGCGCTGATGTAGCTTTCCGCAGGGATCGTGTCGTTGGCAAAGGCATTGCGCTGGGGAGGGACACACACGCATCAGAACCCTCCACCTCCCACACAGCGACACCCCGCACGCCATGCCCGGGAATTCCTGCAGTTAAGGGCACACCACATCAACCCTCCAGGCTGGACTCACCCATGAGCCAATGTTTGGAAACTCGTTGGTGTGAATGTTGTTCCACGACTCACACAGAGTCTGCACAGCTGAAGGCAAGTTCTGAACAAGCGCTGGCCCTGCAGGTAACAGAATCATCAGGCACTGAGTAATTGGGTCCTGCTGAAACCCAGAATGCTTTTACAATACTTTTTAAATAAGATCATTATTTAAGACACAATTGCAGCCAAACTGAGCTGTAATTCTGCTGAGGGCTAGTTTCAAGCTTTTCTACAAGTCAAAATTATCCCTAAATTTGCAAGAGCTTCTCTGCTTCTTTCACTTTATTAAAACAACAGAAAACAGGGCAAAAATACTAATTCACAGCAGTCTTCAACATAGCAACATTTCATAATTCCCCTTATTATTCCATGCCACCAGCTCCAATATGGTTATAAAAGCATTTCAACAACCCAGACAAGCCCACAACACAGTTACTCTTTCAAGCTTTGCCCAGCTTCTTCAGTTTTTAGGATACCAAAAGGAGAGTTCCCAGTATGCTGCTGGCAGGATAACGCCTTCATTTGAACAGAGTGGTGGAGAACACACGAGCCAGCACAGAGCTTTGAAATGGAATGTTGGCAGCGTTGTAGAAAGCTTCACCTTTACAGAGGAGGCACAGTGAGCTTTCCAGCACCCTCACCTAGAGTGTTGGACTTGCAGCGGCTGGACCCGATGGCCAGGACAGCAGCATAACCCTGGAGCTTCTCCTCAGAGGGTTTGTTGTCTGTGGAGCCCTCTTCAGACAGGCTCCGGAGCAAGTAAGATCTGCGTTCAGGATGGAAAGGATTTACTTCAGGGATCAGCTCTGCATTTCTGAGCTATATCTGTCACTGTATTGGCAGACAAACAGCAAACTTTTGAAGCTCTGCCCCACACTTCATCTTGTACCACTAAGGGAGCTGTGGGCTTTTATCCCCTCTAAGCTAAGGAGAAGTGCCTGTTCCAAAGAAAAAGCTGATTTACTTTTGCTTTCTTCTACACAGGTTTCTAACGAGAGTTTAGAAGACTTCAGACTCCTAATGTAAGAATTAACCCCCCTCTCTTTCTTGATGGTCTGACAGCCTCAATATTATTCCAGAGAAATAACCTTAAGTAGCACTATCCTACAGAGTGGTTTTGAGGAAAAGCTGGTTTTGCAAATTTGCAAGGAAGCCTTGGAAGATCAGACAAGGCAGTTACTTAGAAACAACAACTTCCACACAAGGTTTGAAAAGCTACTTTTTTTCCTTCTTTTAAAACAATGGACATTCTAGAGGACATAAAGTAATTACACTGGACTATAAAAAATCTCAGGCACCTCTAAGAAAACAACACACAAAATGCAAAGAAAGCAAAATGCACCGCACGGAATTGTGTTCCTCCTGGAGATTCCAAGCACTGTACCTGGTAAACGTAGCATAGGTGTCAATGAGCTGCAGAGTAGCAGGAAGGAGGTTCTTGGTTATCTCTGAGGATTTGTGGGGATCAGTTTCTGCAGCCAACTTGGAAAAGTGCTCATCTAGAGAAACCTGAATCTTGGAAATTGCAGCATCAAGGGTGTAAATGGATTGTAAACTGGGAACTTCGTGCAGCTGGAGAATAGTTGTGCAGTCGACAGCACAGAAAGAAGATATCTGGAAATACAACAGGAAGCAACAGTAAGTGCAAATCATTCCACAGAAACAGAAGTTCCATGTGCACAGATGCTTTCCCACCATCTCTCTCACCTGTCGAGCAAAGTACTCCTCTGCTATTTCCACGTCGTACTTCACCGAGATGCACTTGCTGGAGGTCAGTTCGATGAGAGGAGCAGCATGTTCAGCTTTCATGCCCTGCCTGACAAGGTGATCCTAGAGATGCCAAAAAACAGACCCACCACACGTTAACAGTGCTCTGTAGTTAACCACTCTGCCAATCACCAGGCTGGAACACTTCGGAAAATACAGGCACAACTTTCCATTTCTCCCCACCATGCCCACAGAACAAATCCTATGGAAGAGGCAGACATTCTTACTCTCACCATCTCAAAATACCCCAATCAAGGCTGTACCTTGATCCATGTGACGTAAGAAGGGATTTGCAGGCGGGAAGACCAGCGCAGTGTGTGCAGGAGGTCACAGTCACTCATCTCAGGCGTGTTCATGGCCAAGTGGTGCATGTAGCTTTTGGAGGGAGGCAAAATCCCCAGTATCCGCCACAGGATCAAGAAGTAGTACTGAAGGGCACAGGCTTCCTAAAGAGAGGAACAGTTGGATATATTAGTAAAGAAAGATCGCAGTTTTGATCATTATAGCTACTGAAATATCTCATCAGGGACTCCAGACTCCTGAAGATGTGCCAAATTAGATGAACACATTCTTGACTGAGTTTCTGTCATATTACACAACAAAATATGCAACGGAGGAGTGAGAAATGAAAAAGGAAAAATTATACAATTTTCTCCTGCTTAATCATGTTCTAGCCAGACCTACTGGAATTACCAGGGACTTACAGCAAGTCTAAAACATATGAATTACAAACTCCAGAGATGTGCAGGCACCATAATCACTACAGTTAGTTGTGGGATTTGTAAGTTCCCCGTTACTCCAACCACTGCCCAAACCACTTTGGTTAAATACTTTGCTTAAAAATCCTAATTCTGAAAACTTGCTATTCCTCAACACGGCAGCAAGACAGTCTTACCAATGCTGTGACAGTTTTGTTCTCCCTCCTCCTGAGTGTATCAAACTGTGACCCAGCTGCAAGCAACGAAGTCAGGGCTGTGTAAAGCTCATCGTACTTCGTAGCCCTGGAGAAAAGGACCTCACAAACCTGCAGGAGATGACAGGTCAGGATCGATGCTTTGCAAAGCACATATACAGCCAAGCTCTCACTCTTTTAAGTATTCAGAATACCCACAGCACACAGCTAAGCAAAAGAAACCTTCCGGAAACGAGTTCTGTCGGGTATTTCTCTCCTCAGTCGGATAACCAATGAACTGGTGATAAGGGAGCCTGCACGGGAACAAGCCCACAACCCTGATGGCAACAAAGGTAGAGAGGACACAAAACCCAGGAAGAACATGGAGCAAAGTGATGAGAAACAACTCCAATGCCACGTCTTCATCTCAGATGTTTCAGCAACACTGAAAAGCAAGTGTGGATAGGGCAGGCCTCTCTGTCCCAGCACTGAATCCCAAGCATTCCTACAAAGTAGTCCAGCACATCTTCACAGACTTTACGTGCTGAATTCCCTGGCACGTAACTAGGTGTAAAAGGGAATCCCATATTATCTTATCCAGCCACTCTTCTTTTCTCCACTTAGTGAAAAATTTCTGGTCTCTCTGTTTAATCAAGTCTTTCCTTCTTGTCTGTTTTCCCTGGCACTTGTCAAATCCACATGGCCTTGTGGAGACTTACAGGTCTCTAAACCACAGTGCCCATACCGTGCTGTCCAGACGGTTCAGATCATCCTCAGAAGCTTCTAAAGACAGGATGCAGTAGAACCTGGGCTGTGGAACTGAGTCTGGAAAGTGAGAACAGAAAAGAACCTTCCAAGTGACAGTTTAATTAGGCAGCATTGTGTCACTCTCTCTCCCCCATCCCTAGCCTTTCACATTTAATGCTACTACCAAATACTAAGCCAGCTTCATGACACACTGTATGTGCTCCAACCTGTGGTACACACAGCCAAAGTTTTCCCACTCCTACAGTCCTGGCACAACAGATAGAAACATATTTTTAATTATTTGTAGCATACTCCTAGATTACAGTAATTTTGTTTAATAAAACTTTTCCTGTGTTATTAGATATATTTTTATCTATTGTAACTATGCCCTTTAAAAGCAGGAAAAGTTGCCCACACCACAGCGCAGGAAGGGCTCACATTTAATTTTAAAAGTAAATCCTGGAATAAAAGGTTCCTTTCATTTTCTTTCTTACCTGAAGAACAGTGTTTGGTCCAGTTTTCTTCCACTTCTTTAAAGCCATGATAAAGTGGGACAGACGTTCGTCTGCCACTGTCCTGGGATCCACTCCCCCAGCCAATGGGTGGAGTCAGCAAATTATACTGTACCTAAATTACAAAACGAACAAACAAAAAACCACCCATGGCATCCCTGCCATTGAGGGGTAGGGGGACAATACCAACCCACAGAAAAAGAACCATAGAATAGAAACAACCCTGCTTAAAGCAGAACATTACACACTTCTGAGGGAAGCCCTGGACCCTCTCTGATGCTTTTTAATGTGAAGGGAGTAGTTTAAATCAAAGGCCAAACTCCCCACAACTGGAAAAGCCAGGCTCAAAGCACCAGCATTCCATTAATGAGAAAACCAAAAATCCCAAAAATGTAATGGTGAAACACTAAAGCAAAGGTAGCTGCGAAATGGTGCCTAAATACCCAAACACTCAAGATTTTAAAGATAAGGTGGAACAATCATCCTGTCCTGATCAGGAATTAGGATACTCATTAGACCAGGAATTTTCACTCCAAATGAAACCAGTGCCAGGAATCAGCAGTGATAGTTAATCATGCCTTGAAACTCCAAAGGCTGGTAACAACATCAAAACTGGTTTACTCACAAAGGTCATGAAGAGACCAGAACACACCAAATGATTGCCCGTTACACATTTCTGCTGGGTGACCAATTAAACATACAGAACATGATGTCAAAGCCTAACCTGTTCAAACAGGTACATGGGGGCTTTGGAATACTGATGGAGCAGGTAGTCAAACACCAAGAGCAGCCGCGCCACGATGAGCGGCACAGAACACTGCTGGGTCTCCATGTTTGCTGTCAGCTCCACAATTGCCTGGATACAGAGCATCATGATGGACCTGCGGCCCCTCTCCGAGAAATTGTGGAAAATAAGTAGCAGCAGCTGGAGATGTTCCACATTCAGATCTTCTGTGTCACTGGGGAGAGTCCCCTGCAAGGCATTTTGCTTCAGGGTGCCCACAAACCTGGCAACAGGAGAGGAAGTTCATTACTTTTCCCCTTGCTTAAATCTCTCTTTAAAATCTCTTTAACTAGAGGTTACAGAAACATTTTCACAATTGTGTTTTTCTGCTTAAATACTGGTAATTTCACTAACTGTTCACTACATTGTGTACTGGAATGAGATTACACAAACACTAAAACCTACAAATTAAATTAGCAGCAAAATCATTCAATGGAAAATCGGAACAATCATTCAAAGGGACAAAAAATTCAAACCTGTTCCCATGGGAAAGGCTGGCTACTAGAGCTTTAAGAAAGCCAAACCCTATCAGAGACTTTCACATGCAGGTAAGGCAGAGAGGAACAATCCTTAGGCACCATCCTAACCTACTAGAAACCTGCTGAAACAAGACATTCTCCTTCCCTTTTTAAAACCAGCATTGCTGTAAATACAGCCTCCTCCCACTTAGTTCCTGATTTTAAGTCTCATTTCCTATGTTCTGGATGAAGGACTCCAGTAGTGTGGTAGAAGGATCCTGTGCTCCTCTGAGCATCACACAGATCACAGCTCAGAGAACACACACGCACACACACTTGTTACGCTGGGCCCAGAGAGTTTTCACTTGATGGGAAATCAGGGAGGTTGAGAGATGACTGATTTTTAGCTTCACATAAAATTATCTCACCTTTCCCAGACTTTAAGGCATTCTGGAACATCAGGATCTCCCTGGGCAGTGGCTTTATGCTGCCAAATCAAGAGAAGCCGCGAGAGCACCGACAAACTTTGAGGGTGGATGTAGAGAGGCCATGGACCTTCAGAGAAAGGGGCAACTCCCAGCTGCTGAAGAAGTGTGTTCTGGAACAAAACAGGGGCTTATTGGAAAGGACCAAGTCCTGTCTGATGGTTTAATTAATTAAAAGCATGATCTGAAGGTAGAGATGACAACAAACAGCAGGGCTCTCAGTTCATAAGGGCTCCCACAGCAATAACTCTCCTATCTCAAACAGCTACTGAGGGACACCTAATGCTGTCCTTCTGCCACCTAAAACACAACCAAGTCTCAACACCAACACAGAAAAAAAAATGCATTAATGAGCTCTACTTATTTACTGCAATATCACAGCCCGAGATATTATGTTCAGTATCTATGAATTTGGAAGAAGACCCCTTTGACTGATCACAGCAATACTTATTTCTTTTCAAATATAGTAAAAACGCAGACTGCTGAAAAGTCCAACTGCTTTAAAAAACCCCAAACAACAGAGTGTTTCAAATACAGTAGAAAGTATAGGGATTGAATTCAGTGAGGGGTAAGCAGGTTTGTAACCTCTCCTTACAGGGTTAAGTCAGGTTAGCCCACGGCGCAGTAAAGAAACCTAGAGGCTACAATGTTAGTACATGGAAGCAAAAGGATTAATTTGGTTCTTTCCTGAGAGAATTCCACAGTTTTTTGGCATCAGTCCTGACAGCACAGCAAATCTGCAGGAATGTCTCTTGATAAACTCATGGATAGAGGCAACTTTCCAAAACACAGACTAAATTTCCTTCTCAGCTTTCATCACCTTCAAAGTTCAGTAGATTAGTTTGAACTCTAGATGTTAAGTTTACACTGTGCAGGATGTTTTGTACTGGATGACTGCAAAGGTCATTCAAATCATTGGATTCAAAATATTCCAGCCTCCGTTCGCAAAATAACCTCAGGGCCAAATGTAATCACCAAGACACTACTCTAGGTGTGGAGAATCCATGTAGAGACACCAACAGACACCACCACTTCTTCATTTTATTTACACATTCAATCCCAGATTACCTGCAGGGCAGGGGACTGAAGATCTGAGGTCACCAAGGAATGGTTGAAGTGATAGAGCGCAGCAGCAAACTCCTCATCTGACGTGCCTGTAAGACAGGGATCAAGTGCCCTTTACTGCTTTTGCTCTCCTACATTTAAAATTTTGACATGAAACTAAGAAAACACTTCTAAATCCTCCAGCTCTATCAGAGTTCTATTCACTTACCCTTGAGCCCATCCTTGTCCACCTCCTTGATGATGCTGGCCAGTGTTGCCATGTGCTGCTCCGACAGAGATACGCTCAGGTAGTTGCGAATGAAGTTATTCCTGGAGTTCAGCATAGAAGAAGTGATAAAATTCAAAATGTTTGAAGCTAGGCTCAAAAACTGCAAAGAAAAGAGAAAAACACTATAGAAGCAACAAAAGCAGAGGGACAACATTAAATAAAAACTAACCCACCAGGAAAATAAATCAAGTCCCTTAATTACCCCCCAGCAGTGGAGGACAGGTGAACTCATGGCAATCCAGCTCACTGCACTGTAGTCTGTACCAGGACTGATTTTAGAACTCTCTCAGAAGGTAAAAGGCCTCCAACTTCTCCCATGCAGTATTTATTTTTGTCTTTACCCAACAGAGTTAGGGCTAAAAGCATTCTATCAGCAAGTCATTTCGCTCATCGTTCTGCCCCCATTTTCCCTCTCCCTCTGTAACCCAAATAGATGCTATCCGCAGTCTCTGCTTCCCTGGCAGCAACAAATCCTGTGACATTCCACTTGAGAGAAGACTAGAGAAAACATCTTCCCTCAAAGCCAAGACACTCCCTGATTCTCCAACAGCAATGCACTTACAATACCTGGCATTTATCATGTTGTCAGTGTAGCTACTCAGTGACAGTTAGACAATGCTAGAGCCCAGCAGTGATTTCACTGAGCCCAAGCACCTCCCCGTACCAGTTCTGGATCCTTGCGACTGGCCAGGATGTTCCCATTCTCTCCACCACTCTGTTTGTTGGGGCTTTTCACCCTTGGGGAGCTCTCCAAAGGAGGTGGTGGAGGAGGTGGTGGTGGGGCCACCTTCTCTTTGCTTGGAGAGATTGTCTCTTCAAACCACTGCCCAAGGATGGGTTCACTGTCATCATCTAACACACAAGGCAGGAAAAACAAACTCACATTATTATAAGCAAATACCTTATAAAACTACTTGGTCTGGAAAAGGCCTAAAATGGAATTTCAGTGAGAACAGTGAAGACATCACTATCTTCATTTCTCCTTTCCCAATCACACAGCAAAGCACTTTTACAGCAGGAATTTACAACAAGAAATCACTTCCACTCCTTTTGAGCAAACACTGTCAAATCCCAGCCACTCCAGCTTCAGTTTACACAACAGACTCCAGTCAGCACCACTTCTGCCACACAGACCTTACAAACAGTCGGGTTTTTTCAGCACCACACGTCATTCCAGCCTGAGCAGGCCACAGCCCAGTAGCCAGGTTCCCCCTAAATCTGAAAGGCAGCGTAAAATCCTGATTGCTGCAAACTCTGTTACCTTGGCTGCTGTCCTCCTCAGTGCTGCTGAAATCATCCTCATAGTAGGTGTTGGAGTCAGTAGAGGCACTCGCGTCACTGCTCATGGAGCCCTTCCTCTGGCGCTGCAGGACACAGGCCTTAGAGAACAGCACAACAAGGCAGATTTCAGGATTATGAAAACGAAGAATTTGAAAATAAGAGTAACTCGCTCATGCCTTTTAATTTTCTTCTAGCTAATTGTTCTGAACTAGTTTATGAACAGTTTTTCAAGGCTTCTTCCACCTAAGTTTTATTTAAAATTACACAGGATGGTTGGAAAAAAACAATCTATGTCAAGTTTGTAAGCAAGACTTGAAGTAACAGCTCTAACCTAAAAGCATCAGTTTTGAACACAGGCTTTTCATCTTCCCATTAAATTCAAAAATACCACTGAACTTACAGAAAAAGTTCATTTTCATTAGAACAAGTTTGTAGAATTTACATCTCTGAAAAGAGGGAAGACAGAGGGCCCAGCTGATGACTGCTGAAAGAATTCTACATTCCTTCTCAGCACAGTCACCGTTTGAAAAGAGAACTTTTCATGCTTAGGCGTGCTTCAGACCCAGAAGTTTTCTGTGTGCCAGTTCCTACCTTTCTGTAGGAAGTGGAGAGCAAAGTCAGCAGCAGATTAGTGAGTGGCACAGAGTCTATGAGCCGCTGAATCCTCTGGATGGACGTGCTTTGAGCCATGATATCCAGCACTGCTGGTGGACCATCACTCTCCCAGCCCTGGAGCAGAGAATTTAAAATTGAATTGAAATAAAGAGAACTGAGAAGTGTGTTTGAGTGGAGAAGGCAAAATGGTGCATGAGAACATGCAATGGTCCCTGCATACCTTGTGCAATGCCTCCACTTGCAGATCTTGGAAGAGTGATGACAGCAATTTGATGGCATGATTTGCCAGCACCACTGACAGCACACCAAACCCCTGGTGCCTACAGAAACACAAAGGACATGGTGCAATTTCAGGGGGGAAATAAAATAAAGAAATATTAAATTGAGTGAACTGACTGCCTTGATAAACTGAAGAAGACAACTTTTCTTTCCAAGACTCAAGATTTGAACTATAAATGGAGTGAAATAAAATTTCGAGAGACTAGCAAGGCCCCACAGTAGTTGCTTGCTGAGCATGGTTATATCCATGGACAATGATTCCTGCAGTGGGGTGTTACATACCCTTTCCCAGGTCCTAGTTTGGGAGACCCAACGCCCTCCTTAGTACGAGCAATAATGTCTCTGACACGAAGAGCAGCCAGTGGATCCTTCTCCTTTCCCTTATCAGCCAAGGCCGTGGGGCTGAGGTTCAAGATGAGGAAGAGGCTGTTCAGCAAACACCAAGCCCCGAGCAGCTGGAAGTTCTGATAATGCTATCATACCAAAAGTCAGGCGGAAGAGAGGAGAAAAAAGCACCAAGACAAAGTAGTGTCAATCCAAATACCAAAACAGACCAGCACAAAAGTCGGGGGAAAGCTTCCTGAGATGGAAATCTTACCTCACCCCCTGCACGGCGTGAATTGCTGATGGCTTGTCCAATCATTTCATAGATTTCAAGCTGCAAATAAATCCAATATACTGGCAAGGTGCTCCACTGGGCAATAATAAAAACTCAACATACAAGTGTATTTTGCCCCCTAGAATTAGCCACTCTTTAATTCCTTTACCAGCAAGGCTAATGCCTAGAAATAACAGACGTTGCAATCCAAATAAATACAAATTCTACACACTTCGCGTGCTGAAACGGAAAACAACGAGCACTCTCTCATTACTTACACATTTCTGTACAATAGTAGCAGCATCATTTTCATAATCTTCTTCTTTGGAACTCGTGGACCCGGTTCGTACCTGCTGAGTGCTGCCCACGTGCAGGATGGCCATGCAGGTGGCCACACTCACACCTCAGGGGAAACAAGTGCAGGGAGAATTCTCAGGAAGAGCCAATCTTGGGACAAAATGTTCCTATTTAGTACATTAAAATGTGTCCACAAACTTGATGGAACGGGGAATGCTCAGTAGTACAGCTGAGAGATTAAAAAAATCCTTAGTACCCTCAAAAGAGGAAAATTTTATCCTACAAAAACACATGGGAACAGCTAAAAGAGGAAATGGTTTACTATGGAATTCAATACCATTTTTAAGACAATCTTCATATTCGAGTGCCTATCTCTTTAAAGGCTCCTCCATGCCAACTAAACACTCAGGATTTTGGTGTACTTAAACCACTCTTGGAGAACAAGGTTGATTTGGGGCTACAATCAATTAAGTTGAAGTCATAAAGGCGTTGTAAAAATATATTATGCCCTGAACATTACAAAAAGAGCAGAAATCACAGGCTGTTAAAGAAGATGTTGAGTCACTCAGCCTTTTTCTTAGATACTGACAAGAACAGTGGCAGAATGTACCAGCATTTCAGGGCCACTGTAACAACTTCAATATTAACCCAGTCATACACTGTGCTGCAGAGCTTTCAAATTCATGAGAAATAAAGGTTACTTGTGGGCTGAGTCTCACAAGGCAGAGCAAAAAGCTCCAAAAAAACAGAGGAGATCCACTCACCTGCATAGAGACAGCTGAGAGCAAGAACAGTCACGTCTTGGAGACGTGTGGGAGTCAGGGGCTCCAACACAGGCAGAGACAGAGTATCCAGTGCCATGGTCACATCTATCACCAGGGAGTGGAACCTGCAGGAAGGACACACATTGAGGTTCAGCAAAGCGAGGAACATGAGAGCTCAGAGGAGCAGCCAGTGAGCGGCACTGCCCTGCCAGCAGAGTCATTTCCCCTCGGAGACGTGGGGATGGACCAGCAGGTAGCAGGGAGCAGTGACGGCACTGACCCGTTGCGCACAGCGGTGGCATCAGCCACCGTGGCTGGCATGATGAAGAAGGAGTTGGCTGACACAGCATCCTGAAACCTGTTGATGTATCTCAGGAAGTACGGCAGGTTCAGGCAAACTCGCAGCAGCTTTTCAGAGCCACCTACCAAAAATAACAGCAGTGTTATTTTACTGTTTCATCAGAGAGCTTTTAAGCAGGACAGATCTAACGGTCCACAATAATTGACTTAATTAGTCTTTGTGGTGAGAAAATGTCATCAGAAATGAGGCAACAGCATAAAGGCTAGTTCACAACACATAAACCAGTTGGTCAGGTTTCCAGTCCCTACTTGTAACGGGTGTCACAAAGCTCTGTGTCCATGTTAGATGGCACATCAGGTCTAGTTGGTTGGACGTGACAATCTTCAAGGTCTTTTCCAACCTTAATGATCCTGAGATTCTATTCCACACCTGCTCAATGATCCATCCCATAAAACCGTTTTATACTGTCCACCTTACTTACCCCTCAAAACACAATTGTACTGACTGAGTTAATTTCTGCAATGAAAACTCCATTCCAGCCACAACCTCCCCTGGCAATCACTATGAATCCTTTAGGTCAGAGAATTTCCTCCCACTCAGAGCTGTGAGGTGAAACACAGAGACATTTCTCTAGCACTTTTTTTGACCCTGAAGCTTAGAAGGCTGATTCTCACCAAGTTCTTGCAGGCTGGCCACATTCTGAGCAATGAATATGCTTTTGGTCTTTACTGCAGAGGTTTGATCCGTGGCAGCTTGATCCTCATTCTCTCCTTCCCCCTAAAGCAAGCACATACTAAATGTATTACAGAGGCATTAAAATATACAGTATTGCACTAAGCCTCTACACAGAAGCAAGATGGATCAGCAGCAAGAATCCAAACAGCCATGGATATCTCTGAACATTGCCTTCCATGAGGAAACAAATCTACTGCTGCCAATACAATGCCAATTGCCATTTCCCACTCAACAACATACAAGCAGGATTTAAATACTTAAGGTTTTCCTTACACTTGCAGTCCTCTCACCTTCCCTGCACTACATTACTAATGTTAAAATTCAGACTGGTTCTATTTTAGGGTCTTTTCACCTGTGTCTCTTGCGTGATGGATGGTGATGACGAGACTCTGGGATTAAAGACTGATGTCAACTGGTTGAGGAAGTTCATCTGCACCTCCTTCTGTCTCAGCTCTGGGCTCACCGGGGAGGCCAGTTCCTTCTGGTCCTCAACTGCAGGGAAAACAACAAATCTCCATTTCATACAGCAAACCCCCAGGACTTTCTGTGCCTGACTCCAGTGCTGCAGGGAAATACACACAAATGGAACCCCTCCCTACCATCAGAGAGGGTTTTGACAGTCTGAGGCAGCTTGGCTGATTTCATCATGGCTGTGAAGGTGATAATTTCTGTCCGGTCCAGGCGGCTGCAGCCCGTGCACAGTCCCTTTATCAGCAGAATGAGGTGTTTCTACAAAAAGAAAAAAAAAAAAAAGGTATCAAGTACAATTTAAACTCTCTTGATTCCAATTATTCCTCCATATCGTTTACTGTAAGCAGCTGGATTAAGAGTAATGGAACTTCAGCTGGTAAGGCCACTGCAACAGCTCTAATCCACTGGGATCTCACACCGAAGACCGTGACAGATTACTGACTGCAGGTAATTCAGGTCACCAACACTGGCCCTGTGCTTCTTATGGAAAACACCTGGAAAAGCTCTCCGTGATACACTAGATTATGTGAACCCTTGTCACGTGCCTTTCCTCTTCCAAATAGATGTAAGCTTTCCCAGATGATTAAAATACAAGCAGGAAAGAAATCACATTTAAAACACAACAGATAGTTTTGATCCAGGTTGTTACACAAAACCAAATCAGAATGTAGGAAACTGCAGCAGAATTAACCAAGACTTCAGGTCACCTTTATTTCAGGTGGTAAGCAAGCTGCGATTCTGCGTAAAGAATGCAGAGGGAAGACTCAGCAGGAATCAACAGTACAGTTTAAATATTTTAAGAGCTTCATTAATAATTTTGCTTTATGCATGTAATATTAGAGCAAATATTTCAGAATTAGAGCCCAAAGTCCACTTTCACACTCTGGCTTGGCCACGCTGTCAAAATCTGTGCTCACCTGTGACACAGCACATGCCTCATCTGGGTTCTCAAGCCGCAGCAGGGAGAATTCAATGAGGACTTTACAAGCAGCTGCCACCGACTGCAGTTGGTTTCTTGGTACTGAAAAAAGCAGATCCTTGTACTCAGAATAAGTTTTTAAATAATTCAGTGCAATAAGTTCCCAATGCTGTCAATAGAGCAGGATGCTCTGCAGCGTGGGCACACACACAATCCATCATGCTGAACACACAGGTACAATACAAATTCAGTCTCATGACAGTGTAACGCAAGAAATGTCACTAAATCAGGATAATGCCTTCTACCAGACAGAGAAATTTAGACAGATAAAACAGTTTCCCCAGCAACATTATTTACTGCTGACAGAAGCACTGAAGAACACGAAACAAGTCCACAAAACCCATTTTTTTTTGTTGAAATTGCTAAATTGTCAGCCAGAATAACAGAAAATACTTTGAGTCACAATGTTTTGATCATGAACTCCAACACAGTAACATAACTACAGAATCCCAGAATGGTTTGGGTTGGGAAGACCTTTCATCTCATCTCATTCCAAACCACTGCCATGGGCAGGGACACCTTCCACTAGATCAGGTTGCTCCAAGCTCCATCCAACCTGGCCTTGGACACTTTCAAGGATGGTAGTGTTCTAACTTAAAAATAATCTAAAAATCCTGAAAATTGAATCAAACACTTCATTTGACCAAAAATCAAGTCAGGCCAACAAATAAGCAACCAAAAAGGCAAAGCTGTCCAGCACTTGGTGGCCAAACACTCCCATCCACAAGCTTCCCTTTTCATCAGAACTGACATTTTGTCAGGATAAAGTCTGATCTATATAACGTCAAGTCTCATTCAGCAAGAAGGCAAAAAACAAACACAAAAATGGCAACAATTCTGATTTACTTTTACTATATCCCAGTCACAACACAAGAGCAAGAGAAGCAAAGGAGGGTGAACACTTACTCAGACCACACACAGTGGTAATGTAGTGTGTGGAAAGTGCAACGAAGGAGGAGTAAAAAGGCTCATATTGTTTGTCGTGGTGCAGGATTTCAGATTCACTGCAATGGGAGAAGAGTAGAGATGTGTTAATTGGATCCGGCACAACAGCAGCACCACCCAACACCCAAACACATCCATTAACAGAGGTAAGGCAAGACCATTAACAGCTCTGGGAACACAACCCTCTCCCTCGTGTCCTCAGGAATGAGTCCACAAGCAGCAGCCAGATGATGGCACTGGCACCACTATCCACACAGGAAATTTAAGGAAATAATTCCAATATTGTAAACGTTTCTCCTTTATAGCATCAACAGGTCGGGCTCTCTCCCAGCCAGAGGCTCATTAACCTTTAAGTTATTCTAAACTCAGCTGCCCAGAGTGTTTGGACTGTGTGTTCTGCTAACGCTGGCAGGATTTGCCAGGCCTGGAGCACAGGCATTCCCTTTCTGTCACGGCACTGAGGCAACTGGAGTTTGTGCAACTCTGCAAATCAGAGGGATCAAACCAGGCAATTGCATAATCACAACAGCGCAGCATCTGCCATGAGCTGGGCAGTGAAGGGTTTTTTGGCAGGTAAGTCCAGTCTCTGGGGTTTCTGTGAGATCCCCTGGCCATGGAGATCAGCTATTTCTGACAGAGGTGACACTGAGCAGGTTAAAGGCTGCTGCAGTGGTGCCCAACACACCCCATCTGCACAGAAACAGAACACAAACAGCTCTGCCTCCACACCTACTTCTGCCCCTAACTTTTCCTGTGACAAAACTAGGGGACGTGGATATCTGCCCATAAATTTCGTTCTCTCACATTTCCAATCAGGGATATGAACAAGCCAGTTGGAAGAACAGATTATTCAACACAGGCTTACTTTGCCTCTTAGAACACAGCCAGCCTTCTTCAGCTCTAGGACAGAGGTTATTCCTGGAGGGCTGGTGGGGAGCTGAGGGCAGCAGCATATCCCACAGGCTGGACCAAACTCCAACCATGATTCAAGCTTTGGGAATGACCAGTGCTGCTTCAGAGCACCAAAACGAACCCACATATCCCTTTCGCTCAGTGATGCACAACAGTGCAGCTTCAGCAGGGTGGGAGGAGGAAAAGGCTGACCTGAACAAAGCCCAGTCACCTTCCTTTTTTCTACCCTAAGTGATCGTTTCCAGTCATAACAGCAGATGCAGCTGAAACAGAAGAAACTCTGGAATGGAATCATTTCTCCAGAAAAATGAACAGAAACACTCGTGAGCTTTGCAGTGTGATTTCCTACATTTGAGACTTTATTTTACTTAGTCTGTCTAAAATGCTGAAATAGAAAAGCACAGAGGCTTTACTTGAAGATATTTAGCAGCACAACACGACTGAGCTTCAACACCTCAGGCTTCACCTGAGCATCTCCTGCCAGAACTGCTCTGCTGGGCAATGAACATGCAAAAAAGTCTGTGCTCTCTCAGACACTAATTCTGCTCACCTACCTCTCAGGCCTAACCCCAAATCAGCAGCAGGAGATGCGTGTGATGTATTTTAAGAGAACTAATTAGAACAATTTGGGAATAACAGAGTACAGGAGAGGTTGGCAGCGCCTCAATTACTGCACAGGTCAAGCTGGGCAACCCACAACGCCCACGGGGTACAGGAACACAAAAGTGCAGCAGAGAGCGAATGTCACCTGGATTGGGCAAGGAGAGGGCTAAGTTTTAGTAAAACAAGTTGTGGATGTTATGGTAGTGCAAAGTGGAAGGCAGCTGTCAAGTAATCATCAATCCTTGCAAATAAATCAATCTGGGATGTGCCAGTGTGTTATTTTGCATATACAGTGAGACTTAATAAGAACCTTCAGCTATTATATTGTGGTTTATTGTTTAAAGGACTTGTGCTCCCCAGGGAAGCTCAATTCTCAGGCTGGGCAAGAAGCCTCCCTATCGATATCAATATAATGCCAGCACCAAATCCCAGCTCCTCTCTCAGCTCCACTCCCAAATCCCAAATAGCCCCAAAATACACCCCTTCTGTAAGGCAGAGGGCACAAAGCAGCTTCTCCCTGAGAAGGCACCACACCAGGTGCGAGAATTCTGCCCTCTGGAGACCCCTTCCCCAAAAACCAGCCTCATGTGACTGTCCCAAACTCCATGTTCCACTTCAGCTGCACCTTTCCAAGTCGGCATCTCCATCATTTCTGTCAATTAAGAGGCCAAATTCCATCAGTTCTTGAATGTTCCTAACAGGATGTCACGTGAAAGGGGGGGATCTTCCCACACAGGTCAATACCAGTAATCTGACGATGCTTAAATTCATAAATGGAGTAGAAGAGTTGTTAAAAGAGGAGTTTACTGATTTATTTTGAAAAGACTAAGACTAGTGATTCCACTGTCATCACACCAAGTTTATTTAAGGGGAAATCCAGTCACTCTGGGGTTGGCTGACACCACCAAGAACTTAACAACCACCTTCTAAAAATAACCTGAACAGATAAAATATTTCAGACGAGAAATCTAAAGATAGATCCTTGTTCAGGACAGAAAAGCACAGCTCTAAACACCAACGAGTTGTATTTATACCTTTGAGATTTGCCAATTATATCGAGGCATGAAATAAAAAGTATCACCCCCCAAGAGCCCAAATCCTGCTGGGTCATCAGACAACTCCAGCCTCAGGCAGTGCTGCTTAAACAAACTGTTCTCTCAAGTGGGAAATGGAACCGTCATTCCCAGCAAAGGAGGAAACAGCCCACTCCCAGAACTCAAGTGGGCCCATTCAAGCGTCTCCAGGACATTCTGATGAAACACTTCACTTCAGGCACACAGACAGCGGAACTCTGCACAGAAAAGTGACGCTGAAAGGGTCCTCAGAACAAAGATCGGCCAAAAAAACCGCCCAAATCCTATCAGCACGTTCTGGGTGAAACACTGCTCTGTGTAACAGGCACTGAACTCTTCGCATTGAGCTCTTTGAATTTGGAGCATCCACTGCGCACTCAGCCGTTCGTTATTAAGCAAAACACCACGAGGCTTTAATTTATCATCTTCCTCAGTGCAGTGCTCATTTTACGTTTCCCAACAAATCACTGCGGCCAGGGTCATCCCCCCGTAACTGACTGGAACATTGTGGCATCCACATCTATTCCCATCTCCTATTTTAGGTCGCAAAATAAGCTGTAAGTTGAATTAAATAGCTGCAGTGGGTACTCTAATGCTCTGAGCCCAACGCTTCTGGTTAAGAAAAGGCAGACGTGATTTGGTTCTGCTTTATTTCGCCTTAAAATACGAGAAGTACTGCAGCGGCAGAGACTTAGAGAGGGAAGTCGGTGCCACCACCGCGCGGTGCCCTCAGGAGCCAGGTGAGACAACACCTGCCCCGGGCAGACGGTGGGAGGCCCGGACCAAGGCAAAGCCCCAGGAGCAGTCCCAGGGCGCTGCGGCCGGACGGGCACCCCCGGCCCGTTACGGGGCCCCGGGGCACACCGCCAGCTCCGGGCAGCGGGAGCAGCGCGGGACGGCGCTCGGGGCTCCTCCCGGGCAGCCGCAGCC
>VZRE01003115.1:144977-156952 GCA_013396775.1 Cephalopterus ornatus | reverse complement strand
GCTTAAAGAGAAAAAAAACCCCACCTCCGTTAAATAGCAAAAAAGACATTTAACTAGCCCCAAATCCACTAAAATAGACACCCCCCCCCATTAAATAGTCCCTCAAAACCACCTAAGTGCACCCCAAAAAACACTTTAATAGCTCCAAAAAAAAAACCCACTTAAAAAAACCCCAAAACACCTAAGCAGCCCCCAAGAAACCACTTAAATAGCAAAAAGAACCCCACTTAAATAGCCATAAACCCCAGTTAAATAGACCCAAACCTCACTAAAATAGCCCCCCCCTAAACACTTAAATAATTCACCAACCCACTCAGTAGCCCAAAACCCCCCACTTAAGTCGCCCCAAGTCCACTTCAGTATCCCCAAATCCACATGCCCAGCCCAAGGGCAGCCCCTGGATTTCCTGCGGCTCTGCAGCCGCACAGGGCTGGATGGGACACGGCCCCTCAGAGGGGAACAACTCTGCCAAACTTGACTAACAATTTAAACCCACAGCGTTGAGCCGTGATCACAGAGAAACACTGTGAAGTCCTCACCCTGAACCACGACACCTTCACCTCCTGTCGTACAGAAATCCAGGAAAATTTAAAACAAATGGGAAGGAGCTGCTGTTACCATCATAACAAATAAAGAACATGGAGGGACTTTACATTCCAATTCCTCCCACAGCTCTGCAGTGGCATCAGCGACTGGTTTCCCATCGACACCCACCCAATTTCTAAACGTTTTATTTAAATAACCCAAGGTGGTCTCCTTGCACCAGGAGCTCACACATTTCCAGTCCAGCTCTCAAAGCACAGCTGCCAACACCCCTCACCCCTCCCCTCTGCCAGATGTGGGGCACAGCTGGCACTGAGGAAGAGCCAGGAATGGAGAGGACACATGTCCTTAGTATTCTCTTCACGTGATTTTAGGGCTTTATGGGAGGTTTGCGACATCTCTTTCAGTCAGAACGGACGACGTCTCTTCCGTTTCTCCTCAGGACACAGGTGGGCTGTGTTTTGTTACACCAGCCGCTTTTCCTCATAAATATCTTCCAGCAAGATGGAATATTGATGTTTGCATCCACCAGGTGAGCTGGGATCCCAAGAGAGGCCAGCAGTGGATCCCCAGGCAGTCCCACCCCAGCTGCCTTCTCCAGGCCCACCTTCCCTCAGCGCCAGGCCCGGTTGAGCAGCTTCACCTGGGCCAGTCTCTTGGTGATCATGGTGGCAAAGACCAGCCCAAAGAGGACGCTGCTGATCAACACGTAGTCATAGTCGTCCTTCAGGACATCAAACTGCTTCGAGGGGTACACACGGGTCTGGAAGATGTCCAAGCCATAGGCAACAACCTGCATAGGGGACAGGAGGAGTTGGGTGATGCAGCTTTGAGCATAAAAAGGCCAAAAATTATTCACTAGTTCTAAATAGCCCCCAAAACCCCACTTAAATAGCAAAAAAACCCCCCACCTAAACAGCCAAAAAATCCTGCTAAAATATCCCCCAAAAATACTTAAATAGCAAAAAACCCCACTGAAATAGCCCCCCCAAACCACTTCAAATAGACCCAAACCCCCACTTCAGTAGCCCCCCAAAAATCACTTAAATAGCAAAAATCCCCAGTTACACAGTCCCCCCAAAAAAAGCACTTATACAGCAGAAAGACTCACTTAAATCACCCCAAAAAATCGTGTTCCAGATTAAAAGAAGCAATGTTTAAGCTGTGAGCAGCCACATTATTGGAATTACAGAGCTCCCAGCCACAGGCTGTGGTATCGTGCCTGTGGATCAGGATTTCCTCCCAAATTCCATGGATCCACAGTGGGTCTGCACCTTGCACTCACCAGACAGGTGGACTCGAGGCCGGAGGGGGCTGTGTAAATCCCCCTCATCCGGGATATGGTCTGGTTGTAGTTGATGAACCTCTCGGCGTGGATCTGCACGTCAGGGGAGTATGGGATCAGGTTCTCCTCCCTGAAAGGCAGTTAAAGCTCAACAACATCCCAGTCAAACAGCACACTGTCATCAGTGTTTCCTACTCTGATTATCTCAAGCTGATCTGAAACAGCAAATCTGGAAGCCTTTCCCTGTGCAGATTCATTTTTGCAGCAGGATGAAAATCAAACCCATCAGCTGGGTCGGTCTAAACTGCAGCTGCCTCCTTCCAGGCTTCTAGAGTTTTAAAAATAAGTGTAAATTCTAAAAAATCCAGTTACTCTGACTGCTCTTTCCTAAGAGGCTGATTTGCTAACTACTGACCTGCTGCATTACAGACAAACACATCCCATCATCACAGACTGGGAACAGAACCACAGAATCATTTCGTTTGGAAAAGACATCTAAAATCATTGACTTGAAGAAACCTCCCTTCATTCCATGCAAAAACTGCCCTGATTCCATCCAGGACAGGTTGTTCCACTTCACACTCCTGTTTTTCAAAATCCATCCCTCTTCACAGCTGCCCAGCAAGAGGGCTTATCACACCTTCCCTACCTGCTCTGCTCCGTTGGGATCTCTGGGCGCCGAGGATCCAGAAGAGCCTTTGGAAGGGACAGGATGGCCCCAGAGGGAAGCCCAACTGTGCATTAAAATAAAAGCATCTTAAAAATCACAGAATCACAGAATTGTTGGTGTTGGAAAAGACCTCCGGAGATCCCCCAGTCCAACCACACCACTTAGGCAGGGTCACCTGGAGCAGGCAACACAGGAATGTGTCCAGGTGGGTTTGGAATGCCTCTGGAGGGGGAGACTCCCCACCCTCCCTGGGCAGCTGTTCCAGTGCTCTGCCACCCACAGCATAAAGTTCTTCCTCATGTTGAGATGAAATTTCACATGTTTTAGTTTATGGCCATCACTCTTCACGCTGTCGCTAGGCACCACTGGAAAGAGTCTGGCACCATCCTCTGACATCCCATGGCCATTTCTGACAGCATTTTCCAACACCAACACTCTCTTGGGTGTTTATCCTTGCACTTGCAGGTGTCCAGGACAACCCGCAGGCCCGATTCTTTGGCAGCAAACTGTATTCTGCTTGTATTTCAGTGCCCTCTGAAACCCTCTGTGCACAGAGCAGGCACTTACTGAGCAAGTGGCGGCTGGTGATGCCCCGCTCGGTGATTGTGGCCTCCATGGTGCTGATGGCAGAAGGGAAGATGTAGGATTGCTGGAGAACCTGGGGCAGGATGGGGCGGTCCAGGGAGCTGAAGGCTGTGGCGTTGTACTGCTCTGTCCCCTCGTAGAGCTCCAGCACAGTGAACTCATTCCTACGGGCCTTTGTGTTCCAGTACTGGTACTGGAATGAGGAGATGTTTAGGAACATGAGGCAAGCAATCAGCAATACAGAAGGAGCAGGAGATCACAGAGAATGGAGAAGGATTTTTGACCATACAGGTTCAGGAACTGCCCCAACCTCCCATATGTAAGGAACTGGACAAGATTATAAACTCTTACCACCACCCAGTTCTCTGAGTGAACCATGTGGACGGGTCCCTTGGCTTTCTTCTGCACTGAGGAGTGGATGATCCTGCCTGTGACCCCGTCAATCAGGTAGATCCCGATGAACGTGCGCTCGTGGTGTGTGTCCGTGCTCTCCGTCACCACAGCGAGCAGGTTCGGGTTCAGGGACTACAGAAAAACAGAAAACAACAGAGGTCCAGCCCCACTTTAGTGCCACGGACACCTTGTTCCTGCGTTTCATCTGGCATTGGGCAGGTTTGGGTTCGGTGACTAGAAAAAAAGAAAAGAGATCCCCTTTTGGTGCCACAAGCTCCTCATTTCTGCATTTCATCTGACACTGAGCTTATCATAAGCAAATTATCTTATTAGCTCAAGTCACCTGAACAAATCAAGCAGTTACTTCTCCAATATCAGATGTCTGACTGACTTAATTGCTGCGTGAAAATATGTTAGAGTAGAAATCTCCACCAAAATTTGCATCTTCTGCAGAGGGTTATGGGAAGAACTGGCACCACAGGGCAGTTAATCTCAAAGTAGTGCCCAGGAATGGTACTGAGATGTTCCCATGGGATAATGCATCCACAAAAAGTCAACCCAAAGCTGGAACAGCACCTTGTAGAGGACGCTGCGGTCACCCATCACACGGCCCTGGGAGTGCACGTGCTCGTTGGACCTCTTCCCTTTGACAGCCACAATCCTCTGCACCTCCGGGGGGATCACCACCTCCCAGCTCTCCTCTGTGGTCAGGTCCTGCAAGGAAAAAGCAGGTAAGGAGGTTTGATCTTGTCCTCAAAAAAACACCATCTCCACCAACAAGATGCAGCTTTCTCTGCTTTCGCATTTTAAAAGTTTCTTCGGCACATTACGAGGCTGAACGTTCCTGGTCTAAGCAAAACTCCACAAATCAGACAAAGAAATCTACCCTTATGCAGGAAAATGGCATCACTTGGACTGTAATGAGCCTTCCCTACCTTTTTCAGCCTGAATCCAGAGAGTTTTCCCTGCTCAGCATCAACTAGATAAAAATAGATAGAATGGGCTATTTCTTCTAACTGGCGAAGGACGTTTTTAGTGGCCGGGAAAGCTGTAACCTGGAAAAGGATTGAAACACAGGTTAAGAACCAACTGACACAGAAAGAAAAAAACAAACAAAAAAACCCCAACAACAACAACAAAAAATGAACCAGAAAGATTATTTCAAATGTGTTTATCAGGATAAGGTCTGTCTTACCAGAATAACTCCATAGTTTTGTGTGAAATGCGACCCAATGGCATTTTTTTTCATCTTGCTCCAAAAGGGAGGGGAATAATTAACCAGAACATGAAGAAAACTGCCTCCAGGCAAAGCCATTTACCTTGTACTCATCGTCAATTAGAAGCAGGACTTTGGCATAGTCTTGATCCATAATTGGCAGAAGCAGAGTCTGGAGAATTGGTCGTTTCAGCATAGGGGGAGCTACTTGGCTTCTCTTCCCAAAGATGGGGTTAAAGACATACAGAAAGCTCATTTTCGTTTCCTAAAAGACAAACAAAAGGCAAAACCTTTTCTAAGGGGGAAAAAAGAGGTGTTTTTCTACCTGTTACTTGCTGGTGTTGGACCATTCATACCCAGGGTTCAGCTATTCCACCCTGAAAATATTGTTTGAGCACAAATATTCTCTATCCCACATCTGTCTTATGAAAGCTATGATTATTCTTAAGTTTCTCAGGCTTGTGTGTCTTCTTCCCATACCCACATCAGTGATAATCAGATTATACCTAGAAATATGGTTTTTCCTGCTCTTTCCAAAGACACATTTCCACACTAAGCCAGCTCAGTGTGGGGCCAGGGAAAGGGCCTCACCTTGTCTTTCACAAGCAGGGTGCACTGTGGAGGGTGTGGGAAATGGGCTGTTGTCCTTTGCACCATCAGCTTGAAGGAGGAGCCTGGTCTCACATTCCTGAGGTATTGCTTCCACAGGATGGTGCCAGAACTGCTTTCAATGCCAAAGAGCTGATCAAAGAGATATAGGAAAGCCGAAGTTTAGGAAAACACACCTCTCACGTTCAAACACTGCATCTTTCTTTGTCATATCCCAAACAAAGAAGAGGCTTAGTCTCTCTTTAAAGGTATCACAAAACATCCTGTGCATCTTCTCATGACATTCTGCCCAAACCTGGCTAAAAACAGGGCTGCGAATTCAGAGCTGACACTCTTTGCTACAGTCTAGAAAGAGACTCCTCCCCTGGCTTCCTCACCTTTCCTGAGGCAGTGACCAGCACCATCATTTTCTGGAGATTGAATTCATCCCTGGCCAAATTGTCAATGTTAATCTCATTTTTAATCTGGCTTCGGGGTTTCCTGGCATCATAGAACATCTTCCAGAGATGAGCAGTCCAGGCTTGCAGCAGGATGAGCTGGGAGGACAGTCTCTTCAGAAACATGCCCAGCAAACCGTCTGCAAATGACACCAACAGTGACAAGAAGAGGGAAAACGCATGTCCCACCCCGTGACTGAAATGACGACGTCGGCCAGGACAAGGAATGCTGCCATGCACAAACCTAGGACAACTCTTTGCCTCCCACACTGGAGTAACAGTTACAGTTACCATGTAATGACAGACTCTGGCATTCACAAACCTTTGCCCACTTCACACTTGTTCCAAAATATGCCCCTATCAACTGAAAGCAAACCTTCATGCAGAGGATTTTGTATTCCTTCTCACTGTGCCCACCCACCTCCAAGGTCTGTATCTCCCTCTGCACTCAAGAGGTAAAATACTTAATTCTGCCCCATCAGGGTTTATATTTAGTTCCTTGAAATAAACACCAGACCAACTCTGTTTCAGCCCTGAGGAGAGCAAGCAGAGCAGCCCAGTGGCACCAGGAAGCACCAGGCAGGAGCAGAGCACACTGCATGCAGGCTGGGTTACCTTGGATGGCTCCATCCAGGACAGCAAGGAAAGACAAAACAAAGCAAAAAAAAAAAAAGCTATTGGAAACAAATCTTGCAGAAAGAGTCAAAGGAAACATTTAGAAGAGATAACCAAAATCCCTCCTACCGCTGCTGACTGGTTTTTCAATGTAACAATGTAGTATACTCACGTCATCTGCATTTGGCATTGGACTTCAAAAGTTTAGACAGAAAAGAGTTTATTTCTGCTCATTTCAATAGCCATCAGTAGAGATTTGAATTCATCTCTCAGTTCAGAGTACACAGAAATAAATACATTTATTCAGGAAGAAAAACAAACTCACAAAGGCCTTTCTGTCAAACTCACCTGCTTTTTTTCCAAATTCCCCCTCCAGCTCAGCCTGTGCCCCTGTCAGAGGCAGATCCACCATCTCCAGGCTTACCACCTCTGCGAGTGACTCCTCTCTACTCCATACAACTTTTCCTGCAAAAAGATGAGTAGAATATGGGAAAAATCAACTTAATATCTGGGGATAGGACTATGTTCCAGTGGACCCTTCAAATGCAAATCCCTTCTTATGAAAGGCAAAACAGTGTATATCCACCGAATATAACTAAATTAACTATTTCATAAAAGACAAACACTTTAAGCCACTGGAGCCACTTCAGAGAAGAAAACCACAGGATCAGCAAAAGCAATGTGATGTTTTAAAAGGGAGTCGCTAAGGCTATTTTAAAAAAGAGATTCAACAGTGTGAACTCCTGGATTCCTTTAAAACCTCAGAAAATTTGTGTCACTTATATAGACTTTTAACCCTTTTCTGCAAATCAATATTTTTGCCACGAGGATCTTTTCTGCAAAACTTTGAGGAATATCTACACCCGGACTTAAGATTCTCATCCTACAAAAAGTTCTGAAATCTGCAGAAACCACCTGAAACTCAAAGGCTGTGCCTTCACAAACTCTTTGCTCAGGTAAGATGTGAAAGAGCCTCCTGCGTCTTCTATGGGACTCAGAAAAGTTAAATTAATTTTGTCAGTGTCCAAGGGAAGTAATGATAAAATAGAATGCTTTAGGACTTGGAATTTTCTTCTGGCCACTGTTACAGGTGGAGGAAGCTGTCTGTGGAATTACCTGGCTGCTGGAGGAACATGAGCATGTGGTCTTCTGTTTGCACCAAGGCTCGATAGCCCACGGAGTCATCCTTCTTCAGGAAAACTTGGATGTATAGCTGGGAAAAGAAGAGCAAGGAAAAGAGGTTAATGATCACATCACCTAAGACAAAAGAGAACTCAGGTGAAGCAAGAGCAACAGTGGGATGGTATAATCCCCAAAATGCTCTTTCCCATTGCCTGAAGGGTTCTCCCCACCCTGCCAAATCAGGGAAGGGAGGGCACCTGCAGGTCTGAGCAACCACAGGACTGCAAGAGCCCCTCTCCCTGCTCACCTGCTGGTGTTTGGCACCTCCTTGCTCCAGGCTAAAGGTAATCGTGGTATCCAACAGTCTTTGTCCAGTTTCAACCAGGTAGAGATTTATATTGTAGGTTTGGTTGGAGCACGTTAAGGAATCCTGCAAACAGCAGGCACAAATCAGCAGCTGCACACACACCACACGAAAACCTGCACCAGGATTCCACATTCAGCAAGAACTGTGGCTTCAAAATATTTTTAGGTTCTATATAGGAACTGCAACAAAACAGCAGCTTCCAAAGAGCTGGTGTAACACCTTTGTCACTCTGTTCCCGCACACAAAGGAAAAATGGGACTGACAAGAACTCCCACTGCTCCTGGGAACAAGAGCACCTCGTACCTGCCTCCGGGCTCCCTCCAGGGTACTTCCAGCAGGAAGGCCATCAGCACTTCCAGGTTTCTGAAATGAGGATGAGAAGAGATGTAACGTGGCTGCACACACCAGTAAGACTATAAAAAATTAGGTTTTATAAGTCTCAGCTTGACTGTGAAATCAGGCAGGATACGCTTCTGCTCTATTGTATACTATCTTTTATTAAAATGAAACCTTCCCTAAGTTGGGTATCCCCAAGAACTGAAATCCTCTATGGATCAGTAAATCCGATTCCAAGGTCACATGCCCACCTTACACAATGCTGAAACAGGACACCACGTTCCACTGAGCCAGACCCAGCCCGAGCTGGACATGGTCAAGCCTTAATTGCATTAATACTGAAGCTCATCAAACCCTCCTCTTGTGCAAGGGACTACCCATCCCTGAGCCCGGGAAACACTCATGGAACCCACCCCCAGGCCACATCCCTAGAGCTGTGCTGGTTCCAGAGAACAGGAATTGTGTTTACCAGCTCACTCCTGCATGTCAGGACAGCAGCCACTGTCTTCTCCCCAGTCGTTGCAAAACTCACCAGAGCTGCCTGGAAAGAAAAAAATAACAGAAAATCACTAAAAACAAAACCCCAAGAAAACCCCAAAGCTCACCAAAAACTGCTTTTGAAGTAAATAAAGCCACAGTGGAATTAAAAACAAACAATCTTTCACAGCCAAATTTTGAATTTTATATTGTTTCCCCCAATAAAATCATAAGACTGAAAATATTTCTCCTAAAGATGGGAACAGTTGATCTGCCACAGGTTTTTGAAACATTATGCCCCGAGTTACTGAGATTTTCAAAACCTGCCAGCTGGCCTAAAGGTTCTGAAGGATTTTAAGCTGCAGCTGGCCCTCTGGCTGGGTACATTTGTGTCAGGTACCTGCTGGAAGTCCCGGAGGTGGCTGAGCAGCCCGTGCTTGTACTGCAGCAGGGAGAAGTGGCTGGGAGAGAGCTGCAGGAAGAACTGGGTCCGGGAAGCACTGGTGACACTGGGCTGAGTGGCCAAGATCCTGGCCTGGAAGTCATCTGCAAACTCCAGCTCCAGGGACTGCAAGGGAGACAAGAACATGTGCTCAGGAGAGCTTGCTCTTTACTGAGATCAACACCTTCCTCCTCTCAGCAGCAGTGCAGCTGCATGGAGAGATTCCCTGGGTCAGCATTAACAAAGCAGGAGCAGGGAGGCTGAGGCTCCCATTGGAGCAAAGCTCTGAAGACGTCAATCCAGAAGGAATGATTAGACGAACATAAGCTTTCTCACCCTTCCCTCAATTTACAAATCATGACCCCCCCCACCTCTTCAGTCATTCCACAGTTCACTCACAGGCTGGGCGAGGCACCAAACCAGCTGGGCAAGGAGTTACATACAGTGCTCCTGCAGCAATTCTCACCTGCAGAGGGATCTGCTTCATCTCCTGCTCTGTCTCCAGGGAGCAGACGTGGAGTGAGTGCGTGTCCGTGTCCACACACACCAGCACAGCCTCCCCCACCACACCACAGCTGCTGTCCAGGCTCTGCAGCCACGGCGCTGCCACTCTCACCTGCACAACCACAGACACCAAGGTGTCAGCAGAGTCAAATCTCCATGGCACCAATGTGGACGCAGCCAGGAATTCAAGCCAGAATTATTTTTCCCCAGGACTGGGAGAAACTATCTGTCAGCCTCAGGTTTATGGGATAACCTTGACTAACAGCTGCCACTTTAATTCAGCTTGGCTTTCAGGGCATTCAGCCATGAAATCCATGTTCTGGCCTGCAGGCAGTGCCTCAGTTTCCACTGAAGGTTTCTCTGCACCACAACCATTGATTCTTCTGCCTACCACAGCACAGCCCGTGGCTTGGAAGCACATTTGTTAACACCAAACCCAGTGTTTGGCTCCACAGTTGAGCACTACCTGTTTTGTAATTTCTCCATCCTCTGCACTGAATGTCAAGATGTTCAGGTGGCTCTGGGAAACGATTCCAAGCACATGGATCACTCCAGTCCCATGGGAATACAGCAACTGGTACTGAGTGCTCTCACTGCGAGAGAGGCAGCAGCCATGAAGCATCAGCTTCTCACACTGCTGTTTTCAGAGGTTTTCAGAAGCACAGGGCAAGAGCAGCACCCTTCCCTCTGCCAGGAGCTCCCACCTCTCCTTAAAACGTGTTCCCACCTTTCTGGCAAGTGTTCCACCCACTTCTGGTGCCCGTTGGACAGGTAGTGCAGAGACAGGGCCGCCTTCTTCAGCACCGCCACGTACTTCACTGTGTCCTGCAGCCCCACCAGAGCAGCTGCCTGGAAACTGAGCACAGCCCACCGACAAGAAATTAGGGAATTCCTATTTTACCCTGTAGCAGCAGGACCGGCTGAGGGAGCTGGGGGGGCTCAGCCTGGAAAAAAGGAGGCTCAGGGGGGACCTTGTGGCTCTGCAACTCCCTGACAGGAGGGGGGAGCCGGGGGGGTCGGGCTCTGCTCCCAGGGAACAAGGGACAGGAGGAGAGGGAACGACCTCCAGCTGTACCAGGGGAGGCTCAGGTTGGACATCAGGAGGAATTTCTCCCTGGAAAGGGTGGTGAGGCCTTGGCAGGGGCTGCCCAGGGAGGTTTGGAGTGCCCAGCCCTGGAGGTGCCCAGGGAAGGCCTGGCCGTGGCACTCAGAGCTCTGGGCTGGGGACAAGGTGGGGATGGGGCACAGGGGGGATCCATGGGCTGGGAGGGATTTTCCAACCTCAGGGATCCTAGCGCAAGGTCAGGCATTCATAAAGAATTCACGCAAAACTTATTCTGGAAACTTTATCTCCAACTAATCTTCCTCTACAACACAAGTCCAGAGAAGGTCCATGATCCCTTCCTTCCTTCCCAGCCCAGCACTCCAAGGAGAAGAAGCCAGTGCAGCCAGAAAATCCCACCTGCCAGTGTCCAGGGACGTCTCCCAGTTCAGCCCCCCGATGTTGGTCTCCCAGGAGCGCAGGATCCGCCCTCCGTTGGACACAGTGACAGCGTCTGCCCGGGGGGAGGAACGCGGGGCTTGTGTCCACCACGGAGCGACAAAGCCACGAGCTGTGCAGCTCCAGCCTGTGCTCTCACGCGTGGCTGAGCTCCCACGGCCCCGAAGCAATCCCAGCCCCGGCACGCGCCCCTTACCCTGCCCGTGGATCAGCATCGCATCGATCGTCCCCTCCGCCGTTCCCTTGTCCACGTGCCGCCACACTGGGGAGACACAGCCCGCTCTGATGTGCGGACAGAGGCCAGCAAGATTTGCCCCCCAGAGGCGTTTCTTCCCATTATTTTTAAGCCCATACAGAGCACGGTCTGCCCGCCCTAAGCCACAGCTCTGAGCCGCCGGCTGCCCCCTCCCAGCCTGACAGGGCACCGCCAGCAGCGTTCAGCGCTCAGGAGTAAACCCCAGCACGATCCGATCGACCTGTCAGCCCCGAGCCCGCGGCACTCACGGATTTCGCCGCTCCGGGAGTTCAGGGCGGCCACCACGTTCTCCTCAGTGGCCACGACGAGCTTCTTCGAGCCCTGCGAGGCCTCCAAGGAGGCGAACTTGAGCTTCCCCACGTACTGCTGCCTCCTGGGGAGGGAAGGGAGCGGCGCTGAGACGGGGCCCGGGCCGGGAGGGGCACGGGGCCTGCCCGCGGGAGGGGGGACGCGGCGCGGCGGGACCCCCGGCGCTCACCAGTCGAACTTGCCCACTTGGTCCTCGTAGACGGCGGCGGCCAAAGGCAGGAGGAGCGGCAGGAGCGGCCCCAGGAGAAGCCGCCTCACCAGCGGCCCCGGCCCCGGCCCCGCCGCCATCACAGCGGCCCCGGCGCACG
>VZRE01003115.1:71058-137149 GCA_013396775.1 Cephalopterus ornatus | reverse complement strand
TCTTCCCTTTTTTTTTTTTCTTTTCCTCCCCATTTTATTTCTTCTTCTTTTATTTCTTCTGTTTCTCCTTTGAGGCAAAACCCTGCTGGGCCAACAACCTTCCCACTCCTCTCATCCCTGATGCAAAATTAAGGCCAATAAAGGTGTGTTATCCACTAACGATTCTTTTTCCCAACACGAGCTGGTTTCCAGCTGCATCCCGAGGAGCCCCAATCCCGTTCCTCCTCCAGATCTACTTTTCTCCAGCATTATTAATTTTTTCCCCCAGTTCCCTGCTGGACACTGACGTTCCCAGGCCATGGCTGCGCAGCGCTGGAGGGGCGTCCCCTTTGGGAATCTCTCCGAGTGTCCCAACGGCTCCCGCTGGATCCTGGACGTGTTCCACGAGTGTGCCCAGGACAGCCGGGACGTCTCCAGCATTATCCTGGGGCTGGTCTCCATCTTCTGCTTTGCAGCCGCCTCCTTCCCGTGAGTAGCATCCCAAACCCCAGCCCAGCCCTTCCCGTGGGAAGTCAACCTTCAAGCACCAGGTGCCTGAATTATTAAATCTACCCATCCGAAGCAATCGGGGTTTGGAAGGTTTAGGATTAGCAGGAGGAGAGGAGCAGGCAGCACAGCCCCAAAGCCTTGGTGGTTGTTATACTGTTGTTGCTGAGCTTGGCAGCCGGAATGTCCCACGTAAGCCAACTGCAATGTGCTCAGGGCAGGTCATACGTGTGCCTGGAATGTTTCCAGGAACGCCAGGCTTCTTGGAAGTGCTGAGACAAGTGTGGCAGAGGGGGATGTGGGGAGTCATGCTCGATTATTTCGTAACCAGAGGGGAGGATCCTGCAACTGGGGCTTCTCCTCGCTCCCTCCTGCCCCAGCACAAGACCCAGGGCTTGAGCCCAACAAGCACCAGTAGGTCTCAGGAGTTCTGACTGGGACCAGTTTGCAGGGGAGCACATGGCTGTGCTAGGGGCAATCCCTGCTTTTCTTTCCCCCAGTGCTTTGGGATCCACAGGGAGCCCTGGGGATGGTTCCCAGGTAGTGCTGAACCAGTCGGGGGCAACGTTTGTGTCTCTGCCCAATTCTCTGCAGGCAGTTTTACCAAGCCTGCAAAACAGGCATCATGGACCGGGCTCTCTCCATATATTTCCTGCTGGGATGGCTGGGAGGAGACCTCCTAAACCTCATCGGCTCCTTCCTGGCTGATCAGTTGCCCCTGCAGGTACCAAACCCCTGGGGCTGGGCCGGCTCCCAAACACCCCGAACTGCAGGCAGAAGGGATGGGCTGGGAGCTGCTTAATCCAGTCCTGGGAACCAGAGACCCAAACAACCCAGGATGCTCCCTTCTCCCCTCCTGGGGTTGTTCCCTTCTCCCATCAGGGATGTTCTCTCTTTCCTGCCTGGGTTTACTCCCTTCCGTCTCCTCAGGGTTGCTCCCTCTTTTCCCCTCAGTGATGCTCCCTGCTTCCCTCCAGGATTGTTCCCTTCTCCCTTCCTGGGGTTGTTTCCTTCTTCTCCCGTGGGGTTGCTCCCTCCTTCCCCTCCCTTCTCTCCCTGGGATGTTCCCTCCTTCTCCTTGGGGTTGTTCCCTCTTTCCCCCTCAGGGATGCTCCCCTCTCTCCCAGGGCTGTAGTCCCATCCCAGCCCCCCCTGCCCCTCCCCGCCGGTGTCCCGGTGTCCCGGTGTCCCAGTGTCCCAGTGTCCCCTCCCCGCAGGTTTACACGGCCGTTTACTACGTGCTGGCCGACCTGGTGATGCTTTCGCTCTACTGCTACTACAGGGTGAAGAACAGGGGTGCAAGATGTGAGTTGGGGCACGAGGGGTGGGCTCGTCCTTGTCTGTGGAGCTGGGAGGGGTGGGAATCCCCAGGGGGATTCCAGGGGCAGAGATGCTTTGCAGACACAGCTATTAGATGCTTGCTGGGGTCTTTTTTTTCCTTGGATAATACGAGCCCCCAGGAAAGCCAAAGGCAACAAATAGCTACAGGCTGTGCCTGGGGCTTCTGCAGACCCTGCAAACCTCCCCATGGTGTCCAGGCTGAAAATAACCCCCCTGTGAGTCGCACTGGGCAGAGAAATAAATTCTTTACCCACAGGTAGGTGGTGATTCCACCTTGGAGCTGGAAACCACAGAGCTCCTGACTCAGGTCAGGGCTGCAAGGGAAAAGGACAAGTTTTCTGATTGTTTTGGGGTCAGAACTCCAGCCTTGACATGATGGGGAGGTTCCTCCCTGTTCAACTGGAGTGAAAAGGGAACCTTAACAGTTCTTGAAAGGTTCAAACAGCCAGAGAAAACAGAGCAAATCCATTTTTCAGCATTGCAGCTCTGTGAACTCCAAACAGGCACCTTGGGACCAGGATAACTTTAACTTATTAAAGACTTGTAAACTTATTAAACCAACTGATATTTGGCCTATCAAGTACATAGTTTTGTTAAGTTGGGGAGCCTGTTTACTGAATATAATTACTGAATAATAATAATAGCAGTAAATAAGCTGAAGCAGAGCTTGCTCTGGCAGGGATTTGAGCGTGGCTGTTGTGAGTTAAGACAGTGAAATCTTCTAGAGGGGATGATTTTTAAGAGCCTAAACCCAAAGAAACCGAGATAGGAGCAGCTTCCTGCCTGATAATGTACAAATTGGCCACATCACTGGGAGATAAATCACCCGCAGCAGCCATGTCCCTGTCCCTCAGTGCTGCGGAGATAAGGGACAGCGTTGGAGGTTCTTTACCCTGAGGGGGTCCTGGCACCCCTGAGGCTGTTGGGGGTGGATGGGATTCTCCCTAACCAGGCTCTCCTTGATCCCCTGCAGTCACTGCCCCAATCAATGCAGCCTTTGTGTTCCTCTCCATGGGAACAGTGTCAGCCCTCTCCCTCCTGGGCAGCAGCAGCTCCACAGAGGGTGCAGGGACCTTTCGAGGGAGGTCTCTGCTGTCAGTTCACATGGATGATCCTGGGTCAAAGGTGAGCCAATTCCTAAATCTAGGTGATGGGATACAGAAGATCTGGGTGGCCATGTCATGCTTGATGGTGTGATCCCACCCAGCAGTCCCAAAAAACACCTTGTACCCCACCACGTATTTTGGGGTTGGGGGCTTCTCTGTTCCTCTTTTAGGAGCAAATTGTTCTCCAGTGTGTTACAGTCTCAGAAGGTGATGCTGGAAAGAGACCTTAAAGGATTGCTCCAGAATTCAGGGACAGTCTGCTGCAGGATTTCAGACATTTCAGGGCCTGCTCAAGATTCAGCAAACTTAACATTTACCACATTTCTGTTTGTGAACAGACATTATTTCAGGGAGCTGCATAGGATGGACATTTTCTGAAGCGTGGTATTTAAACCACGTTCATTCACATTAAACCACAGCCATAAAGAATGACTGTTTTCAGGAAATTTGAGGGACTTTTCCCCTTTTATTCTTTCTTCCAGTTACCCACACGTATATATAATTGAAAAGCCAGCAAGCAAGAAAGTGCAGCAAGGTAACTCAATTGGCTACAGTAAAAGGAGGTTTGCAGAAGAGTTTTGCACTGGCAATAGTGAAGGACCTCTCCAAGCAAAGAAAATCAACCCAATTCCCATTATAAGAGCTTGAACTAGACTATGTATTTTCCTATAGTAAAATGAAATATAATTATCAGTTGTAATTATCACAGGACCTATCAGATGAGGGAGGGCTGGGGAGATCAGAGGCTGGGCTTGGGGGCCGTGGTGTGAATGCTGAGCTGCTCCTGGCTCCCCCTTTCCATGCAGCCTTTCACCAGGAGTGAGATCATTGGATTCACCATTGGCTCCGTGTCCTCCGTGCTGTACCTGTGCTCCCGACTGCCCCAGATCTACACCAACGTGAGTGCCCAGCCCTGGGCACCCCCTGGGCCCTGGCACGTCACATCCAAGGGGGTTGCTGGGATCTTCTTTCTCCTCTCTCAGAGGTCCCAGGGCCCTGTCTGATGATTTCATAAGGGACTATTTTTCTTGATTTCTGGTCCAAAACCCAATTTATTTTTCTCCCTTCCCTTTACCCTACCAATATTTTGGGGGCGTGGCTTTAATTTCGTCTTATTTACAAGTAAAAGGGGAAGTAAAGGGCTCTTGACATCGAGTCACCACCTTTTTCTTCTCTTTTTTTCGGGGAGAGGATGATTAATATCACTTTATTTAAGAGAGCTGCACCCAAGCTGCTCTTCTTGTGCCCGCTATTCCCAGTACAAGAGGAAATCCACCACTGGGATCTCCTACTCTCTCTTTGCCCTGGTGATGTTGGGGAACTCTCTCTACGGCCTCAGTGTCCTCCTGAAGAACCCTGAGCCAGGCCAAGGTGAAGGTGACTACGTCCTGCACCACCTGCCCTGGCTGGTGGGCAGCCTGGGGGTCCTTTCTCTCGACGTGGTTGTATCCTTTCCCTGCCAAAACTTCCCTCTGGGATCGCATCCCACTGGGCAAGGCTTTGCAGGGAGTGATCCTGCCCTGGAACAGGCAGGGTTAGGCAGGAGAAGGGTTGGGTTGACGCTACTCTGGGGTTGCTCACCCAAGTGCAAGTCAGTAATTTGTGGTGTTGCAACAGCTGAAATGCTTCAGCCCTTTGTTTGCATTGTCCTGTTTCCAGCTGTGCTGGCACAAACCCCCTTTGTGCAGGTGGTGAGAGCCAGTTTATGACACAGATCCACCCTTGTGTGTGTGAGGAGCCTTAACCTCTCCTCAGATCTCCTTCCAGTTCCTCGCCTACCGGAAAGGAAGAGTCAGGACCCACGAGGAGAGGGATGCTCTTCTTGGAGAGCAGGGTGACAGCCTGGAGAGCTGACCAAGGGCCCTGCCTGGAGTGAGAGGAGCAGGATGCAGATGAGGAAAGTGTTTAAAGCCCCGGCAAACCAGCCCCTCCGTCCTGGTGGCTCTTGGGAGAAGAGGACTTGAGCCAGTGGGTGACACGTGCTGCTACAACAGTGGCAGAGGATGCTGCTGTTTGAACTTGTGCCTCTTTGATACCAATGATGTTACTGGGATAAAAGGGAATTATTTGATACCTCAGTTGCTCTTTGCTGCTCTGATGCCCCACAGCTGAGCCTGGTCACTGTTGTGTCTCTCAAGGCAGATCTGGAGCTTCCTTGGTGCTAGCAAACATGGGAGAAGCCTGAGTGGGGAGGGGACAGGGAGGATCGACCTGCCACAGCAGCACTGTGGGCCTCAAGACTCCACCCCTGAGCTCCTTCTGGAAGACACACAGTGCCTGGATCCAGTGGGGAAGGAGCAGCACAACCAAAGTGCTTGTTCCTTGCACACCCATTTTAATTAGCTCGGCTCACTCGGCTTTAAACCATGTCCTTCCCCAGGCACCTCCTTTGGTTTCATCCTGCCAGTTTATCTGGCAGCTCCTGCCTCTTTCTTAGTGACTTCCACAGTCCCAGTTCTCTGACTTCTCATTTTTTTGCCTCACCCCTGTTTTAATTACGTGGATTCCTTGGGGAAGTTGCTCTCTCTCTCTTTCTGTTACCCAGGAGAAGAGCTGCCCCTCTGCTTCCTCTGGTTTTCAGTCCCGCTCTCTCTCGCTGAGGAATTTATCCCCAGCTTGATGAGTTTATCCCCAACACTGATGAATTTATCCTCCTCTTGGGGCCCTGCACACCAGTGCAGTGGCTCCTTGACCACAGAGGGACTGGAAGCAGGGGTGGTTTGGGAAAAGCCGCCTCCCCGGGAGAAGAGTGCGGAGGTGGAGCCACAATGGATCAGCCCAGCGCTGCAGGCTCCCTCCTGTGTGCCGAGCTGGGGATGAGCAGCTCAGTCTCACCAGGAAAGCAAGAGGAAAACCAAACAGAACTTGTAGGCCCTTCAGGAAAAACAAACATTGTGAGAACAAGAGCTTTCTTTTTCTTGCAATCGCTATCAGCTCTTCTTCTTGCTTCCCTTTTCCCCTCTGATACCCAGTGCTGTACTCTAGTATCACTAGTTTGTGATTCCTCTGCCAGTGCCACGACATTTGTCCTTCCCCAGGAAGTCGCCCTCCTCTCTGCTTTGTCCTCACCCTGAGGACTCCAAGCCAAGCTCCTCCATTACACAGCTGAGCCTGGAAACAGGAGTCAAACTCCTCAGTGCCATCAACCTGCGCCAGCAGGTCAATCAAAACACAAGCTGGGCCAGTATTTGGGGCTGACCCATTCGTTTTCAGAAAGAAAAAGTATTTTTCATTCTCTTTGAGCCCTTTGAAACAAAGGAGTGGGTTCTCACTGCATCAGTTCGTGATTCTGCCCCTCTGGGTTCTCAGGTGAAGGGGCTGCTCAGCTCATCCTCGAGCCAGCAGGATTTCCTCTTATCATTCCCTAGGAGCTGCAGAAAAACAACTCCTATCCAGTGCTAATCCGAACCATGAGCAAATCGCTCATCTCCGCCATTTATAACTGCCACATCCTGGCTAACCAAGGGCTTTTCTTAAAGCTGGACAAAGAACCTCCAACGTGGGGAGGAAAAATTATACGTATAAAATGTAGTTTGTCCCCACAGGTGGATCCAAAGCACAAGTTAAGTACAAGTGGATTTACTCTCACTTGGGCTACCGAGGATGGAGCAGGGCGAGCAGCTGTTTGGCAGAGGGAGGCTCCACACCCACTGCCACCACAAATTCCAGCCACTGAGACTCTGCCTGAGGTTTTCATCCCTCCAGGTCACTGCTGCAGCCCTGTTCCTGCAAGTTAAGACTTTGCAGAGGCACATATTAAACCAGAAAAGGCAGAGCAGAAACAAATATCCCAGAGTGAGAAGGTAACTTTTCCCGTCCCGGGCTCAAGAATTCACACGAACTTATCTCCTGCTTAAAAAACGGTTTTTCCTTGGACAGAACCAAGAGCAAATGACCCAATCTCAGTGTGTTTCCTTGGGGATCCCAGCTTTGAGGCAGACACGTGTTGCCTTCCCCAGCCTGTGTCCCACAGGAGCTCCATTATGGAGCACAAGCCCCAGGTAAACTCTGATCACCTGCAGGGGCTGGGGGGGAAACAGGTCACACCATCCAAAATTAGAGCACGTTAATCAATGCTAATGCCAACAGTGTCCATTCGCAGAGGTTCACCCAAAGGGTAATTTCAGCGGCTGTAGGCAGGAAGAGCCCAGCAGGTATTTATTTCCTTTCCCAGTTTGCCCAGGATCAGGTTTGGAGCAGTGAAACCGGAGCTGTGCAAGGTCCCTCTGCCCACCAAGAGGCTCAAGAGCAGACTCTGGGTGAGGTTCACAGATGACACAAGGACTGAGCTCAGGAGGTTTTGGGTCAGCACCGATGGGGGGAACCATCCACCCCAACCTATCGAACGCTGCTCCTCTGCCACCCCCCCGCTGCACACACAGACCCCTGACTGTATTTAACACACCCAGGAAAGCTGCACTGATCCCCCTTCTCTAAATACACCTGTTCCACAGTGCTGGGTGCCTGGAGCATCAATCCCAGCACCGGGAAGGGCAGCAGGCCCTGGAAGAGCAGTGAGACACCACACCCTATTCGAAATAAACACATTTCAGCTCATCTGGATATGAGACAAAAAAAACAAATAACCCTGCAAGGAAAGCAAGAGAAGCAAGGACACCAACCACACACACTTCTTCCTGGGATTTTTTTTATTTTTATTGTTTTAGTCTTTTTTTTTCTTTTTTTTTTTTTTCCATTTTTTAGTATGGAGGCTCAAGTATCAGATGTAGATTCAATTTAAGCTTTACAAAAAAAACCAAAAAATCAAAACAAAAACCCCTTTTGCATTCCATAAAAATTGACAGAAAAGCGCCTTGGAACCAGAAAAGAAAGAAGAAATTTTCAGCAGGTCTCCAAATCACCATCTCCTGCACATCTGGGTGAGTCAGTATCGTACAATCCCAAGGAACACCCTCTCTTCCCTCCCTCCCACCAGCCAGCCCTTGTGCCCAGCCCCCAAACATACGTGGAATAGATTATTTTTCTCTTTTTTTTTTTTTTCCAGTTCTTCCTCTTTCACACACCACAGTATTTAATAAATTTTTGTTTTACATTTTTTACACCAATGTAACAAAAGGCAGGAGGGGGGTGAGGGAGGAAAAGACAAACAATGATCCGTGGTGATGCATATAAATGGGGGAGGGTGAGAGACGGGGTGGGGGGAGAAAAAAATAATACATGGACTTCTACTGAAACATAGCCTAAGGTCTTGATAGTAAAATGTGGTGCAAAGTAGGCCTCAGAGACTGAAAAAGTTTGTACAGCTTTATTCATGGGGAGAAGATGGCGTTGCATGGAGAGTATTGGATGCAAGTCGTGACGTGACGGAACAGAAAAGGGCAGGGGGGATGAGTTCTCTACCAAAGGAATCTAACGAGTGCATGGCATGTCTGGTTAGCACGGAGAGGATTTTAACTTTGCTGCTTTCTCTTCAAAGCCTCCACCAGGTCGTTTTTAAGAGCTTCTTGTTTTGATTTGTCTGCGAAAGTCTGCACAGACCTGCGAGGAAGAAGGAAAGGTGGGTCAGAGGCACCGGAGGGAGGGCAGGGGTTGGGGACAGTCCTGGGAGGCGAGAGGGAGGAGAAGCACCTCAGCCCAGGCCTAGAGGGAACACTCAGCTCTGCCTTGTTGGACCACAGGAAGCAGAAGGCAACGAACACTTGGGTGAGGACCTTAAAGCAAAACTCACTCCAGCAAGGATGGCACCAAAGGCTTCCCCAGCAGCTCCAGCTGCTGGAGGGAGATTTCCAACCTTTTATGTTACAGAAGAACCCCAGCATCCCACCAGCAAAGGGGTTAGTGTCCTGCTCTCCAAAAGTCCAGAGAAAATCCAGCCTCCACCCAAGGAGAAGGGAAAGGCAGGGGGAGCCCCTGCCCCTCCTGCAGACTGTTCACCCCGGGTCAAGCGGCCGCCTCAAAACTCCCCTCGGTGTTTGCACTGGTGGGAAAAGCAGCCAGAGGCTCTGGGCTCAAATTTGCCTTCTTTTGTACCTTCCCTAAGTAATGAGTGATCAAAGCAGCTGAAGAAGAACAGAGATACTGTCACAGGAGTATTGCAGAGGTTCCCTTTGGATAGAAGTACAGAGGAAAAGCTCCATCTTCCAGGAGTCCCTCAGATCAGTGCCCTGGGAGATGGCCATGGAGGAACCTCCAACTCCAGTGGGACAATAAGAAATTTCCACTTTTAAAAAAGACCCTCTTAAATGTGATCACTGATAGAATGGTAAGACCAGACTTTTCCAGAGTTGCTACCATGGAGAAGTGCTAGGATCAAATTTGGTAAGGTATTCCCTCACCCAAACCATATTTCACAGCCCTTTCAGTACTCAGTACCTGGGATAGTGAAAAGTGTCCCTGCCCAGGGCAGGGGAATGGAACTGGATGAGCTTTAAGGGCCCTTCCAACCCAAACCAGTCTGGTATGATTCAAAGCCTTATTTTCCCTGGATGCTGTCTCCTGTAAACAAGACTGCTCTTTATGGTGGGTATTTTCCTACCATTTTTATAACAGTATTTCCATTCTCTTGTCTCTGGAGACTTCTGCTGCTTTAATAAAAACATATACATTTGATATTTGCATTTGTCACAGGCTGAAGAAGTGGTTCTTGGCCATTATCAACAAATAGTGAGTTTTCCCCTTTGTCAGCTTAACGTGTTTAAAACAACATCTGCAACTCGTTAGAGGTGGAGTGGGAGGTTAAGGTGGCCCAGGGTTAGTGACTGCTGTGCATCCTTAACATTCAGAGCTCCAGAGCAAAGGAGAGCACAGGAACAAACCCCTCTGGAGGCCGTGCAGAGCACAAGCAAGTGGAGGCTGGGGATGTTTGAGTGAGCTTGAGCAGGACTGGGTTTCAAGCTCCAAAGAAATTCAAGATCCACCAGGCAAACCGATGTGGGATGTGCATGTGAGCTCTGAACTCATGGGAAGTACCAGCTGGGTTTTTTTCCAAACTATGAGACTCCCACGATTTCATTCTGCACAGAGGACATTAAGATTTCATGGAGTTCCTCCTGGAAGTGGTGTAGAGAGCTGTAAAAAACTGCTGGTGCCCAAGGGACAGAATCCCAGGGCTTCTGGATCAAATCAGCCCAATCCAACACCGCTCCAGGTACCACATGGTAGTTTCCTGCTCCCAAGCCAGAGTGCAAAGTGGTAAATCCTGCCACAATTCCGAGCACAAGGCTTCAAAAGGGGGAACCTGACATTTGAAATGGAAATCCCAGCATTTAGTTGGCCACATTAGGAAACAACCCGTGGGTGAAACCCGGCTCCGACGTCGCTGCTCAGTCTGCGGGATTAGGGGTTAGTTCTGTCCCGTTACCATGCAGGGCTGGGCTGGGTGAGTCCTGGTTTAGTGCTGCTCTCACACCTCACAGGCAGCGAGGGGTACCTGGATTGGTTTAGTTATCAGGCTGGATGTAGATCTGGCGCTGGGTCAACACTTGAGAAAGTTCCCTCTGCAACTGCTTATACTTTTGGTTGTCGGGAATAGCATCGATAGATCTACAGAGAGCAGTCAGAAACCAGGGAGCAAACAGGGAAAAGAACAGTCAGAAGAACTCAGGAACACAGATCTGGGATTCTGGAAACCACCAGGGAAGGAGTGTAAACACACAGGTTAGGAGGAGCAGGGAAAGGCTGGAGGAGCTGATGCTCCGTGTGTTACCAGTCCTGAGCAGGTGCCAGCGCTGCCCACAGTGCCAGGACTCACTGAGGGATGGGAGACACAGCAGAGAGTCAACACAGCAGCTGAAGGCAATGTTTGCAAGGAAAATGACTCTATTACGTATTTCCTCAACTGTTATAAACCTTTCCTGGCTAAACCCTGCACAGCACAAAGGGAAACGGGTCTGTGACGAAGGCTGGGCTTTGGGACAGGACCCAGACCAGCTGCTCTCGCAGATACACGAGTCCCCCTGCCCATGGTGCAGCACAAACATTTAATTAGCACCATTTTGGATATCTCCTTCCACGTGCCAGGCTGTGGAAGAACATCAGGACACTTATTTGTGCCATTTGTTTATTCTGTATTATCACACTGTGCTGGAAAATCCCTCTGCACTTAAAATGAAATGATTTGGCATCTCAGTTTTGTGCTTCCCTCTAGGAGCAGAATTACCAGCCTGGGATTTGTATGTCAAATTCCTATCCAGGCATGGGCAGGGGTTGAAAAGTACAGCACAGTTTCCCTACAGAAAGGCACAGGGGGTTTATTCCCTTAATCTCTTTCAGTACCATGACCAGTGGTGTTGAGAGAAAAGACAGAACTTAAACCAAAATCTAAATACCACAAACCACTCACATCACAACTTAATTCTAGGGCTGTTTTAAAGAATAGCAGAAAGACAAGTCAGAATTCAGCTTTCAGGACTGTGAAGAATAAGTCCTCTAATTAAAAATAATCCTGAAATACAAGTGTTGTTAGCTGAGCTATTTTCCTCCTGGTGGGGGAACAAGGGATTAAAACATTGCTTCAGATTCCTACAGTAGAAGTGTTCCCTGAACTTCACGCAACAAATAATGTTCCAAAGCTCAGGGAGGGGAAACAAAAGCAGATCAAGGCTGGGGATGGCACCACAGGGATGGGAAGGGGGTCCCACTCCCAGCTGGAGTTTCCTTACCTCAGCCCATTAACGATGTCCTTTGTTTTTCCAAAATAAATCTCATTCAGTGTACTTCTGATTTTGTTTTCCATGTCCTGGAAAAGGGTATGAGATCCGGTCAGTTTTCAGGAACAGTGCAGCACTTACACTACACCCATCACACGGGCCCAACCTGGTGTATTTAAATCTACTATTTAAATCCTCACCAAACACACTCTGACCCCAACCTCTCTGCTCTAACCAAAGAAATACAGGCTTTTTCCCCATTCTCTCCTCCCAGTTAACCACTCCAGGCCATGGGATGTCCGTCTGGACCACGAGAGGGCAGTTTCTCTCCAGCAATCCATGTTCTGCACAAAAGGAAAACGCATCTCACCACAACCTTCCTCTGCAATTTCCTGGGGCACTGAACGGGCTCCAAGTGTCAAGTCAGTCACTGGGGATAACCAACAGTCACTAGTTTAGTGCTTATGGATCCCTTTGAATTTTTGACTTGTTCTCTAAAGCTGCACGACAGAGAATTTTGAGAAAGAGAACTACGCAGCATTTTTTCATTAGGTTGCCTTCACTCAAGCAAAAAAACTTAGAAAAGGGAATCAAAAAAGAAGTAGCTGCCTTTCTTTAATTTCCCAGTTCACATAAAAACACATTATTGTCTATTTTAGTTGAGAATTTCCTCCTCTCTGGCCAGAGTTGCTATGAAAATCAAGGAACTTTGGGAACACCTCCATATAGGACAGTACAGTAAAACAGCAAAGCAGTGCTGCACCTTCTGAGCAGCTTCACTCCTTGTGCTGAGCTCACAGGACTGGCAGCTGCCATAAAATCCAGCACTAAACATGCTTCCAGGGGATTTAATAAGCCCTTGATACACACTGAACTTTCAGTTCAAGAAGAGTTGTGTGTAACAACCTAATCTGAAATAATTCTTCCCAAAAGTGACTGCAAAAGTAAGTATGGGGGTAGGAATTTATTAACTAGCTCTCAGGTAAGAAAGTTATTTTCCAGGACAGTTACTGCAGAGTGGTGGCTTTGTATCAACAAATGGCTGGAAGTGATGCTGGGAGGAGCACTGAGCCATCACACACCAAGCCACAGTCACAACAGGAACAAATAATTTGTTTGTAAAGCAAAAAACAACAAAATTTTCGCGTATGTGGCCAAATTTAGGCCGAGGAACCTGCAGCAGGTTGGAGCTGCTGTTCCCAGCACTCACCTCTACCAAGCGCCCGATGTTGGCTATGTGGGGCGAGGAGTCACTCACGGTCTCATCCTTCTCCATCTGCAAAGGGAACACACAGAGCCATCAAAAACATGGAACCTGAGGGGAGTGTGTGGCAACATCCAGGAGGGATGGGACAAAGTGGGTCTCAAAAACTCCTGTACTGTGCAAACAGCCCAGGGTCGTGCTGAGACACTCCCAGCACTCGACACAGGCACATGCTGGTAACAGAAATGCAGTGAGACAAAAACCACAGATCGAAATGAAACCCTGGTGCAGACAGACCCTACAAAATCGTCACTCCACCCTACTGAGGAGATCTACAGAGCGAACATGCAGCACAACAAGCCCTGCAGCACAGAGGGCTATTGAAGATTGGTGCTGAGGGGCTGCACACGAGGATGGTGCTGGCAGTGGAGCAGCTACAAACTCTTCCTCAGAAACAGCCTTTTCTTTTCATCTTCACCTCACAAACACTGCCTCCAACCACACCTGGGGCACATCCTCCACTCTCAGGATCTCCTGGAAAAATACACCTCAGGTGTTATTTCCCCTCCAGTAGAGAGGGAAAGTGCAGGGAAAACAGAACTCACAAAAACCTGCAAAGGTGGTGATGACTTAAACTACTGAAATAATGTGGAAAGAGAAATTTGACTGTTTGTATCTCTTCTTTTTCTTTTTAGACGAAAAGCTGCATGAACACGTACTTGATTATCAAGAGGAAGGAAGTACAAAGTGAGTATGGGGGGAGGGAAAGAAGCAGCTTCTTTACTGCCCTTTGCAGTAGAAGTTCAGAGCTGGATAAACTCGAGTGCAGAGCGACACCAATGCTCTTAGTGCAATACCTGAATTGGAGACAGGTCCATGAACAAATTTTCATCCCTAAGATCAAAAAATGGGAGCTGGAACTGCACCACTCGCTTGATTTCATCTGACTCTGCCCCACAGGATGCCCACCCAGAAGCCATCCCTGAGCTGTGCTAAGGAAAAAACCATCTTCTCCAGTTCTTGAGGTGAGAACTGTGGCTAAGACATGGGCAAGCTGTTGAACAGTGAACACCAGTCCCAGAAACCTCAACTGACGAGAAGTGTGCTGAGATGGCTCGGAAACAAAACCGGGAGAAAAATGTAGTGGGAAGCACAGTCTTCAAAGGGTTTTACTAATCCCAGTGAATTCTCTTCTCCACCTGTTCCTATCCCTCCCTCAGGGGAGAGTTTAAAAATCTGGGCCAGCCACAGGTTTCTTCTAATCAGCCAAGTCTGTAACAGGCTTGGGGAAGCGTGTAATTGAATTGGAAACCCGAAGGCAAGAGATAACCTGGAAGAGGGGCAGAAAGAGCATAGGGATGTTTAATTTTGCCTGTAGACTGCAGTCAGACTGTTTACATGGAATGGAGACACTGCCTGGAGAATGGATCCAGTTGCAGTGGAGGAGGAACATAACCCTGAACTACACAAACACACATGTACACGTTATGGTGAGTTTGGGCACTATCAGCAAACTGCCCAAATGTGGGGCAGTCAGGAGCTGGCAGTGGGTCAGTTCCTTCCATGGGCTCCCTGATGTGCCTCCTCCACACCTGGTAAGGCCAAGCTCCATGGCAAGAAGCAGAACCTGAAAACAGAATTATTTTTTTTTTTTTCAAAACGTATATTATTACATCTCCATAAAAACTGCTGCCAGAAGGAAAACATTTTTATGTGCTCTCGAAGGCCAGATGTTACAAGAGGCTGTTTAATGGAGTGCAGAGGCAGGATCAGCCTTGTCCTACACGAAGTCGAGTTCTGCTGAGTTGTTGGGATTTTAAAAGGTTCCTTCCAGTGGCTGCTTAAATAAAGGGGTTAATTTGCTTCAAGGGGCAATTCCCCTCTGTAAATTGATTTTAACAAGCAGCTCATCTTCCCACTGTCACTCCCCATCTGCCCGCTGAGCTCAGCCAAAAACCAGGATGAGCCAAGCCCCAGGGACATGGTTCAGTCACTGCTCTCCTGTTGGAGATCCACTGTTGTGGCTTCCCTGCCTCCCTTCCCAGCCATCTGCTCCCGGTGGGACTCACAGGGAAACTCACTCTGCTGGGGATACTGAGCTCTCCATGGCTGGTTGGTCATTTTGGTTGTTTCCTGCACCGAATAAAACAGTTTTCTGCGCTTTCTGTAAACGGTACTTGGAGAAGTTACACAAAGAGAGAAATTTAAGTTGGAGAAACATTTTGTTCCGTCATGAAAGGGCCCCAAAATACTAGAAAAATAGAAGGGCGCTCGTCCTCCATTTTGCTCCAAAGAACCAACAACATCCCCAGCTGCTCTGGCCACAGAGCAACGTGAAAATCCCTTTAATGAAACACAAACAGCCATGTGAGCCAAAGGCTCCCAAAGCCACAGGCAATGGGCAGACTGAAGGCTCCAGGTGGAAAATATGTGGAATTATTTGGATATCCAGTAAGGCAAAGTTTGGCCTCTCTCTCCAGCATTTATTTCAAACCGTAAGCAGATAAATGAGGGTTGTGAGCTCTGCAGGGATGCAGTGCTGTAGGAACCAGCTGAGAATTGACCTCATCCCTTCACGTAGATTTATTCTCACCAGTGTAACCAAAGATATCCCATATCCTGTACCAGGCTGTAAAGGAGCAAACCTGGGGATGCTACATAACCTCCACATGCCACCAAGTCCAGACACGCTCAACTCTCCTTCTCCCTCTTTTTCTAAACTATTACATAACTGAACCAACCTGAAATCCATAAGGGACCTTAAAGCCCATCCAGTGCCACCCCTGCCATGGCAGGGACACCTCCCATTATCCCAGGTTGCTCCAAGCCCCGTCCAACCTGGCCTTGGACACTTCCAGGGATCCAGGGGCAGCCACAGCTTCTCTGGGCATCCTGTGCCAGGGCCTCCCCACCCTCATGACAGGAAAGGGAAGCAGAAACAGCTCCCCAGACAATCCTTGGTCAGTACATCCTTGCTGCCCTCTGCATCCCGAAATCCTGCTCAGTGCACTGGACAACTGCTGAGGGGGAGCTCCAGGATCAGGAGTAGATCCCACTAGTGGAAAAACACTTCCTGTTACAACATCTGGAAGTGGGTGGGATGGGCCTTTACACGAAAGCTGGACTTGGTGGAAATCGATGACTCTACCAATTGCTGAGCACAGGGATTTCCCTGGGATGATAAATGGCTGGTGTTACACTGAGCAGCAACAGATCCCAGGCAATATCCCTCTGCATGCAGGGATTGCTCTGTTTGCACAGCCCAGCCTTCATCCAGCTCTGCAGAACATTCTTCCGCCACTAGAGCATGTATAAAGTTCAAAAATCAACACACATCTGAGTTGCTTTAATCCAAAATCTCAGGCCTCACATCTCTGTGACTTTATATCCTCCCTTTCCCACATCTCTAAATACAAATAAACTGTAGGTTTGGAGCCAACTTCTTCCTCAGCAAACTTGCACTTCCTCAGCGTTCATCCTGGCCCAGGAAACACACACACAGGTTCTTTGTGCTCAAGGACATCTCAGAAAGGCACCTGTTGGTCTTGCTTTCAAAGGCAGGGGTGTCCAGAAATCCATCCAGCAAAGTGCAGTTTTGACTGTTTGCCAGAAAACGGGCAGCCTGCATCTCCTTTGCATAAAATGAAACAGGATCACACAGCTGCTCCTACCTTAAAGGAAAATGGAACCCCAGAGTTCAGCCAAAACCATTCGGTGCCCTGGCAAATGACACAAGTCATTCCAAGGTACACAAAGAGGACAGGACTCCCAGGTCTGGCAGGGAAAATCCCCTGCCAGGCATCTGGCTTGAATCAGGAGACAGTGGGAGTTACCTGCAGCCCCGGGAGAACGTGCAAGGGAAGGGAAAAGCTGCTGACACAGTTCATTTCCCTGCAAGCCCTGCTCCCTGTGCTGTAAATTGAGGCAGTGTGTCCTGTCCTTCCCTCACTTCTAGCTGTGGCCCCTTGGCATGCAGAGGGAGTGGAACACCCCAATCCACCTTTCCCTACCCAAATTCCACCTCAGTCCTTGTTCTCAGTGAATCCTGCCAGTGTGGGATGTGAGCTGGGGGTTACTGCCTCCGCCCTGGCCTGCGGTGCTTCGGCTCTGAGCTCTCCTGAGCCGTGTCCAACTCGGAGCTCGGAAGAGCCCCCTTGTTTAGGCAACTGTACAATGAGAAGTTCTCTACCTGACACTGCAGGACACGAGCAAGGGGGGGAAAAAAAGATTAAAATCAGCTTTGTCCTTCCAGTTTCCCCAAAAAGTTCTTCTTTGGAGTCAAAACAAGGACGGCTGCACTCTCTGTGTATTTATGTAGAACAACATAAATTCCTAAAAATTAGAACAAACCCTCACTGGGCAAAAGGACAAGTATTCTGCCCACAAAGGGACTTCTTCAGCCATGATCTAATCAACTGTCCAATGTGAAGATGTCACTTCAGCTTTAATTCTCTGTAATTTTCAGGCCAAAATTACAATCTATAGATCCCACATGCATGGAGCTGGCTAAGAATTGATCTCATCCTCTCAGGATAAAAGTTAATACATGTGCATATATAAATCAATTATGCATATGGGTAAATTATGTAAAGGAATATATATCACAACAAACATGGGTTTGTGCTGTACACTTGTATACACAGACACATTTCTCCACTGGATCAGGACAGAATCTGAAATTCTGTATTTTTAACAAAACCAAAATCCCAAACTCTACCAGAACATATATCACATCATGTTTTACTTCAATTAGTCCGTTAACATGACATTTTATATTAATTAGTCTGTAACTCCAGCTCTTTCAAAGAAATTCTGTAATTGAACTGATAAAGCAAAAGCCTGAAATTCTTTGGGTAAAGTCAATAAAGTTGCACAAGGGGAGTTTTCAACCCAGACAGCTTTGGGTTGGAAGGGACCTTAAAACTCATTTTGTTCCACCCCCTGCCCTGGGCAGGGACACCTTCCACCAGCCCAGGTTGCTCCAGGCCCCATCCAACCTGGCCTTGGACACTCCCAGGGACAGGGCAGCCACAGCTTCTGTGGGCAACAAACACAGTATCTCGTTGAGAGAAAAAAAACCATTCTCAGAAATTCAGAGCAACATTTAGGAACAGCCCAAGTTGGGAGCCTTGCAGTAACAAGTCTGGGGACCTTCAAGGAAGGCAAAGATGAGTTTCTCCAGAAAGTCCTGGCAAAGGCAACAAAAAGCCCATCTGTGAGGGATGCAGGGCAACAGTATCTCACTGGTAGGAAGTGGCAGCAGAGACCAGCTATTTGTGGACTCTTAGCCCAGCTCCACTATGACACATTCCAAGACATGTTCCTTTGGCCTGTTCCTGGCCACCAAGTTAATCATTCCATCAGCACTCACGAAGTACCCCATTTGCAGCTAAGAGGCCAAACTGGTTTCAAAGTAATGGCTCTCCCCAGACTTCCCTTTCCAAGCACTGAGAGGTTCCCTCTGCCATCAGTTTGTAAGCCAGGATATGACCAAGCTTGTGAACACTTCAAAAGCTTCCCCTGAAACACAAGGACATCTGCTATTCACATTTTAGCATCAAAGGTGGTCAAGTAGCTTAACTGTTGAGTTGACCAAAACCATGGACAATTCACCGCAGACAAAATAATTTCAAAATATTATTGACTACTGATATTGCCAAGGTGAAACTGTACCACACCATTCAAGAGGTGGCTACATTTAGTGCAGACTATATAAAAAGCTGATTAAAAAGTAAAAATAAGACTTGCAGTCCCCTTAGGTGATGTGGCAAACTGGATTTACAGCAAAGTACAAGCCTTGCACTCAGGAGTTCAGTGCAGCTGAATACAGGACTGGGGACAAACAGCTCCTGCTCACACTGCACACCTCAAGGCAGTGTGAACGCTGCAGCTGTCTGCCCATCAAGCCTTTTGTGGCATCCACAACCAGCAAACCCCCATCCCCAAACTTCAACCTGGCCTCCAGTTTCTACTGTCTGTGCAGGAGCTGAGCATCACCACCCCAGTGGTGGTTACTTACATTGGAAAAGGGCCCTTTGGCTTTAATGCATCACATCTGAATTCAATGTTCTGCTGTTAAAATGATGACAGAAGCATGAATCTTGCCACTCCAGCCTTGAGAGTGGAAGTCAAACTAAACAAGGCCCAGCAGTTCAGGCCAAGGTGTACTGAGGACACCCATTCTCCGCAGACTCTTGTTTTCCTTGGCTCACCTTGTGCTGCAGGAGGCTGTGGCCAGAGTCAAGCCCTTGGCCTGCACTTCACAGCTCTGATTTACAGTATTAGCCAGGCCTGGGATTAAATATTTGTCCGGGTCACCATAACTCGGGTGTAATTACTGCAAACATTTTAAGAGAGTCAAAAAAAAAAAATGGCTCAAAAGTGTCTCCAGATGCCTTTTTCCTTCCCCTGCTTTTCCATCAGCTTCTTCTGTGAGTCAACAACGTGGAAAGAAAAATCACCCAGGTCTAAGGCAAGCTCTGCAGGAGTAACCCAATTTCAGTCCCTCTCTGCAATCACAGACCCTTCTTGCCTTTGCTTGGCTCAAACCTGCACAAAACCAGGAGGTTCTTAACAGAGTCTGTATTGTCCTTTGTATGGAAAAGCCTCACTCTGCCCTGGGAAGGCTCATAAAGAAGTTTTAGCTGCTGCCAATCTCTCCAGTCACTCATGGCCTTACAATGTGCCTCCTGTCCTCCAGAGTTTATTACTCTGCTCAAGCCACTGACTTCCAGAGCCCAGATCTTAAGCAGCCTACCAACTCCTCAGCAGCACAAAGCCTTTGGCAGGTGGACAGGGGCAGAAGCACCTTCATCCAGGGAAGTCCAACCCAGCAGATCCAGAGACTCAGGCAGCAGCACTGCCTGAAATCCCATCAGCCCACTGGCACCTTTCCAGTGAAAAACAGCTCTCAAGGCAAAGTCCAACTAATTAACACTGGCACAAACCTCTAAATATTTAGAAGAGATTTATCTTCTTTATTTTCAGGAGATTTTTAAAGATCACTGTCCTGGTACTGCAGTAGGAAAACACTAAAGACAGATACTAAAAGACAATCCCAAATGTTTAGAAGGGGTTTTTGTTTTGGTTTTGTTTTTTTCTTAGGAGATTTTTTTAAATCAGTCCTGATGCTGCAGGAGGAAAATACTAAAGAATGACACTACAAGGTAACATATGTGTTTAAGGACAGGAGAATCCTACAGTCAGTGCAAAATACAGGTTTGCTCAGGGTGGTTTAGCGGGCTTTTAAAAGAGAGACATAACAAAAGAGGTCATCTTGTACTTTTATGATCCTACTGGAATCTTCCAGTAAGAAAGTAGGCAAATCTTACAGATTAAAAATAACTGCAGCATAGATGGGAGTATAAAAATTTAGGGATACCAGAAGACAAACTAAGACTTAAAAGCAAGTCTAAACTCCTGCTCAACATTTTATATTTTTAATTGCAAGCTCCACTGTTGTCAAGCACAGTTCAAGGGGCTTTCTGGTAATTACACACTGCATTTAGCATTTCACTGGGCTGCAGAACAAGAGAAGAGGTGTTTACACAACACCTCACAAGCTCCACTTTTTGGGCCTGACTGGGGCTACTGGGTGTGGAAATGGGGAAGGGCATTCCCAGGTGCGCCCAGGACACAGACATACCTGTCTGGTAAGGCTCCCTCCCAGGTTCATGGTACCAGAACCAGTTTTATTAGTCTGCAGCCACAGCATCACTGTGGAGGTCAGCTTGTAATGAGCAGTACGGCCACTGGATTTCTCCTGGAAGTGAGAGAACAAAAAGGGATAGAGACAAAAGGTTAAAATCCCTCCAAAAGCTAAATGGGTGCTGGCCTGGCAGACCCCACAAGCAATAAGACAGGTAAGTCTAACCCCACTCACAGAGCACAGTCTGTTTCTTAAGAACAATTCTAAGTGTGCACATTCCTCTAATTTTCTCTAATTTTCCAAAGCCCATCTAGTTAGAGCAATTTACCCTCCTATTACCTTGTTTTTATTACCTAATTAGTGATATTTATCTGTAGACCTTTATGTTAAAAAAAAAATAATCTCAGGATCACATGCACAGAAAGTAAAATACTTTCAATTCTTCTGGGATTCTTTTTGATTACAGCCCTGACTTATCTCCATCCAAATTGCTTCAGGGCATTTTCAAAAATTAACATGGGAAAGAAGTTTACAGCCCTGACACAATATTGCATTGTTCAACGAACACCTGTGCTCCTTAATTGTCTGGAATTAACTGGGTTTTGTTTTCACTTGGGTGTATCAGCTGCCCCAGAGGCTGTACCTGAACCTCCACCACGTGGATAGAATCCCAGCATCCCTTAATCTTCTTTGATCCGTCTCCAGCTTTCTTAATGAGGATCACCCCAGCAAAACCATGATCCAGATCCCAGAGGTAGACAGAGGAGACTCCACCTTCAAAATACCTGCAGGATGAAATCCAAGAGGAATGTTAAAGCAAGCATGGCCCAAGCCAGAGCCAGGCAGCAATAATAATCTTAAATAAGCAGAATTTCTATGTCCTAATAAAGATTATTTTTTCTTGTAAGACAGCGCAGTCTCACCAGTTACACACCCAGAAACACAGCAGTTCCAATCATTTTATAATGCAGGGACTTTAATTACAAAAAACCCTGTACATTTCTCTAAAGGAGAATAAAAGCCTGGTGAGAAGCAGAGCTGGTTACAGATTGCTACAGGACCCAAGTAAACAATTCCTCTGATTCCAATTAACTACAACAGCTGGTAAAAGCACAAGCTACAAAGTGGGCTCAGTAAGGCTTTATTTTACAGTTTGGTCTTTTTTTTCCCCCCCCCTTTTTTCTTGCTATTGGCAAAGTTTGGAAGTTCTTTACAACAAAGTTCACTAATTAAGACAAAAGGGAGCAAGTGACTACCTTTATGTTGCTGCCTCAAAAGTTTGTGTGAAGCTGATTTATTGACTGACTGCAAAGCGAGCTGAACTGAAACCAAGGATCTCAGAAATGAAGGGATGTGTTGAAGTTTTATTATTACAGCCTTACCTACAGAATCCAATAAGCCAGACTATCGAAATCTCAGGCTTCTGGGACTAAAAGTACACCCAGAAAACTAACAAAGCAATGCCACCTGCAGAGCCCCACTCCCTCTGGATGACACCAGAGCTGGGCTCCTCCAGTGCCAGGTGGACAACGCACCTTAAAGCAACGGTAAACAACCCAACAGTTGGAAGAAAGACGCAAAAGGAGTAATTTTGGCTCCTAGAAAACCAGAATTGTAACCCACAGCATTTTACTGTTCCCATTCTCAAGTTACCAAACAGCCCTACGGAGGATTAAGGAAAAGGGAATGCTCTGCCATGCCCCACAACTCTCAGATCAGGGATGAACTCACAGAAGGACCCTGTGCGAGGAGGAGAGGCGACTTCGGCTGATCATCAGTGACACGATTTTGGTAGTCAGACTTTTTCATTGTCTGGACGAGAGCAAGAGCTCAGCATCCAAAGGCAGGAGGAGCTGCCAGGATTGACAGTGCCCAGCAGCTGAGAGAGAGTCAGGCACATTAAACTGGTCTGTGTTCCTGCCTCAGATTGTCACACTGACCTGCAAGTGACCACGTTCCTCTTCTTCTGCAAGAAAGGAAAGTATCCTTCATGGCCAACATGAAAAACTCGGTGAATCAATCTTCCCACCTTTGTGCTTCCTTCCTTTCTAAGTATGAGCCTACCAGTTGTGAATGACATTTAAAATTCAATTTACTGTGCATTTTGGACTTTTCATATTACTCTGAAGTACTGTGGATTCAAGGACACTAATCCATCCTTCCCACAAACTGGGAGAAAAGATATTGGGAGTAAATGCAAATAACACAGGTAACATTCTCTGCACTCACAGACCACTCTACTGTGTTGTTTCAAGAAGGCACAGTCACCAAGGAGCCTCAATTCCCTTTGATTCATCAAGCATCCAAGTTTATGCCAAAACCAATGTTGACCTCAGGAAGGAGAAAAAACTTCATACCAACTCGCCACAGCATTTTATTTTTAATGGGTGACTCTGCTGGGCAGTTCAGTGACCAACATGCACCCACCATCCAACAGCATTTGTCAAGCCACTGCTAACACACCACTGGGAAAGGAAAGCCCTTCGCTCCATAGCCAGGCCAAAGCCAGACTTCCAAAGGCAACTTAAACCTACCACACCAACAAACACCCTTTTTGTATCCCCTGGGGAATTCACAAGTGGATTTTGGTTAATGCAGTTAATGGGAATTCCAGCCTTGCAGCAAACCTCAGTTCCAGTCTCAGTGACCCTTCCTTTGGCAGCAGGAACCAAAGGCCAGAGAGCAGCAGTTACTGTCCATTTTCAGACCGACACTGCTTGAAAAATATATATTCTTTTTCATATATAAAGTGAATTCACTCAAAATGAACTGGCACCCCTTAGAACATTACAGTGTGTACAGACAGCTCCCCCATTACCCACTTTACGACCTTCCTATGAGCATGAAACGTTAATTAAGAGAGAGACCAAAACAAGATTTTGGGAAATTTATTCTTACCTACTGTACTTTGATCCTAATGACATGAAACAGAAAAAAAAATCATTTTTATGTGGTTCACCTTTATGAGATTTTACATAAAGGCTTTTGTGGGTATTTTAAGAATGTGCTAAAATGTTGTCTGAAACCACATAAAACCATGTGAAGAACCTCCCGCCAGAACTAACAGCTCACACATGGAAACGCTTTAACTCGCCTTTGTATATTTAATGAATCAAATATAGTATTAATATTGTTTTAAATACCAACATGCTATTTCAATAAAGCTGCTTTGCCATAGCCAGATCCAGTATCTGGAGACTGGGACAACAATGCCAGTGATTGAACCCGTATGGATCCAAGGCATGCCGGGATATACATTATCCAAAGCCTCCTCTGTGCTTCAGCACTACAGAATCACTCCCAAAATTCCCTCCTCCTTCACAGGGACAAAATATATACCCTTGATCAATCCCTACATTAGATTTCATCTTTCCTCACACAGCACTAAAGTGGGATTTCTAAACCCAGGACAGCTATGATTGGGGAGGGGGACATGCCCCAAAACCTGTTTTCTTCCAAAAAGACTAAGAGGTGCCACAGGTTAATTGGCTGTTCCATAACAGAAAACGGGGTGACAGACAGACTGGGAGGAATTCAAATCCACATTCATGAACTTGGATTTGCTGCAGGAAGGCTGGACCAACTCCAAGAAACCCCTTCACCACAGACTAATCTGCAGCACTTACCCAAGCAGGAGAGGTACCAGCTTGGAAAAGGAAGGGATAAACTGGGATCTTCCCTGTTAAAGAAGTAGATGGGCAAAGCAGAGCACAGGCCCAAAGTCACATGCAGGAGTTGCAGCAAAACACTTGGGAAGCACTACAAAGGTCCTGGACTTGAACAGCTCTTTCCTGGATGGCCTGTTCTGGATGTCCCTGCCCACGGAGCATTATCCTCCCGCACAACAGCGGCTGGGAAAGGCAACCTGTCTTTTCTAGAAGCTTGAAGCACGGAATTGTTAAGGTTGGAAAAGACCTTTAAGATCATCAAAAGTCCAACCATCAACCCAGCCCCACCACCACATTTACCACTAACCCATGTCCCCCAAGGGCCACATCCACACGTTTTCTGAACGCTTCCAGGCACTTCCCTGGGCAGCTCACTCCAATGCTTCACAACCCTTTCCATGACTTTTTTTTTTCCAAATATCCAATCTATACCTCCCCTGGCACAACTTGAGGCCATTTCCTCTCAGCCTGTCCCTTGTTAGCTGGAAGCAGAGACTGACCTCCCACCTCACTACAACCGGCCCCTCCCAAAGCATCCAAGGAATCAGCAGACGCTTTTGGGATGTACAAGAGGCCTGAAGCAGCAGGAATTCATATGGAGGTACCTCAGAAACATCCCCAAGGGATAAACCACTCTCAAAGGACAGCAATTCAAGGCAAAGCAAATTCTGCCCAAGAACAGCAATCAATCCAAGATACTTCAATCAGAATCAGTCTGAGCTTACCTTCAGATAAAAGTTTGTTATAAAACAATGAAAAACATTGTCTTATGGTTGCCATATCCCTTAATTAGCAACCAAAACACTGATAAATTATATCACAGTTGGGTTGGGAGGACCTGAAAAGATCATCCAGACCAAATGGCATCCCTGTCCTCTCTGAGGGCAGCCAGTGTTCTTCCATCTCTGGAAAAATACCTTTTTATAAGGTTGCCCAGGAAGGTGACTAAAAGGTGCAAGGCCCAACATAATCATTCAATGTCTTTGCAGAATTCAGAACAGCCGTTCTCTCACAATCAATTACAGTTTTAATGTCGTGATCAAACACTGAAGTTTTATATCCGTTACTCATCAACCACAGAACCCCTGGAAAAAGCTGTTTTATACAAAAAATGTCACACTTAAGACTGACCTACTTAACAAATGCAAGAATAAAAGAAAATCTTTAAGCTAGGAGTGATCCAAAGCTTTATGAAGTGTTTGAAGTTGAAGTGGGTGGAGACACAGGATGGAAACTTGTCTGAGGAACCCGAGTTTTATCCATGAAATAGAGGCTGTGGCCAGAACAAAGCTGTCACTTCAACAGGGATGTGATAGGGGAGGAAATCCCCCAGCCTCCAGCACAGACCTCAAGAAAGGAGGACAGATTAATCACTTTGTTTTACTGCTGAAGGACAGAGCAGAGAAAGCCCCGTGACTTTGCTGATCCCAGTCTGCTCCTCCCGAGCCTCGCACACGGATCCTGGACCCTGGACGGAGAAAATGAGTTTCTACCACCCAGCAATAAAACCAAGCTCCGACTTTCAGTTACACTTCAGAACCAAATCACTCATCTAGAAAAACATTTGTGTATTTTCCAGTAAGTAGCTGAGAGCCAGAGACAAAAAGTCTATGGCTTCTGGCTCTCACAAACCCCTGATGCCAACGTACCAACACCTGGAACCTCAGCCTGGCAGGGCAAACCTTCCAAAGGGTTCCACATGGTTTCAAACTGGCTTGTTTAAAGCAGAAAAATATATTTTCTTTATTCCCTAAAGGTCACATAGTTATTTCTTCCAGCTACAGAAGTACAGCATAAAAAGGGAAATGTCTCCAGCTATTCAGATCAACAGACTTCCACGAAAACTGGCATTTAAAAATCCTACCCCAAAGGAAAATACTGAGCACTCAGCTACACTTCTTTTACAAGAGTGACAATAACTAAAAGTCATATTCATGAGAAGCTGGTGTCTTAACAGCAACCCAAAACATTCCCTAAACCATGAGGTGAGGCAGCAAACATTCCAACTATTATGGAAAACAGGTGACTGGAATGGCAAGTGACTTGGCACAACTTTCAGGGAGTCCTTCCCCTACATCTGCACCCTGTCATTTTAAACCAGCACAGGAATCACAACAGAAATATGAAGGAAGTGGCAAGTTTCAGCAACCCACCTTCCACCAAACCCAAAACACAAACTGTTCCACAAATCCCCTGCATCTCACGCCTCAAGTGAGGGGGAAACAAATTCTTCAGCACATCAAGAGTTGTCCCTAAATAATTCTGCTGCTTGTACCCTTCATCCAGCCCTTGAGGAGCCTTTTCACAAGCCTGTTCTGTAATAACAGGTTGGTACTAGGAACAAACCAGGACGTAACACTTCTCCCACTGCTGTGAGTCCAGATGATTTGCAATTCCTCTCTCCTCCTTCTCTGGTCCCAGGAGCACAACTGGGTAACACCCACAGACTTAAAATGCAGAAGGTAAAACATCTGTGTACACAGACCAGGGGTTTTGCACCCCACTTGATGAACACAGCCCAAATTCTGCTTGGGGGCTCTGCACAGGTATTTTACAGGAATTCTTTCCAGCATACACAGGTGCAAAAATCCCTGGAGCAAACATACCAATCCAGTTAGGTATGTGTAACTTCAATGCCAGTTGTACTTAAAAGCAACATCTGGACCACGGTGGGATGACTCAAATTGTGCAGCAGAGTTGTGAAGTCCAGGAACTCTGCAAGGAAGGAAAACAGGATCCAAACAATGGGATCTTGAAGGCTAAAAATCCCCCAGAACCTCTCATTTTGTGCTTTCTAGCACCTTTCATTATTTAATGAAAACCATGTACTGCTCACATTTTCCTTCTCATCCAATTGCTCTTGGCAGACGGAATCTAAGGACCTGGAAAGAGCTCCATTAGCCACCTAATAAGAGACACAATGGGTCACTCTGTAACGTGTCCAAGGAAGTAACTGGTTCATTAACCACTAGGAAGCTCCAAACTGCTTCCAAATCCTTCCCTCAGCCCATCCCTGGGCCAGCAGAGACAGCCCAGAGCTTCACCCACCCACAGTCTGCCACATTCCAGACTCTACCAGCTGGAATTCAAACATGGATAGGCAGGGAAAAGACAGCAGGAATCTTCTATGTCCAGGTTTAAGTTTTGTAAAGTCAGTGCAGGCTGCAGATTTCACGTGCCATCGCTTCTTCTAACAGGCTCATTTCAGATATGCCAACACAAGGTTGTTATTTAAGTTAATCTGACTTCAATTTTCATCATTAAAACACCACCCATTTTTGAGACCACGAGGTAAATTCCTGTACATACAATATAATGCACTACCAGAGACAACCAGCTCAAAAATTCCAGATCACAATAAACTGATGTTCTAAAATTTTGCCTCGTTTCTGAAGTAAGTAATTTCTTACCAGGGATTTAAAGCCTTCAGAGAGTGGTATTTGAGGATAGTGCTACATCACCAGTGCTGACCTCCTAATCCAAGCTTTCCCTCTCCAGTGTTCAGATTTTATGTAATCACAGAGAACCGTGGGAACCCAAGGGACAAACTCCTCCTCCACCCAGTACCTCAGATTCAGAAGATAAGAATGCAGTGTGTACAGAGCTGCTCCAAAAGGAAGCACCCAAAGGAAAAAATCAGATGAAAAGCAGCTACTTCAGTTTTCCAGCATGACAGTACACAATGTTTTCCTCCTTTTAACTTTGCTTTAATCTATGCAATATACATCAACAACTTCACTGTTAATTCTGGTTTGAGTGCTGAGCTGCCCACGGGTGTTGAGGAGGGGATCCCAACGCTGGTCTGTTTACTCCTACATCTAAATAATTTCCTTGGGAAAACATCCTGTCTGTAATTTTAAAAGCACACAAACATGAGAGCAGTGAAGGTCTTGGTGGTTTAGATTTGTTTGAGGAGACTTCATCTTGTCCTTATCAGCCTGACCCTGAGGCAAGAATCTCCCAGATGACATAATCCTGATGTCACACCCTATTGTGCAAAGCCCCAGCCAGCAGGGACATGGAAAGGCAGGTTTCCTTAGTGCTGGGATGCACAACAAACGCATCTGGATTCAATCTGCAGGGCCCTTGCTGTGAAAGCCCCAGGAACTCCCACGGCCAGGAGAAAGCGGCACAAAGGGCTGGACCAGTAATGAGGAACAGGGAGTTAATGGCAATAAAGGCACTTCAAAGCCTTCCATGGGTTTCTAGTTTAGGCAAATTGGGTTTACATCTAAACACAGGCACAAGGCTTATATAAAGAGCTCACAACTGCCTAAACGCTGAGTGAGCTCCAAGCCCCGTCCAACCTGGCCTTGGACACTTCCAGGGATGGGGCAGCCACAGCTTCTCTGGGCAGCCTGTGCCAGTGCAGGCTGTGCTGAAACCAAACCCACACCTCTTACACTTGGTGCTCTGCTTTACCTGGTGGAATCAGTGCTGTTCCATGCACAAAAGAAGATCAAATCTGGACAAACATAAATACAGCAATTGCTACGACCCTTGGGAGAAGTGCAGAGTATTTTCTGAATTGGCATGAACTCCACTCAGAGCATCTCAAGGTCTGCCAGACCAGGAAAAGGGATGTACAAAGGCAGGGAAGGAGAAATTAGGTGACACTGGAACAGCACTCTGAAACAGTTTAAGCCCAAGGCCATCACTTCTTGAGATTTCCATCTTTTATGGAAATTAAGACAAGTGTCAGAGGTGGTTCAAGGACACAATCCAAAATTAAGTAAGAAAAAAGGTAAAAACAGCTAAAAAGGGAAAGCCATCCAGCAGTTTATAGGGCATCTGAACATACTTGGTATAGATGGTGGCACAGGGTTTGGTGGTAGCCAGTCAGAGTCAAAATGAGACGTCCCTGAAGCTCAGCAAAGCAATCTCATGTTCCATGAGATTAAACACAATAATTAAAAATTAAAAATTAAAGTCAGCCCTGAGCACTCTAAAAATGAAAGGGCAACTCATCTGTCACTGGGGCTTCATGGCAGTACCTAAACAGGCTTCTCTAGCAAAAGGCTCCTCAATCCACATATTCCTGAGGCACCACACAGGGAGTTCCTGCAGCCCTTCCCTCTCCAGCCGAGCAGAGGACGTTGATGGGTGCTCACTTTGGGTTCTATTCACTCTGCAAAGAACACTGCAGATGCTTGGCTGGCAGGGGTGCACCATCCAAAATCACAGTGATTAACTGTTCTGGCCCAGATTCCAATCAAAATTCAATAATAAAAGGATTACACACAACAAAAACACTTTAGAGGTCAATCCTCTCCCAGACCTCCTTTTGCTCCTACCAAATTCCTAGTCCAGAGCTCTAATACAACAAACTGAAAATGGATCAACATCAAAACATGGACAGAAGCAGAAATTCAAAAGGTTTCATTGCTTACTCTGTTGAGGGAACTAAAAACTTAATGAATACAAACATTTTCAGGAGCAGAACGATTAAGATGAGTGTTTTATCTTTTCTTTATAGTTGTTAAAAATCAAAAGCACCAATAAATCCCATTTAAGCCAAGAAAAAAAAAGGAGGAATAGCTTTCTAAATACATGTCAGCTCACTAAACCAGTCCAAAGTTGCCAAAATTCATCCTGTTTGTAGACAGAGCAGCAGCATCCTTCCCCAGGGAGGTCTATTTAATCACTACAGAAATTATTTCTTCCAGACAACAAAGAGCCATTAGATTACTTAATTAAAGCCCTGATTATCTTCAACCCAAAGCAAGGGAAGGCAGAATCTAAAATAGAAGAGATTTAACCAGATGCCCTGGTCCTCATTATGCTTTGATTTCAATCAAGCGCACACACGTCAAGAAAAGGGCAATAAATTACAACCATGTGTTGGAAGAAATTATGTTCACAATATTGGAAGTGGAAAGCCAAGGCTCTAACTGAGTGGTGTAAGATATTAGACTTCCATCTGGGAATAATAACCTACTGAACAAAAACATACCAGGGCATTAGTCGCAGGCAGTGTCTGAGTCAAACCTGGCAGCAGGAGATCCAAATGGAACAGTTGCTTTTTGGGAAAGTGACATGGATTTTGGTAAAAGAGATAACTCAGAAATATGCTTGTTGTTTAACACAGAGAACAGAGAGGGAATTAAAACCTGGGATAATTCCTCTTTAACCCAAAGGGACGTGGATATGATTCCAGGAAGAAAAGGTGGGAAACTCCAGAGATACTCAAAGGTAGTTTGCATTAAAACAGACACTTAGGAACAACTCAGTACTGGTTAAGAGGCATTGAAGGATCAGCAAAATTATTCGAGTTTCCATGATTTAAAAGAATTCCATGCAATATTACAAGACTTCTCCTAACTTGCTTTCACCCTACAGTCACTCAGTGCACCAGTCACTAAGCTCCTGGGAACAAAACCCAACTTTAGGGTCCCCAGTAAGCAAATCCAAATGGATAGCTTCACACAAATAGTTAGCAAATCCGTAACAGGCTGTTTCCCTCAAAACACCCACGGCAGCAGGCACCAACCCCTTGGGAAATGGCAAATACAATGCAATGACTCACTGAACAGAGGCGGAGACTTTCCACACCTGATTAAAGGAGAAGTCTAAAAAGGAATGGTGTGGAGGCCAAACGGGACCGACTCGAGGGAAAACCGAAGTGATCTGAAGTGTTGGGAGAGGCCCAAGATGAATTCTGTGAGATAGCATTTTTCTGTGTTTATCTGTGCTTTTCTGTGCTTAAAATGGGAGACAATCCAGAGGAGGTTTGGACCACATGCAGAGAGCAGAGTGGGAAGAGCAGATATTCTCGAAAGTACTTATCTATCCATAGAAAGGCAATGTCTTCCTCTTCCATTCCCTGCTGGAATGACCAGTGTAAGATGTATTTGAAAGCTGAGGAGTGAAGTGAGCCCCATGCAGAGCACCCTCTGAGAGCAGTCCTGTTGTGAGGAAAGGCTGAGAGAAACAGGGGTGTTCAGCCTGAAGAAGCTTTGGGGTGCCATAACTGTAGTACCTGAGGGAGCTACAAGATAGATGGAGAGAGATATTCACAAGGGCCTGGAGTGCCAGGACAAGGGGGAACAGCTTCAAACTGCCAGGGTTAGATGGGATACTGGGAAGAAATCCTTCCCTGTGAGGGAAGGTGGGGAGGCCCTGGCACAGGCTGCCCAGAGAAGCTGTGGCTGCCCCATCCCTGGAAGCATCCAAGGCCAGGTTGGACAGGGGATAGTGGAAGGTGTCCCTGCCTGTGGCACAAGGTAGGACTTGATGAGCTTTAAGGTCCCTTCCAATCCAAACCATTCCATGATTCCATGAAATGCTTGCAGGGATTAAGAACTATGATGTCTTTCTGTGCTGGGCAAGCAAAAGGTCCAACATTCAGCTCAGCAAAGAAGAACACAAAGCCACCACCTGCTTTGAAAAACCCAGCAGAAACTTTCATTACAGGAATAAAATGGCTGCACAGCCCAGGATACGCAGGAACACTGGAGCCCAGTGTTCCCTCTGAACACTGTGATTATTTTTGTATCCATTGTCACTTCTCTCCCATAAAACACAACTGTGCTCAGAGGGGCAGCTCAGAAACACTTTATGCCCCATAGAGGTCCAGAACAGTCTCTTAAGGGACTGATCTGTCACATTGGAAGCTTCTCCCTCAGCATAATGTTCATCCTCTTAATCTGCAGCCACTGCACTTAAAACTCGTATTTTTTAAGGAGTTTGTAATGTGGAGTATCAATTACCTTGGTGGCACCTATGAATGGTCTGTTTGGACAGACAACCCCATCAGAGTGGAGTGAAACAACCAGTCTCTGCATGTCAGCTCAGTGTTTGGTTTTTCTGCATCCTGCCCACAGTATGATCACTGTGTTCCTGGAAGGTGAACCTGGAAGAAACCTCCCCATCTACCAGAAACCAGAATTTCCACAGAAGATACAGTCCCATGGGCTGCCAGCAGACTACTTAGTTCTTTGATTAACACAACACCACTTTCCAATGAGCCTCAAGTGTTTCACAATGCTGGAAAAGCTCTGTTGTCACTGGCTCCAGAATCTCTGTCATGGAGCTACACTTTGTGCCCTCCCTTCCCAGCACCACAAGCTGCCAGACCAGCAGGGCAGTGACACCTCTAATCGGCATCACTTGGCTCAAATCCACTTGTGGCTTTCCAGTGCCTTCCCAGGATCAGTTTCCAGACCATGGGAATTACACATCACTGCCACTGCCACCTTGTTCTCACTACAACCCTCCCCACACTCCAGACTCCCATGTGGATCCAGCAGCTGCTGTGTGAGGAATTGCTGCAGTCATTCCCAACCTGACGTGTTGGCAACAGCAGCACTGAGAGAAGCTCTGAATTTCCCCCCTTCTGATCTTCAAGTAAAAATTAAGCTTCTGCTGTCAAAACACAAAAATCCAATCGTGTTATTAAGGGAACTGCAGGGCCCAACTGCAAGAACAAAAGCCTGTTTCTCTCCACATCTCTGTTGAAGGTAAAGTACAGACACTGAGGTTAAGTTTCCTTAACTTTGCAAACCCTTTCCACAAATGCTACAATTTTTACAGTGCTCTGCAAAACATAAGTCACCCTTGTCCCTTTTCTCACCCATTTTTGAGATCATAAGTGGCATCAAAATGTTCTGTTCTGACAGGTGTGCTCATCTAGTCTGGAGCTGCCTCTGTCCTTCCTGGTTGCTGACACCAAATGAATCCTTTCCAGATGCCTCCCACGTCCTGCCTCTAAAAGCTGCACCAACAAACTGAAAGATGCAATTTGGTACAATCTCACCTTTTTTTTCCCCCTAGCACAATATATTAAGATTCCTGCTGTGCCCCAAGCTGAGCAGGGCTCTGCAGATTCCCCTCACTCAGAGTAACCTGCCCCCTGCTTTCCTTTCAGCAAATTAAAACTACTTAAAGAAGTTATTGTATCCAGTCATGACTTCACAGTCATCTGAGCAGAGAGGGATTTAAACAGACAACCTTGGTTCCATTCACCACCTTATTTTCATCTTAGGGTATTAAAAAACTTATTGGTCCTGGTCTGTTCTGCATCTGGGGAATAACTGCAAACTTGGCTTTGCTGAATAGGCATAATTCCTTTCTTCCAGTCAGTTCAGATACCAATAACAACTGTTACTTACAGGAGAAGCTGAATGGCTATGAAAATAATGCATGGAAAGAAGTAAAAATTTGATACCTGTAACACAAGTACAACGATTACACATTTGGACAGGCCACACTTACATCAAGCTACAAAATCTAGCAAGAAAAGTTCCTTTAAATGTGCTTTTTGTCAGCACTGTAACATGATGAACTACACCTAAAGGTGTGTTTTATCTCCAGTTTCAGGCAACGTGAAGCAGCAATGAAGGTTGTTCACCTTGTTCATGGTTGTTAGACATCTCCAGTAAGAAAATATCTCAGTACTGGTTCAACTTACTAGTTCATTTTGCTTTTCAACACTCCCTTGCTGTTTAGATTTAGCATTACTACGTCCATCTCAGCACTGCTTAGAAGACCAGAGTCTACAAACACACCAGTTAAACCTGATCACATCTCAAGACCTTGGATTAAGGTCTCTGCCATGCAAGACCAGCACAATCCCAATTTCTAGGAAAACTGTTCACCTGAGAAGTCCCTCAGACAGTTTCCTATTGCTGCTTTTAAAAAGCCACTGCCTAATCTACATTTATCTTACACATGCTCTATTAATTCCTTTGCTTTACACCTCTTTAACAAGACAGGGCCTAAACTAAACATCCTGCAGCAGAAGTACATTAATCCCTGTCCAGCTGCTGCATTTCAGTGTTCATTTCACTGGAAGATATGAGAGTTGCTGATGAATATATGGATTTTTGGAGAGTACAGCCTTGAGGGAATGGAAAATACAGATGGTTCAAGACTGAACTTAAAGATCAAAGAAAACACAGGTCACTCCAGGACAAAGCCACTGTCAAATTGTTAGAGAGGGGAGGGAGGCAGGGAAGCACCTCAGCATCTGCCTTTAGCATCAGCTGACAGATTTGATCATGTTTGGGATCATTAAATCAGCAGATCAGCACTGCCTCCCCTCCTTCTACACCCCAGGGTAGGGACCACATGTCAGACCGTGTCTGCTGAGGGAAACAAAGCAAGAGAGGGCTCTGGAGGGTAGAACTGACGTACAAGTCTCTGTACTGGTCAAAGGCATTGTTGGCTTCCACCTCCAGCTTGCGCAGGCGAGCCGATGGCATGGCACCGTCCTCCAGGGGAGGGTCGTATTTGTTGCTCCATGGAGACCTGCCAAGGAGACAAGGAAAACACAGTCAGACACGGAGACAAGCTCTGCTCACGGCTCCAAGCCTTCCAGAGCTCGAGAGCTGCTTGGGCACCGCTCTCGGGGACATGGTGGCATTGTCAGGGGGTCCTGTGCGGGGCTGCACTCAGTGGTTCTGGTGGGTCCCTTCCAGCTCAGGGCATTTTGTGGCTCTAAGAGATTTAATATTGGTGGGTCTGACCTGATCCACAGATGCTGAACTTCCAAAAAAACCCAGAAGGTGCCCAGAGCAATCTACCTGTAAGAACTGCACCCTCAACAGCCAGCTGGACTCAATGATCCCTGTGGGCCCCTTCCAACTCCACACATTCTGTGATTTCAAATACTGGCAAAAAGGGGACACTGACCCCCAAAAGTCACCTGGGGAACACTCCCTGGCCTCAGGTTTCTCCATATACATAATCACTCTTGGGTCTGAATCTGTTACTTCTTAAATATTCAAAACCGAGGCCTCAGCTGTTCCACATCAAATATATGAAATTATTTTCATGCAAATTTAACGTTTAATAATAAAATTATTATTTAATAATATTGATGTTTTAATAATAAGTTTATTTGGGATCTGACACTCCTTGAGCCAAACACTGCTCTCTACAATTAAGGCCCAAATTCTCCTCCACTATTTTGCTTTGAAATAAACTCTACCTTCAGCATAACATTAGGAAACCCTTTGAACAGTCTGAAGGATTTAACAGGGTTTGTAAAGCTGCAGGTTTTACTGTGATTTCTGCAGGTGCGGAAGAGATTTTTCATGCTCTTAATGAAAGATCTGGTATTAAAAGATTAATGGAACCCTTTGCCCATCTGTTTGAGGCTTTTATAATTCCCATTTCCCCTTGGAATAACCACCTACATATATCACTGCTGGTTTAAAGGAACGTACCTCTACCCTGCACCCTCCTCACTTTTCCAAACGCCCCAGCCACGTCTTAATGCCGACCCTATGGAAGGGTTTTCCCTCAGGAACCATTTGCTACTCATTTCTCAGGAAGGCAGCGAGTTCTGACATGTGTTTGATGTAAAGCACAAAGACCAGGCTCAGCTTTGCTCCCTTCACTCCTCCCGACCACAGCTGGCTCCAGAGGTGAGACCCCAGGAGAAGCTAAATCATGGTGTCACATCCACCAAGAGGGATGTTTTCAGGTCGTGGTTCTCACCTCAAAAGCTGTGTCCAGTTCTGGACCCCTCAACTCAGGAAGCACATGGAGGGGCTGGAGCACGTGCAGGGAAGGGAACGGAGCTGGGAAGGGGCTGGAGCAGCAGGAGCAGCTGAGGGAGCTGGGGGGGCTCAGCCTGGAGAAAAGGAGGCTCAGGGGGGACCTTCTGGCTCTGCAACTCCCTGACAGGAGGGGGGAGCGGGGGGGGGTCGGGCTCTGCTCCCAGGGAACAAGGGACAGGAGGAGAGGGAACAGCCTCCAGCTGTGCCAGGGGAGGCTCAGGTTGAACATCAGGAGGAATTTCCCCCTGGAAAGGGGGGTGAGGCCTTGGCAGGGGCTGCCCAGGGAGGGTTGGAGTGCCCAGCCCTGGAGGTGTCCAAGAAAGGCCTGGCCGTGGCACTCAGAGCTCTGGGCTGGGGACAAGGTGGGGATGGGGCACAGGGGGGATCCATGGGCTGGGATCCATGGGCTGGGAGGGCTTCTCCAACCTCAACAATCCTGTGATTTTAAAGTTGCTTAAAATGTGGTTGCACTGGAGAATAATCAACAGCTACAGCACAGAATCAGAATGGGTGAGGCTGGAAGGGACCACAGTGGCTCATCTGGTCCCACCTCCCTGCTCCACGGGGGTCATCCCAGAACACATGGCACTGGATTGTGTCCAGATGGGTCTGGAATATCTCCAGGGCTGGAGAATCCACATCATCCCTAAACAATCTGTTCCAGTGTGTGTAAAGAAGTTCTTCCTCGTGTTCAGGTGCATTGGTTTCTGACCATTCCCTCGTCCCATTGCTGGGCCCCCCCGGGCAGATCCTAGTCCATCCTCTGTCCCCTCCCTGCAGACCCTGACACACGTGGATGACATCCCCTCTCAGCCATCTTTTCATTCCTTTACCTAAAATCTCTGAAATCGGGGTGAGATTCACACAAAAATCCCCTCTGGTGCCACCTGAGGATTCCCAAATGGCTCATCTACTCCCACCAGGGGGGATCCCCAAACCAACTGGTGGGCAGAGAACTCCTGCAGGACCTTGGTGAAGACACTTTCATTGCAAACATCAGACCCCCTCCCCAGGCTGCAGAACTGGGATTTAAGGGCAGCCCAGGAACAGAATCTTCTAGCCAGCACTTTGTGACATTTTCAACCCATTCCACTTGGAACCAGCAGCGACTTTACCAACAGAAATCTTCCTTACACAACCCTGTATATTTTATTCTTGTGGAAGAGCACTCAGAACACATTCAAACACTTAACTAGAGGCTATTTGAAGGAAGACAGATGGGCAAGCACTTAAATTTCCAAAGTCAGACCTCTAATTTCCCTAGAAGAGAATGGCTTTTGTTTCAGCTAACAGGTTTCAGTGTCGTTGGCACCAAATTCCCCATAAGGATTCCATTTAACTGAGTGATCAAACACACTCCGAGTGGAAATGTATGGACAAAGTCAGGACCCTGACGTCTAATATTAAAAAAAATAATTAATAAAAGCTCTGCCTTCACAATGTGGATTCTGTGGCTGTTTGAGATCCTCCACAAACCTTTGTTATTCCAGTAGCATTCCAGAAGTACCTGTGAAACTTCAGGCACTAAAAGCTGCTCCCACAGGCAGCAGTTCATAATATGAAGAAAATTAAAATAATGTATTTATAAAGATCCAAGAGAGACTCCAAAACTCCATCTTCTAATCTGATCCATGTTCAACATGGACAAAATCAAGTCTGCCTAAATATAAGACTAAACTGTGATGGGCCAAGCATTAAAATATTCACTTCCCACAGCAGCTTTTTTCCAATCAAATTCCCAGTCAAATTGTAAAGCCACTCAAGAAAAAACACTCTATAAGAATCCCAGTGAGAAAGGGTGACTACCCAGCCCTACCTTTCCTGCTTAGTTGTCCACAGAATGCTCTGAAATCCTTGGATTAACATTAAAAGAAATGCATAGAAAAAAAAGAACCTGTCCAACAAGAAGAAAAGGTTTGGTTTGGAGTGTGTGGGAATTGGGGATGGAACCTGTCGCAGGCAGGGAATAGGACTCCTTGGGACCTCTAATCGAGCGTGTGGTTCTGAAAAATGTTTGTGGAAATATCAAAAGTTTTTAAAAGCACAGAGAATTTGGGGCTAATTGGTTAAATTAGGGTAAGAGCCACTTCCCAGTAACAACTGCAGGTTTTACGAGGTACGAAGAAGTGTCTGGACACAGGCACAGAATGGGATTAACATGCACAGGGAAGCAGGGCTGGGTTTCAAAGGCTTCTGCTGTGTGGGGAAGGAAAGAATTTGCTTCATGAAACAGAGCTGGGACCAATCAATTCCAGAAGGAAGAATCACTTCAATCCAGAATGTCTGAATCAAACAGAACAGGAATCTTTAATGCCAGCAATTAACCCATGATGCCTGTTCTATAGGAACAAATGAAACAGCTTTTCTGAAACCTCATTACTTAATAAGTCCTGAAAATTTCAAAGTGATTTTAAAAACCAAATTCTTCCCGCTCCCCTGTAACTATTTAAATGCCTTCTCAGACAGAGATGGAGCAAATTTCAGAGGCAAACATGATACTACCCCCGGAGAAAGGGCTGCCATGTGCCCTAATTAAACATGGAGGGGTTACTAGTGATTGCAGAATGTCACATTCCTGTTTAACCAGTGCCTCTGCCACTTTCCTGTGACTCTGGTGATGGATGCTCATGACAAAAGCCTGAATATAGGATGCAAAGGGACCGCAAGAAACACCACAGCTTCAGGGAGAAAGCATCTCTTGAAAGATCCACAAGAAATTCAGGACCTAATCCCTCCTCTGGCACCTTCCAGAGGATCTGCAGCTGTGTGGGTACATCTTGGCTGGGGGGCAGAACCCATAAAGCCTGATTTTATCTACTAATTTAGAACTGATTAAGTGCATGTAGCTGCTAAGGTAGATCTGACCAACTCACACACACAAGCTTAATGCTTTTAGAAGGCACCAGGCCCTTTTGTAGAAGGTTCCAATAATCTTAAATGTTAAACAAGTGCCCTAAAGAACGTGACACTTCACCTTCAAGATCTGCTACTTCCTGGCCCTCTGCAGTACGTTATATTAAAAACAACTCATCAGGATTTACACTCAGCCCCAATCCAAATGCACTGTCAAACTCTGCATCCATTATCATTCTCCTCCTCCTGTTTCTAGGACAACATGAATTTCAGCATATTCTGTGTAATCCACATCAGGTGGAACACTCACAGTCACCCCCAGAAGCAGCAGTTTGGCTGAGCTGGTAACTCAGGACAGAAGATGAATGGGGGTCATCACCTCACAGCCCTTCGTTAAGGGAAAGAATAAAAGTGAATATTCACAAAGGTTTCTGGGCTGTAAGTTTGTGATTCTTAATTAAATATTTGGGACTATGCCACTGTAACTACGGCCATTAAGGAATGTCAGGCAATGCAAAAAAAAGGGGAGGGGATAATTAAAAAATAAATAAAAATAAATAAAAATCATCATCCTAATGGCAAGGCAGAGGATAAAAACATTCACAGAGAGACTGTGTTCAAAGTGGCAGCCAAAACACTGAAACCTCATTGTACCATTCCACGGTACTTAACCACCCCTTCTACTTCAAAACTAATTTATATTGTAATTACAGACAGCTTATATTGTTCAAATACTTTCACTGGTTTTGTCTACAGTCCTCAGGATAAATCAGGTATTTTGGTAGACAGGAATTCCTTTTCTTTGCTAAAAGCTTGGGCCAAGATTTTCAAACAGAACTAATGACACTGAGTCCAAAGTCAGAGTCAATCCCTTGCAAAACATGAAAGAGCCTTTCCCAGCTGGCAAATCCACCCTGTTTTGTACACGCAGAAGATGATTTTGTTTAAACCAACTGCTTGCATCATCTCTTTTCTGTCATTATCCATTCCAAAGATTTTATAACCTTGCAATGTTTTATTTCACATCAAGGCCATCCCAGTCATTTCTGCTGGAGAACCAACTGGTTTTAATTCAGAATACAGAAAGCAAAGAGAAATACATCAGTCAGCCCTTTAACAAGATAATAACAGCGCATTTTAGATTTTAAATCTTTAGATGACTGATTTTTTTTTGGCTGGAAATAAGAGGGAGAAGGGCCTGCAGCACCTGCACAAAGCTCTCATTTACAAAGCACCAGTTAGTGCCCTGCTTGGGCTGTGAGCTCACCTGTACGAGTCTCCATCTCTGTTGTAGTCACACAGTAAATAGTCTTTTCCTACCACCTTGTCTCGTGCAATCTTCAAGGGCTGATCCACAGAGGAGAGGAGATCTTCACACAGGCTCGGGACCTGTGGGTTTGGAGAAAAACCACAGGGAGGGAAGAGAGGGAAACATGCTGAGGTTAAAAGAGACTGGCACCCCTAAGAACAGATTGTGTTGTTAACAGCCCACATCTGCCCCACAGCCAAAACTCTTTAGGTTAAGCTGCACTTAAGTTACAACACAATCCTATGCTCCCACCTCCAGCAATTTCAGGTTTAATTACCCAACCACTGGTGTGGTCCAGCTCACTTCAATATATACACGTTCCACATCCACCACGTGCCAAAGCAGCCAGGAAAGTGATTGTCCAGGACTGATGGATAAAGGTAAATGTTTATAGTGGAGTGGAAACAAGGGAGCAGCTAAAGGAACGCGCCATCCACACGCTGCAGTGTGTTTTTCCCAGGTTCCCACTCTGGGTCGAGGTTACAAGAGTTTCCAGGCAGGTGGCCAAACACGACCACGCTGGGTAACAAAAATACACGTGTCCGTGTGCGTGCACATGTAAAACCCATCTCCTGCACAGGTACATTTTAACGGGTCCAGAACCCACTGGTGCCTCCCTGCACTAAAATCCAACCACATAAACCCACAACAATGTGGAAAAAGACAAGCTCTGCTTTTACCATGGCAGAGAGGCTGGGACCTCTGGACATCCTGCAAAGGGATGAGACTCCCTCTGCCCTGCACAGACTTCAGGGCACGGCAGGGACCATCAACAAATCATTCCTGGAGCTGTTATTATTAAACAAATAATGAATTGTGTTTTTATAATGTTTTTATAATGTTTTCCTGTTGGAAAAACATTCCAGATTTCACTGCAAGAGAAAGGGACTAAAGCAAAACACCCTATGATCCCACTGAGGTCCCTTCCCAACAGGATCACAGGACAATTGGTAAGTTCTTGAACAGATTGGTGACAATGTGCTAATAAAATAATAATAGAAACGATAAGTATGGAATCTCTTCTACATTTCACTCTAAATTGTAGAGATGAAAAGCTGACTGAGAACATGAGGACAAAAGGCAATCAAGGGTAAGATTAATCATGAAGTGCTAAGTTCACAACTCATAAGAAATGAAAAGGGGAGGGAAGAAGAAATAAAGAAAACATGGGTAAAGCCTAGAGGAGAAAAAAAACAAATTTGAGATGCAGCAGCCCTGAAACTATTTTAATGCACTAGATAGGACATAAGAGATCAAAATGCCTGAAACAAAAACATTCCTAATCCCAAGTACAAAGCAATAACTACAGAGGATGATAATCAAAGGAAGCAGGGACACATAAACCAATGTGACTGTGAAAGACCAAAAAACCCACAAATAGCAGTGACAGAACAAGCTGTGGCTGCCCCATCTCTGGAAGTGCCCAAGGCCAGGTTGGACAGGGCTTGGAGCAACCTGGGAGGTGTTCCTGCCCATGGCAGGGAGTGGAACCACACGAGCTCTAAGGTTCCTTCCAACCCAAACCATTCCACGATTCTAAGATATGGCCAGCAAGGAATTCAACACCTGAGCCACACAAGCACTCTGTAAACATATAAAAAATAAGAGGCAAACCAAGACATGGTTGGTAAGTTACGGAGAGCACTGAAAAAGCTGAAATATCAGTTTGAGCACTGTTACTGTGGTCTCTATACACTGTAACACGGTAAGAGGGGGACCTGGAGAGCCCAGACTAAGAGCAGTTGTTTAGATACAGCTCGATGCTCTCTGAGAACTTCATCACTTGATACCTGGAGCCCTAGCTGAAGCAGCCTCAAAACACATTCACTGAGTAAATACAAGTGACCAGGAAGCAGCTGCTTTTCAGGAAATCCTTCCTTTTCCTGCAAACAGGAAAACATCCCTCCATTACATGTGTGGGGAGGGACCATGAGAGGTCTTGCTGTGCAATTCCTCAATCCCAAATATACACACAAAGCATTTTCACAAGAAACCCCAAACTCGAGGCAGAGTTGGCTCCCCTGCAGAAAAGCTGAATTTACAACCCTTACAGAAAACCCACACTAATAACTTCTAGATTTAATTTTCTTTCAAGAAAAGCACATGCCCAGTGTGGGGTTTCCATACGGCTCAGCAGGAGAGCTCAATTCCATATGGACCAGAAGGAATCAAACACATTGCTTTTAAGGTGCAATCTATTGAATTTCCACACTAAACTTATCTCTGGGTGGTTTGGCAACAAATATTCATGCGTAGGGTCACTTTCCCAATTTCTAAGGGCTGTGCTTATTCTTACAGCCCTAACAGTGAGTGCATTATATCATATACTTCCTAGGATATAATACTGCAGTGTATTATAATCCTCCATTGTAACAAGCAGCTCTATATCCACTGTCTCCTTGGTACAGACACTCTACAGGACTCCAGGAAATCTATTATTTTCTCCTTCTTTCACAATGGAAACCCACTCATCTACTTTGGAAATATTAGAAAATTTAAACAGTACTTATTTAAAAAATAGATATTCCAGCTGATGGAACTACTTGTATAATTCTAATTGTTGGAAAAGCATCCAAGCGTGGCATGGTTACCCCAAGAACATAATTTTTATATAATTTCTTACATCAACTTTCAACAGCAGCTGTACTTCCTAAGAAGGAATTCACTAGATTTATGCACTCTTCTACTCTGGGAAACTGCTTACAAGGCAAAGGCAGTAATCTGAAAAAGGTGATTTGCAGCTTTAAACACTTCAGCTCCATGTTCACAAGGCTGATTCTTCTCCATGTCAAGCACTGAATCTTCTTAAAGCATTTAAATGACTGGTATGCACAGTCAGACTCTTGCAGAATTCAGTTTATCTTCTGATCCCAGCAGAGACAACTCTGATTAGAAGGCAACTGATCCTCAGCCTGAAACAGTGGATTTGCATTGTTAACTGTTCTTACCAAGCTTGTTCTGTGTTAACTGAAGAGCCAAAATGCACTTAAGTGCCTGAGTACTTGTCTCCAAACAGAGAATTTTGACTCAAATTCAGAAACATAAGAATAAACCCACTCCTCAGGCCAAGCTGAAATGCCAAAGCAGTGCTTTTGTCCGATTCATCACCACACTGTAAACAAATGTCACTGCGATGCAAACACCGGAGGGATCAGGGTTGTTTTATAAGCGAAGACTGGGCTCCCATCTTTGTTTTGACACGAGTTTTTCCCACTCATCAGTGGAAGATCAAATGCAGAATACAATCTGCACCTGGTATCTTCAGTTAGAGATTACATTAATGTAATTTGGCCCTTTGGCCCCCATGCAGCCGTGTTTCCCCAAATCAGCCCTCAACCATCTCCTCTGGTGGCTGTGTGTGCAGTTACAAAGGGAGACCACCCTCTAGGTAAATTAGAAGAGAAAAAAGAAGATCTCAGGGGGTCCAGCCCGGAAGGAACAGCAGCACCATTCAGAAGCAACAGGGCCCTGTGCTCGTGGGATGTTATTTTCCAAGGAGGCATACAATGGATGTGCAGTAGAGAGGAAAGAAAATCTGAGTGAGAAGTGAGTGCAGAGCACTCTGCTATGTGTTCAACAAGGATTCTCTTGTCCTGGGTAACATTATTCTCCAGCAGAGCTACCCAGGTATGTGGACAGTGTTTTAATTAAGTCAACTGCTCTGCTATCAAGACAAATAATCACTTATGCCAAAGTGGAAACCCTACACTTTTTGGAGTAGCTGACCTCAGTCATTCCTTCTTAACTCATCTTGTAGTTAAAGGAACTTATTAGCAACTAAACAACTGGGTTTGGATTATTTTTTAAAATATGACTAAACAAGAGGAAAGAAGAAAACACTTCAGCTCTCCATGTCTTACACATTCCCCATCCTTGCTTTGATCAGCCTGAATTACATCAAATTCTGCACCTTACACACTCAGGACAGTTAATATTTTGGCTTAGTAGCCACTAAACAAATACACTCAGGTTGTTGCTTTCTTCTGGAGTTTTTCCTGAAAGGAGTCATATCTACCACTGAAACAGCAACACTGCCAGTGTAACAGTCCTTGGAAATAGTCTTTTCCTTTAAGAGCCAGAAGGAACAAGGGGAAACAGCTTCAAACTGAGAGAAAGTAGGTTTAGATTTGGAATTAGGAACAAATTCCTCCCAGGAGGGTGGGGAGGCCCTGGCACAGGCTGCCCAGAGAAGCTGTGGCTGCCCCATCCCTGGAAGTGTCCAAGGCCAGGTTGGACGGGGCTTGGAACAACCTGGGCTAGTGGAAGGTGTCCCTGCCCATGGCAGGGGGTGGAATGGGATGAGCTTTAAGGTCTCTTCCAACCCAAATAGTTCTATAATTCTGCAAAGACAAAGCAAACTTCAAAAGATAAGCAAGAAATCACTCAGATCCATCTGTGTTTTGAATCTGCATCTGCAACATGCAGGTATCTGATCAAGCATGAGTTGAGAGCAGTTTTTAATTAAAAGCCACATCCCAACAGGAAAGCCAGTATTTTAATGGCATGTGAACTTTTAACATCAAAGAAGGACAGAACCACTGCTCCCAGCACTTGGGGAAACTGCTCCAGCACAAGGAAGAGCCCATGGAAGTGTCCTGGTGCTTTTGCAAAATAACCCTTCTGGCACACAACTCACCTTCAGCTCAGACTCTTCCCCTCTGGGCCGGCATCTAGTAAAATATTACTACAATTTTTCCGAGTCATTCCACAGCCTCAGAATTTCCTGTTCCTGCCGAACACAGACCCAGCCTAACGGATGTTGTGGAAACTCAAGAAGGAAGCCTGGCTCCACTCAGCTTGGGCCTAAAACCACTAGTAAATTCACTCCCACAAATCCATACATTGCTAAATCTTAATTTGATCCATCATATGTCCAAAGGCCACACGATCATCGAGCTTTGTTTATTAAATGACACTTAAATGGACTTTTGTGTTTGAGACCAGATGTAATTGATGCTAGAAACAGCTCAGCTTTATTCTTGGATTCGCAGTGAATTCCAGCACTGCAAGAATTAGCAAAACCAAAATTAAACCAATCAGCTTTTCCGGAAAAAGACAAGTGTTAAAAAGGTTGCAGACCCAGGCCTATCTAGTTAGAGATGTCATAGCAAAGATGTCATATTAATTACAGAATGTTTTAATTCAGCTCGAGGAATTACATTTAAAAAGGTGACAACTGCTCAATAAAACAGGATCCTTGGCTTTTTTCCTGTGATTTCCTGGATAAAATAGGGCTTTTGCTGGATTCCCCATTTGGAGAAACAAAAGGCAGCCATCTGGCAGGCCCAGCCAGAGCGCCCTGGACGGTGACTGGTGACCTGCAGGTGAAGGCTCCTGTATCTCATTACCAGGCCCCAGTCCCAGGAGCCATCACAGCATATCAATACCTTGGGAAGCCCTGACTATTTGTGTCAAGAGCCCAGCTGGTGCTGGAGATATCCTTTAATTGTTTCTGGATATGCAGGGCATACTCTCTTCAGCAGTGTTTCTGTACATTAGCTTTCTTCCTCCCCTCATCTTTAACAGTACTTAGGTAGGTTTGTGACTAGGATCCACTCTCACCAAGTGATCCTCATACACACTCCCTTCAAAAGATATTTAAAAATACATTTTAAGGGTCTCTAACACCAGCAGTGCAGTGGCAGGAGCCGGGAAGACAAAAAGGCTTAAAAATAGAAAGAGTAAGTGATGTGAAACCAGAATTGAAATTGCCTTTTCCAATCTCATGCCAGTAAGTGGGGCTGCTAGCTCTAAGCCAAGTACTACATTAACAATTTACATATATTAATTGCTATCTCCAATTACCATCGAGATATCCAGAGGTAATCTTTGCAAGCTGGAAAAGCTCCTGCTTACAGCCACTCACCAAATGGAAAAACTGGCTCCCAACCACCATAAATTTCTTCAGGGAGCCAAAGCCCCTTTCTTTAGCCAATAATGCCTATGTTAGAAACCTGACTGCTGATGACTGGGAGCACAACCCACAGCGCAGCAAGTCCAGGGAGAACAGCAGGTCAAAGCCTCAGCTTTGAGCCCACTGGACTGTCAGTGCACTTCTACTTCCACCACCTTCTTTTTCAGCTTCCACTGGGACTGACTTGTTTGTTTTAAACATCTCCCACCTTCCCTAGACGTTGAGCTGGGCATCTGCTTTCAATTATTTTATCTCTCTCCTCGATGCCTCACACTGCTCAGGCTCTTGGACTCCAAATACAAAAAGCTACAGTCACATTCTCATGTTCTTTATGGTCTGTGCAGCCCAAGCAATGCAGTTTGCCTGGGAATAAATTCTCTAACTTCATATATCTTCACTCACTAAAGGCATACAAGCAGATTTGGGACTTGCCTGCAGGCTCACATGAAGTAAGGTCCTGATTCATGTTCAAATATTTCAAAATCATAAGTTTATACATTTTAAGCTTATCACACTTGGATTTTCTATAAAGCAACATATTCTACTAAAAATACTTCAGCATTTTCCTGTGATGAGAAAGCAGAGCTGATCACCTCCCAGATCTTTAATTGCAAACAGAGCCTTGAAAAATAACCACTAAAGTTACTGATGCTGTGTCTCTAAAGGTGTCTCACTTTAATTCTTCCAGGACTGCATTACTTGGTTGTGTTCTTAAAGAAAGTTTTCACTTTGGGGAATGAGTGTTATTTCAATACCAGTCTTAATGGGAAAAGAGAGGAACAGAGTGGTGGCTGTGACCAAATCCCACTCTCCTGGTGTACCTGCTTGTTCTTTTTGGGAGGATGATTCCCTGTCCCCACTCCATGCCAGCCATCTGATTGTCCCAAGTCAGCTAGATATTCCATCTAATTTATATTATACACACCCAGGCAAATGTCCAAACTAAACACTCAGCAGGAAATATGCAGTTGCAAAAGGAGCCTGCTTAACTTTCGCCAAGATTGAGGGCACATCAACTTCCACATTCAAGTCAAAGCCACCCAGGCACCCCTGTCACAGCTCCCTTATTTGCTCCACGTGGCCTACGAGCACAATAAATCCATTTTGCACCTTTTCCAAGATGCAGCCCTCTGTGACACATCAGGGAAGGTGTCTTGCAGAACATACCCCAGAAGGATTCTGGAGGTTGCAAGCCCACCCATCACTCACCCACCCACCATGTGCTCCCAAGGAGTCCTAGGGAGGGATCCTCCACAGCAGCACTGACCAAAAGCTGATCCCTTCTTTGGGGTTTCTCTAGGAGGGAACACAGCTGAAAGTACTGAGGGCTGAGTTACTGTACAACTGATCTTAAAAGAAAGGAAGCAGGAGGACAATTGCCTCAGACTGTTCTGATCTTCCAGGATAAACTGTTGGGCCACTCAGAAGTGAACTCTACCAGACTCCTTCCTTCAGCTTCATGTCACTGCAGCATGACCTCCATGAGCCAAACAAAACCTCACCCTTACTGATACCAAGAAACAATTCCATCCATCCGAGGAACACCCTCAACTTCTCCTTTCAGCAAGGGATGAGAACAGATGTGATTCCCAGCTGACTTCCACGAGAATCACAGTGTAATGACAGCAGCAACCCCTGGGCAACATGAGGCAATAAGGAGGTGACACAGAATTTATGCAACACAATTAAAATCTGTATCAATGTTCCAAGTGCTGTCACTTCACAGAATCATTCAAGTTGGAGAAGACCTCCAGGATCATCACGTTCAACTTTTTGATCTGACGCATCCTCACAAACCCATTTAAGAGCAGTGTGATCACCTTCCTCTCTCCTATGGGAACTGCCTTACAGCTCAGACCTGGCCCACAGGTAGATGCTCCAAGTCTCCCAGTTCCATGAAAAATTACTCTAATTTGAATTAGTTGCCCTTAAAAGCGTACGTGCCTACACCAAACTTTTTCTGTAGAGATTCTGAACTCCTTTGAAGTTGTACATCCTGACAGCCTTGGAGCAGTGCATTTACAAATAATGACTAACTGAATCCCAAGCAGAGCATTCCATGCCAAGGCCCATTTCCAGCACAGTTTCTTTCAGGCAGGACTTCAGGAGGTCTGTGACTGACAAGGTCTCTAATGAACTCTAATTGAAGACCCAGCAGCCTGAAAAATGCCACAACAGATGTGGTGAAAGGGCAAACCACAAACTGTTCTGCTAATGAATGAAAAGTGTCTGGGCTGATGAGGGCCGGTGACCCAAAAAATCTCTTTTTCCACCCACCCTTTTACTTTATGTTCAAGTTTGGGCCGTTTCTCTTGTCAGCACAACACTTGGGGGCAGTCCTGCACAGTCCTGCACGCACTCCATGTATTCAGATGGACACCACAGTGCTCTTTTATGAAAACAATAGCAGCAGAACATGGCTTTGATGGAGTAAGAGGGACTTCAGGGAGGGAACTCAGTGTGGTTATCCCTCCCAGCAGAAATAGCAGCCTAGGAGTGGTTTTAAACTGTTAGATGGGACATTGGGAAGAAACCTTTCCCTGTGAGGGTGGGGAGGCCCTGGCACAGGTTGCCCAGAGAAGCTGTGGCTGCCCCATCCCTGCAAGTGTTCAGGGGCAGGTTGGATGGGGCTTGGAGCAACCTGGGCTAGTGGAAGGTGTCCCTGCCCATGGCAGGGGGTGGAATGGGATGAGCTTTAAGATTCCTCCCAACCAAAGCCATTCTGGGATTCTGTGATTCTATGGAAATTCTCACTGTATTAGTTTTGGAAAATCTTTCACACACAAAGACATTTCTAAGTCATCTTCTCTCCTTTCAATGGATCTTAGGCAAGTAGCAAATCCTCAGTCTGGAGATCAAGTCCTATAAAAAGATTACGGCAAACTGAGCTGCAAGCAGACTTCAAGTGATGACCTAAACTTCCCACCAAAAAATTGACACAAGCCTCTGTTTCACATCTACTGCAGCAGAGCAGTGTAATGAAGCAAGGAAACCCAGCACAAGGAAACCCAGAAGTCAGGGTTTATCTTCTATAATTCTATCCCAAGTTTAATAACCCTGCTCATGCTCGTCATGCATTCGGAGTCTGACCTTTTCCTTCAAGTCGGTTATTGTCTGGTAATGGCACAGGAAACAATCAAAACATCAGCTGTAAAGGTTTGGATGAAATTTGCCAAAAAAGGTCAAAAAACTTTTTGCTTGAGTCTGGCTTATGATGTTTTTGGAACTGTTACAGGTGGCAGAGCATACACTGCTCTTGCTTAAGCAGTGTAGACTTCAGGAGGTCAGGCTGAGAGTCGCTGCAGAACAGGTCTACAGAAGTCTCAACAATAAAGAAATCAGACTGGATTTAACAAATTGTTTCATCTCTACCCCAGAGAAGGGACTGCAATGATTGGGAATCACAAAGACCTTCTAACAAGCATCAAACCAGTCTGGTTCATGTTACACTTGCAATATGAAAAGCCGCCCAGCAAGCGTGTTGCTGATGGAAAGCATGTAGAGCAGTAATGAGCACCATCCAAAAGTAATTCCTCCAACATTTAGAGGTACCCAGCAATTTTCTGAGTCATTAAAAAAAACCTCACTGCAATTACACAGCCAAGCTTCCCATGGCTCCCCAAACAACTCCTTCTGTTGAATGCTCCTGGGGAGCTGCTTAAACCCTGGTATCATCCAGTCCTCCCAATTTCATCAGAAAACCAACCATGTCACACCAGACTATATCTGTGATTTAGTTACTTGTATCCTATGTCCAGCAACAGCCACGAAAATGATGCTTTAGGTTTTCGTGGCACAGATGCAGCCAATTACTGAATGGTTTCAAGAAAGAGGAATAATCCCTTCCTGCAGGGAATAATTTCTTTCCTGACCTCCAGAGCTTTCTTACCTACACCTTGGCTTATGTAAGTAAAAGAAGTACTTAGACTTTGATAAATTTAAGTCAGCCACAACTTTTCGACCGTAGTTTACCAACACTAGCTTCAGAACCATTCAGGAACAGACCTCTCCAACCAAACCTTCATCCGGTGAGTAGCTGCTCTTCTGCACACAGAGATGACAAACAGCTCAGACACAATTTAAACTATCTAATTAAGAGACACTAATTCAAATAGCTGCTACGCGCAGCACCACCAGATTTTTAGAGTCTTTCAGGCATGGTTTGTCAGCATCACACAAAATTCTGACCTGCCACAGTAAAGGGATGTAGTTCTCACTGGAGGTAAGACAAAAAGCTTAATTCAAAGGTCTAACAGCCCTGTTCCAGCCTCAAAGTCCTGTCTGCACAAACTTAGAAGCTTAGGTCAGAAATAAGTCAGGTATTGAGATTGGACAATAGAAACAAGTTTTCCCAATAGCAGGTTCTGTATAGATTTAATCCATATTTCAGTACTACCTTCAGTTACTCCAGAGGCAACTGTGCCACACACAGTTTTAAGGGACAGTTGGCAATAACTAGGCAATTACAGCCCAAATGTACATCACAGGATGTGCAACTAAATCCTGTGCAACTGGTACTGAGCCTAGAAATCCTTTCTGTTTTCTTCACTAGCATTTTACAGGAGAACAAAAGTTCCAGGACAAGCAGTAAAACAGGTCTGGGGCACAAGATGGTTGGGGCTTTTTTGACACCAGATTGAAGAATCGATAGAGCATAAATTAAAACTAGATTTGGGTGTTCTCCAGATCCCCAGTGTTCTGACACATTCTCAGAAATGTCTTTGAAGGGTGTGGGGTGGCACTGCCACTGCTTCTCCTACAGCTCCACACAGGCAGGTTGTTTATCAGGAGATAATACCCAGGTACCAGTGCCTGCATCTACCCTGTTCCAAATTTAAACAGTAGCCTCCAACCTGGTCATGAGTTCATCAAGAGAGCTGCTAATGACCCTTCATCCCAAAGTGTCCCTGCACACACAACCTGCTGGCTTGCCCAAAATAAACATGTAGATTCCTGACACTGCTCAGACAATTGTTTGTTCAACCTTGGCAAAAGACAAGGGGACAAACCAACCACCACACCTCCGAGATGTTCCTGCGCACCAGACCTTTGTCACAGCCATCTGGGGCACAGCATCCAATACTCACCAAGTCGATGAGGTCACTCAGATTCTTCTCTATCTGCTGAGGAGGCAGACGCCTCATCAAATCCAAGGCACAGTCCAGCTGCTGGTCACTCTGCAGGGACAAGAACATACACCCATCACCACATGTACAGGTAACACGTCAAATCCCCTACACACAGGAACTTGCTGACTCCTCTGATACAGGATACAGTTCCCAGTCCTAAGCAGCAGCACGGTTTGCATGAATACAAATAAGACTGAGTACTTTTGATGGTGGATTATTGACTTGCAGTGTAACGCCATGCAGCTGATGGAAAGGAGTCTGGTCCTTACCAAAAACTGCTTCCAACATTTGTGTGTTTAATGTGCTATTGTTACACACTATCCCAACAATAACCTGGGCAGGGAACTGAAAATTCCTTCTCCCAAATCAGGCTCAACACTTCCTCATTTGCTCTGATCAGCTGGAGATAACCAGTATCCAAGACAGACTTTATTCCAATACAGGGCCCTACCCCTCTCTCCCTCCTTCAGCTGTATCAGGAAACCAGAATGAAACACGCACACAAAGCATGATCCACCATTTCCTTCTTCCTACAAAACACACACCAAAAGCTCCCTGTATCTGAGACCAGGGACTTGAGTTATTTAGAGACATCACAGCAGCATTCTCCAAAGGGCTCACGGAAGCAGGTCTCACACCAATTCTGACACACAAAAACCATCCTTAAACTTCACTTCAGAGTCAGAATACGTGCCCCAGACATTACCACAGACACTTGATGAGTTGAGCCATGGTCCTGGCATAACCTTTAGCCTCCTTTTCACCAACACATACAAACAGACACTTTCCTGCAGGCCTAACAGCACCCAAAATCTGCACAAGTTCCTTTGATCACAGGTCAGGTGAAGCACAGCCAGTTTGTTTTCACTGCTCCTCCCCTCTCTTTTCTCTTTACCATTTCTAGCCACCCATACGCAACAAGCTCAGCTTTAATTTCACTCTCCTGTGCTCTGCCAAGCCCCAAAAGTTTTATTTAAAAACAGCTTCAGTACCAAAGCAGTTCCATTATAACATCATTCAAAGTAAGAGCCCCAAGGACAGGGAGAAACAGGAAGCAAAGCTTCCTGCAATTAAGCTATGCCTTAGGAATGAGGAAAGGAGGGATGGCTCAGTCTAGTGGACACCCATTTTGAAACTGTTCTTAAAGGTACTGCCCATTCACCAGCAAAAGATAAATATTTACAGCCTGGGTTTGCTTCTCATCCAGTTCAGGTTACAGGACATCAGCTTTGCAAACTATTCCAGCTCTGCAGTTCGGCATCACCTCCTGTATACCTGCACTATCTCCTGAAGATCTGAGCACCTGCTGCCATCGGAGGAGGACGCAGTCAAGTAACAGACACAAACCCACCCAAACCCTTCAAACACTTGGATAATGGGACAAGCAGATCTTTGGCTGAAAGTAGTCAGGAGTGAAGCAATTTATCTTGGAACGTGACCCCAAATCAGTGACTGAACTATCACCATATTAATGAACAAAACTGACAGTCAGGAGTTCATAACTTTTTATCTCTCTTCATTAGATGTCCAGAAGAAGGGAAACTACTCACTTTTTGCTACCAACCTCTCAATTCCCAAGGAAAGGTACTCTTTAAATGGCCTGAGTGTGCCCAACTCCTGCAGCCAAGCCCAGGCAGGAGATTTCTTCCCAAGTATTGTCTTTATCTGCTGGTACCTCTAATGTCCAGGAAGGAAAGCTGGCACGTGGGTCACAATATCATGCTCCTCACTTGTGGATCGTGGGAACACTTATGGAAGTGCACCATCCTCCTCTGCCAGCTGGAATTGTTTAATACACCAAAAAGCCTAGGGAAGGATGTTAAAAACCACCAGTAAAGCTGCAACTCCAGAGTAAGTGTTTTACAGTGAGGCAAATTTGAAATAAATACACTGAATGAAGGGGAATCTGTTTTTGTAGTGTTTATGGACTAACCAAGAGAACTTGGCCTGACCATTTTTATACCAATATATTCAATAACAGCAGTAAAATGACACGAGCAAGACTGTTTAAGGCAGAGATTCTCAAAGGGGGTCAGACTCAGCTGGCAATGGAAAAACAAAAATATCCAAGCAAATAGTAACAGTGTATTTTGCTGGTATCAAGGAGGAAAAACCAGGCCTGAGCAGCAGGCCTCTTCAGCTTCTTGCAGAGCATTTAGGTAATTGAACAGCTTGCCAACAGATCTCCTAAAGCACCAAAATAAAGGCAGGGTCTGCTGCAGTTCTGCCCCTAAATCCATGGGTATACAGTCACTTTAATCCAGCATAAATCCGGCTGAATGGTCAAAAAAGCACAAAGATTAGAGAGCAAAGTGGTACTTTGGGGTATCGGATACATCTGGTACGTCCAATTTCAGAATTCAAATGCTAGTTCTACCAGGATCTTTTGCTTCTGGTTCTTTCGCTGTAGGGGAAGTGAAGGTTTAAAAACCAGGTGTGTGGTCAAACACATCCTTTGGTTCCACACTTGGGCTCAGATGAAGGACATGGAATAGATGGAGGCATTTCCATAAAGAGGGACAAGAACCACATCCAAGGTGCCAGAACCAGCAGCACACAGTTCCCTGCTTTTATGGAAGGTGAACACTCCCAGGGATGTGCTGCCATTGCAGTTTTGAGAGCTGCATATTACTAGTGGCACCTAAACCCCAGGAGAGCCTTCATACAGCCTGTGTGAGAAGGTGCTCTTTGGGAACTCAGGACATAAGTCACCCAATCTCACCAGAGCTGACCCCACTTACTGCTCTTAACTTCACCTGTTCTGGATTTCCACTTGCTTAATTCTCTTGTCAAATCACATAGTGAAGACCAGGTTTATAACAGACCTCCAGACAAAACACTTCCATGGAACTCTTGCCTTTGGACATGGAGAGGCTTATAAACCCCTGCTCACTGAGCAGGTGATCAGACAGGCTGTCTCCAGGCTGGGCTGCTGGCAAAGCCGAGCTCTTTGAGGTTACTGGACTTAATGAGCTTCGTGTTTACTTGATATGAGGTCGTTTTCCACCATGCCTGTCTCATCCAGTCCAGAACTCCTGTGGAGGAGCAGGGAGTTCAGACAGAAAGTTTAAATGAAGTTTTATTACAGCTGAAGTCACTGAAGGATTTAGAGATCACAGGAGTCTCAAAGACTGAAAACATTAGATTAGTTGAAAGCTCTTTAATAAGTTTCCTCTACAGATGTTTGACTACCTAGAATCTCCACTTAAGCACCTGCTATAGCATTCCCTTGGTACTACCACAGGGAAAAAGGTTATGTCTAGAGTAGTTATGTTTCCTTTGCCTGCATTTCCTCTTCAGTTTCTTTGCTGTGTTTAGCTTATTTCTAAACAAGAAACCCTCTGACAACAGCCACAGGTTCCCAGTCATTTAGGCGCTCTGTGCTAAAGCTCAAATCAGAAAAAACAGTGCTCAAAAGTAAAAAATTACCTGTTTAAATGTGCATTTGCACTGGGGCACAGCTGTATACCTTAATTTAAAGGCTGAGTATGGGCAGATGTCATTCAATGAAGAAAACACAAATTAAAAAAAAAAACCAGGAAGTCACTATAGGTAAGGAAATCACAAAAACTGAAACAGGCAAGAAACTTCCTTTTGACTCCCGCTCCTCACGTGTCCTAAACCACAGAGCTCCTTGGGCTGAGGGGGACAGGGCACAGGAATACCCCTGGCAGGAATGGAGTATGCTGATATCAGGAAACAGGAGCTGACCCACCACTGCTCAAACCCGTGAGCAAACAGCCTCTGCTGCACTGCCACAGGCCGTGGCACCAAACCCACCTCCTGCCTGCAGAGCCTTGTGCACAGACCTGTCACCTGATAAAGCTCTCACACCCCAAGATACACATCTAGAGCCTTTCCAGTACCAGCATCGCTGGCAGAACCAGTGACACCTCACACAAGTGACACTTGCTTACTCTTTTCAGCAGATACCAGCACCCTGATGAGTTACTACAAGTATTTTGCACTTTTAAATGATATCTTTACAGAGGCATTTCACTGTACACACACGGAGAAATTCACAGGCTTTATTCCCAAGTTTTGACAGCTCTTCGTTGCCAGTTCCCTGACTTAACTTACATTCCATATTTTCAGAGGGTTTACACAAACCTGCAGCTGTCCCGATTTCGAAGCCTTTCCAATTCAAGGAACATTAAAGACTTCACTTAAAGCTCCCAGCCTTCCAATCAGCAGGAATTTGCTCCCATTTATCACATAGCCCTGTGGATTTAATTCCCTGGCTTTCACACCTTTGTTGGGATGGATCCTGCTCATTTGACTGTGTTATTGTTGAACATAAACACAGTTGGACAGTGTCTTCAAAATGAAACCCAGGATAGTTTCACTTCTGTGTTGTGTTTCTGTATTGATTCTACTCAGAGGTAACTCCTAAGCTGAGGTAGCTCAGTGCTACAGCAGTGTCAGCTTCTCCCAATTTAGCCCTTTCTGGGAAATAAGCCCCTTGGGCCACCAAATCTTTTCCACCAGCAAACCCAATACAACACTTCTACTCCAGGCATGACTGTGCTACCGACCCCCTTTTCCATCAGTGATGCCAGCTGAGAACAACTGGGTGACCTAAAAACTACTGCGGTAATTAAGATTAAGGTGAAAAGGCCATACACCTGATGTAACACATAAAACAAAGGTTTTTGAGATGCTTCACACCCAAGTTTTGCTCAAGGCTGGCATCTGAAGGGTTAGTTATCCAAGTTCAAGGTACAAGGTGGCATCTCAATGTTCAGAGAACAGACATAAAATATGAACCTGAAGAGACACCACAATTAGAACGTGCTGAATTTGATGCAATCTGGAGCAATCACACATCAGATCACTTTGGTCAATGGTCAGTTTACAGGCAAAGTATCTTCCTACATGAACTCTGGGCCAGAAGCACACAACCAGCAAATGACTCTCCTTCCTTCCTTTCATGCTGCAGACATACCCCAGATCGTAAATTATATTATTTCCTGCCAGTTCTCCCAACAACGTCTGACTAACGTTTCAGCTTTGTGGTACTACAACACTAAGTTTTTTTAATTGAAACACATACCCAGCTTCCCTTCCTGCTTGTCATTTTAATCCCTGCCAAGTTCCAGAGCTCCAAAGGCAGAAGACCCCCTTTTCCAATTACACAATAGGATAATATTACTGCTTATAGCTGTAGCAAAGGGTTGAATTATTGTAACCCTTGGGTAATAAAAAGTACAATAGTATGTTAAGTTTCAGGGTTCCCTTCTCAGCTGTCAGCATTCACATTTTAGGATGTGAGATGGGAAGGGAGTAACTCTCTGACCCAGGAAACCCCAGGGAAGTTCTGCACTCATGACGTTTCCATCAGCTGCACGTTTTCCTCGCAATCTGTTTTTCTACATTTGTTTTCCCTTGACTATTAACCCTGCTCTGGCAGATCCTATCTAAACCCATTTGTAACAGACTCATAAATCAGGGCTCCGTGACAGCAAGGTGTGCTGGGGGGAAAAAAAGCAACTGCACGCTTAAGAACCAATCAAAGGCAATAAAACCTGAAGACAGACAGTCATAAAAGGTCGAAGACTATTAAAAGAACAAGACACTGATGCAGACTTCATCCTCCTTCTGTTGGGCTACTTTTACCTTTGTCTTTTTCGGTTGGGATGGGATCCAGTGGCTTTTATTACCTCAGACACTTCTGACCACGCTGTTTGTTCAGTAACAGCCCAATTTGCTGCAGTCAAGACCAAACAGCCCACTTGGTGACACTGCTCGTTCCACGAATACCAAGTGAGAAGGATTAAAGATTAAAATAAAAGCAAGAAGCGCTGGAGCGGAAGACTTTAGCAGAAGCTGCTGTACTCTCTGCCCCAGCTCCCCCGTAATCTGTACTTATTTACAGAGCAATTGCACAAGTCACGTCACAGCTTTTGAGTCAGCGAATCCTCCTCGGAGATGTTCTCCTGTACAACATTACTTGTTTCATTCTGCTCTGAAATAACTTTAAAATACAACTGAGCACACGGCAGCACCAGCCCCAGTTAATGACAGAAAACACTTCTACAGCTTGTTTTCTAAATTCAAGCCAGTTGTACACACTGCAAATGCACCTGTACAGTCGCCAAAAAATGAGGGGTCGACTCTAAACAGCTTTTGTTCCACATTGCTCCACAAAGTAACAAACTTCAGACAGACAAGAGCTCACAAGGGATCTCTTCCTTAAAGAGGTTCTCCAGGAATGAGGAACTCCCACATCTGCTCCGAAGCCTCACGCAGGGGAACTAAAATAATCTATGGGAAGGAGAGCAAGTGAGGTAGCTTAACCTTCCTTGGCACCAGCTGCTGACACTGGATACTTCTCACCATTTCGGATTGACAGCACAACTATGGCAAGGCCTGGGCAGATTAAAGGAGTAGCAACAAGCTTCTAGGAGCAGCTACCAAAGAGATCTTCTCCTCCAGACAAGCTCAATGATCAGTGTTCGCCAGATCCTTGTTTGTGCTTTACCTTGAGGCAGTTCTTCCAAGCACCCTTTCAATCAGATGTTGGATCTGACTTGCCTCCATCATTCCTACCTCCAAACGAGGCCAGCACTGTTCCCTGTCCACAGCACATTACCCAACATCCCAACTCAGCTCTAACACAATTATCAAGTGAGTTATAACACACTGAAGGCATTTCCATCCATGAGCTTCTAAATAACCCAGAGCTGCCTGCAGCTTACTCTCATTGAACAACTTGTCAAAACATTTTACATCTACGGAGAATAAACTACAACCTCTGAGAGTCTGGAGCAGGGCACTTGCCTGTAATTCCCTAATTGCTTGAGAAGTGAGAATCCAGCACCTCCAGGAGTACGTTCTGCAGGTGCTTTACACTCCTTGCAGCTGCTTTTCGCCTTGATGAAGCTCCCGTTAGCACATCTACAAAGGTGCACAGCACACAGCAAAAAGATTAACATTTCCCTGGCACCTCCTTCCTAGCAGGGATGCATTTCCAGATGGCACCTATTTGAATATTTGATACTTTCAAAACTAATTTACCATTTATCGCCTTAATTTATATAAATCCAATGCAAGTCTCCATCACCTCTCCGAGAAAAAGAGCCACCACTCACAAACAGAAGAGCAGGATGGACCAGCACCAAGGATTTCTGGGAATAGCTATTCATCTGACCTTTTGCCAGGACCACTAATGATTTCTGCACCAGCATTTATCTTCTGGGTAACAGAAACAATGCTTTATTTATTAAACTTGTCATTGAACATGACAATGCAATTTACTGGCTTTCATCTGGTGCCAAGCATAAAGTTTGCAAAAAGTCACTTCCCAATAAATTGTGGCAGGGAGTGACTATGCAATGTTAGCCCCACACAAAAGAGGAAAGTGGGGGCTGCAGAGGAAAGTTGCAGATTGCAAAAAACATCTCTAACTTTTGACAAATGAGACTGAAACACTCAAGTTGACTGTAGAACTGACCAACTTTGCTAATAAGATTTAATTAGACAGATGTTACTGCACAACAGGACTTTTTTCCCCCATTTTAAGTCTGGTTTTAACCCTAAATAACATTTTGTTAGATCTAACTACAGGTAGAAAATCTTAACTAAACAAAATGGAAATAACCTCTTAGAGCACAGCACTGAGACAAGACCTTGTCCCAGTTTTGCAAACACTTCATGAGGAAGCTGCAACATCTGCAAAGGGTTTCACTACCACAAGAGATGTTGAGTGTGTACATACCCCAAAAGCTCCCACAGGAGCTTTACTGGCAGTAAAACCACTCAGTAATACCTAGTGCATCAGGTAACTTCAGGTGCCTCTCAATATTTCCTTGTGACTGGGTTCAACATTGTACTTCAACCATTTTCTGCAGCCTCACAAAGCCTTTGGCACACCTGCAGGGGCTGTGCAGTCAAGTCTTGCTTTCTCAGAACTGCACACCCACCTCCCGCCCACGTCCTTCCCCCTGCTGCTCCCCCAACTCACTGCATGCAGCAACCTGTGCCCATGCACAGCACATCCTCACAGCATCCTCCTCCTGACCCTGGAAGAGCTCCAATGCAACTTACCCCTGCAGGATCCCTCCGGCCAGCTCTGAGCTTCAGCCCTGCAGGCGGATCCCAAATTACTGATTAATCATTTCTCATCCCCATCCTCCCACTCCACGACTTCGTTCTTCCGCTGTAAACCTACGAACTGGGTTAGTTCAGGCTCCGAAATCAGCCCATGCAGTGTGGCTGTGTTGGTTCACCAGTCTGATGACCTGGTTTTCACACTATCTTCCTGCCTTCCATTCAGATATTCCTGAGGAGACACCCAAATCCGTCCCTAAGGAAGGTCTGCTTAATTTTTACAGAGGGCAATTATTGTATTTTTTAAATTGAAACCATAATTACTACAAATACAGCAGCTCTTGAGATTCAACACTGCCATTTGCCATCCTGGACATCTGCAAACATGTCATTTGTGATGCTTTCTTTTAATCCTGTTAATGCTCAATGTCTTTTCCAAAATGCTCTTTTATTCCTGGTTCATGTTCCAATCAGCCTGGTCACATAAGTTTTGGAACTGCTCAGTTGAAATGGAGAAGTTTTTTCTTGCAGAAACAGCCAAATTCAGCAAGTTGGTCCCAGCCTGACAGATCCAGGTTCTCCTCCCAGTCAACTGCAACTTAAAATCTGTTCTATGAGGAATTACGCCAAAAAAAACTGAGAAAAGGCACATAGTTAGAGCAGAAGGGGGCACCTGCTGTATTACCAAGGTGACTGCAAACATCACATGCTCATGGACAGCACAATTAACACACACTGAACAGCCCAAACTCAGGATGGTGCTGTGTCCCAGCCTCTCAGAGCCGCAGCTGCCCGGCTCCATGTGCAAGCTCAGCATTTTGCTGCCCTGGAGGCTGGTAGCCAGGGTTGTAAATTCATGAGATTACTCTGGCAAGTAAGCGGATGCCTGGCAAGGAGGGAGGAGGCACAGGGGATCTCTCATCAGCCTCATCCCGAGCATTCTCCCATTACCTAAAAGGTCAAGAAAGTAGGTTAATATGCCTTTTGCCTGGGTCTCGCACCAAGTACTTTGCTGACTGTCCTGCAAAGCTCCCAACGGTCCAGTTTTGCCCCAGGAATCCAAGTTTTAAACTAGGAAGTTTAACATACACACAGGCCATAGGAAGACCACACCTTCAGTTAACAACATATTCGTGCTTCCCAGAATTCCTTCCCTTGACATAATTCCCAGACTTGCCTATTCTTGAAGTCTTTCCATGCTTTCCTTGCCACTGCTGACCTGTCCTCAACTGCACCTGCAGACAGGCAGTGTGGGATCCAACACCACAGATAGTTCTGCAAAACTTTTAATCAATTCAAGCAGCAGAGACAGTTTCTGCATGAGCAGAGCTTCACCTCCTACGTGCCACCTTCAACCCACGTCAGATTCCTCCTTCACTCTAATACGAAGTCAATAGTTATCCCATTTGGCCAGTTTCTCACCTCACCAAGCTCTGCAATAGCCCTGCCCAGACTCATGGCTGCTGAAGCTGTGTTTGACCATCCAGTGGAGCACTGTTCAATGCTAAGCCAAGATTACACCCAAACCTCTCTGTGATGACCCCTAAATGTGCAGGGTGACAGCACTCAGTGGATAAATACAGCTTCAACTGCTGTGGTCCGCACAGTGCAGCTGATATTTTACCTCATGCTTCCATTTCATGGCTCTCTCCTCCTTTGAATTAACTCACCAAAAGCCCCATCTCTGGTTTCTGGAGCCTGTCTCAGGTTGCAGCCCAGGCTCACAGCCAGACCCCACCACCTGGGCAGGCAGAAGCTTTTTAAATCCCGGTCTTCACAAAAGCAAAAATGACCAGGGAAGGCAGGTAACAGAACATCACTTTCAAACTCAGCAGTTTGTCTAACGGAAAAGACAGAAAATATCACCTGAAGAAATGCAAACAAAATTCCCTGAGAGAATAAGGAGTATTTTATTTATGGTGGCCTCAGACAACCACTAGGCTTCTGTCTTCAGTGCAGTCTCAACGCTTTCCCCTTGAACACAAAATCCTCTTAAGTGCTGTTTTCAGTCTTGTTTCAGCTGATGCTGCTAAAATTGTGAGATCCTGAGTTCTGCTTTCACCCAGGCTGGTAACCCTCCCACTTTGCAACACGGACGTGATTGAAATTCCAAGTCAATGCACCAGGAAAGAACTCAGCTCCACTTTCTGTAACAAAAAGTCACGGAGGACATTCTCCTCAGACTCAGGGACAGGGCCCTGGCAAGGACAAGCCCTGCGGCACGGCTGCAAACACCTGGAGTCCTGTCCCAAGGGTTTAAACCCAGCGTCAGGATCTCTAAACCAACGCTGCACTGAAAATAATACAGGCACACTGATGAAATATAAGGTTTAATTTGCATAGAGCAAGAACTTATGAGCAGAGCAGCCAGGTAAGTGCCTGCATATCCATTCCCCAATTCTTCAACCCAGCTTGAAAGGTGCCGCACAAGGAGCACGAGCTCAAAGCAAGATGAGTATTTCCTTCCAAACCCCTGAAAAGGGAGGGAGGGCAAAACATCAGCACCAGATAACACAAGGAAATTAATTTCCTGGTTGATGCCAAGTCTCAGGCCACCACTCCAGGAAACACAGCACAAGGTATTACCTAATGCAACTAAAGTCATTCTAAATAGAAGCCTATTTGGGGCACAAATAAGGAATAGATCCTGTTTTCAATTCCTCGCTCAGAGCTTGGTTGTACCTAAAAATTCAAGAGAAGGACAGGATTCCACTACATCTGGCATTACTCAGACAGCACCTGTTCTGGGAAATTATATTTTAATTAGAGAGCAAGCAAAGCCCCTTCCTCAAGTATATCATGTTTTCTCTCCATGATAAATTCCCTCAGCTCAACTAACAGGGAAACATCTTTAAAACTTACTCAACCCACATTCCCCCTTGTGCCCCATGAAGGAAGGCTCATAAACTCATCTGTGTCTCATCTACCACTTCCCAAGACAACCTGTTTGGAGGCAATCAGGACTAATAAGTGAATTCTGGCCACTGGACAAGGTCCAGGTGACAGGAACCCTGGATTATTGAAGCTCAAGTAAGTCACAACAGCTTAACACTCTCCAGTGGTTCAGTTACAGAGCATTTGGTCAATTCTCACATTAAAGTCAACATGAACCCCTCAGTCAAGGACTGTTAAATAATTAAGAAGGCATCACACAAAAGATGAAGAAAAAAAATCAGTTTATACTCTGGTTTAAAGTGGCCACACCTCCAGTGCACTGCCCGGAGTTCTTGATCTTTATGTTCTAATTAACACAACCATTCAGAAAACAAAATGTGGGGTAAAGCCCAGCCAGAGAGAGCAGGAAACTCAGGAAAAGATTCCTGAGCTTGCTAAGTCAGACATATTAATTGCTCCTTCAAGGATGAAACCTCAGTGGTTAAAGAAATTAAAATTTGAAATCCCATGTTTTTAAGTGAGATTTTTTTCACCCTTATTCCAGGAAGTGGCAAAGGATTAGGAAAAACTGAAGGGTAAACATGCTTTGGACCTTGTGCATTAAGGGGAGGGACAAAGCTTTGTTTGGTTGAGAGATTTTAAACTCTTCAGGACTCCTTGCATGACTCAGTGGGAAAGCATGAAATTTCATGCCCACTATAAATCACTCTATAAAGTGATTGAATAAAAAAGTATCGATAAAAACAGATCAACATCGTTTTGAATACCTTCTACTTCTGTAATCATCTCCTTTGCCTGAAAAAAAAAAAATTCCTTAAACCACATTAAAGTGGGGCAGAAAAACAGGGCTTACCATGGATGGAGCTCTGAGCAACCTGGCCCAGCGGAAGGTGTCCCTGCCCACGGAGGGGCTGGACTACAGGGCCTTTTAAGGTCCTTCCAACCCAACCTACCTTTGTTTCCATAGCCCTAAACTCCAGCTTACGCTGCCTGTACAGGCGCCTTGCACTTCTCCAGCAAAACTGCTCTCTTCAGCAGGCACTGAAAATACTGCTGCATTTCGCTTTGAGGAAGCTCCACCACAGTCGGCACTGGCTCAAGGGGGGGAAATCCCAACGAAACACTTCTCTACTAGTTTACTTAGCAGGGTAACCAGCTATTTGGACTTGGCCAAATATCCCCCCAAAGGGCAGACAGGAGAACAAACACGAGCACTGGCACTGCACAGCAAGTTTGCAGTCTTTATTTATTTATTATCTGAATTATTGTAGACCATCTGGGTATAAATTTGAGTTTTAGGGCTTTGGGGTGACCTAATTGTGGACTTTCAGTACCTGAAGGAGCCTACAGGAAAGATGGAGGGGGGAGTGACAGCAAAAGGGGGAATGGCTTCCCAGTGACAGAGGGCAGGGTTGGATGGGATATTGGGAAGAAATCCTTCCCTGTGAGGGTGGGGAGGCCCTGGCACAGGCTGCCCAGAGAAGCTGTGAGCTGCCCCATCCCTGGAAGTGTCCAAGGCCAGGTTGGACGGGGCTTGGAGCAGCCTGGGCTAGTGGGAGGTGTCCCTGCCCATGGCAGGGGGTGGCACTGGATATGTTTTAAGGTCTGTCCAACCCAAACCATTCTGGGATTCAGTGATCCATCACAGCCAAACTGGCCCAGCACAGAGCACTGGGGAACACTGCATGATGATGTGCAACCCCGAGTTCCCCAGCCATCCTTCACCCAGGGAATCAAGGGATGGAAGGAAAGCAAAACTGACAGCTGTGGAAGCAGAAACTGAATAGGGCAGCAATGTCTCCTTCCCAAAGAAAGTCATTTCTCAACACAACTACAGTAATAAAGACTAAAAATAGGCATTCAAAAGAGCTGAGCTGCACTTTCATTTTGTTTCACTCCCAGATGTCAACTAGTCCCGTATCAGCACATATATTTACCATATGAGGAAATCCTGTTTGAACAACTTCAGTTTGTGCATGCTTTTCCTTCCCTACTAAACCACAAGATTAAGCATCAGGGCAATGGCAGTATTCCCTACCCCAGTGATATCCTCTGACTTGATTATTTTGGGAATTTGCCGTTTAGGATAACATTTAGCTAAGGTCACACTCTTGGCTTGGCTAATAAAACAGACTCCACAAAACAGCTGAAGCTGGTGTTTCTTAGAAGGGACGAGGCGCAAAGGACTTGCTGTGGACACTGAAAAGATCCCCAGAGCTCTCACACATGGGGGATGTCAAAAGGGACACAGCCAGGTTAGAGAAGGGCTCAGATTCCAGACAAACAGCCCCTTCCCTGAAAAACTGAGTAGCTCCTGAGGTCTGTGTGCTGGGTGTCACTGTCACAGCACACACCCTGGGCCGTGTCTCTGCACTTCTCAGCTGCCTCACAAATCCTACAAGGATGCTGCCAGCCAGCACTACACAAGACAGACTGACTTTATGGTTGATTGACTCATAAATTCTCCTAAAATTGTCCTCCTTTTCCTCAACAGTTGCATAGCAGAAGAAACCCCTGCTAACATGATCAGACCAGTTTATATAACCCTGGAAAAAGGGTTTTATTTTTTTACAAAGAGTAACTGGATTCCATCCATTCACAGCCCACAATTCCAGAAATCTCAGCAGATCCACTCCCCCAAGTCCTGCTTTCCCTGAACAGTGCACTTTGTTTATTTTTAGCTCAGGAGACACATCCATCCAGGCAGTTTTCAATGTGCTGCCCTGCCCTGTTTTACTGAGCACCTGACTGAAATGTGGACACAGTTCCAAGTTCTCCCTTCAGCTCCCCAGGAGCAGGGACTTGAAACAAAAGTTCCCATCTCTGCTCTGCACAGGTATTAGTAACCCTGTGGCACCAAGAAGGTGTTTGACCCAATATGCTGCACCACACCACCTGCTCCCAGCTGTTCTCTGAAATAAAAGGGCCATTTCATCATTTTTATGAACCATTTCTGTATCCTAGTCTCAGACCACTAAAATTAGAGATCCTGGAAGCACTCTAAAGTCTAGGTTTGCACTTTAGTTGAAACTGGAAGCTGCAGGTTCTTCCCTGAAGTCCACTCAATGCTGGAAACCACCACATCCTGTTGGAAGTTCTGATCACATTTCTCCTGCCGTGATCTCCATGACTAAACATGAAAACATCAGAAAGCAGCATAAGCTTTTAACACTCAGGAAATTTCCAAAGCATTTGTGCTCTACTTCTTTCAAAAGACTGGCACAGTTACACTGAAACCCTGGCTGCAGGTTTTTATATCCCCTTAAGGAAGTCGGTACCACCACTGTTTTTTAACTGAGGCCTCCTTGTTTTCCTTGCCCTCTTCTCCTGTGAGGAATTTCGCCATGGTAGAAGTCAGGATAGTCTGCTGGAATCCCAATTTCAAATTCCACGGTCAGGTCTCACACTCAGAAATATCAGTGTGTTAAAATAAGCCACACAACTGTAAGATGCTCCCTCCTGTCAGAAGTCAGGTACAGCACCTGAACCAATGAGAGGAGCAGAACTCTGATCTCAACTCTTCTTCACCTTTCACCTGACACTAAAGATCTTTATCCTGCATGATACAGGTGTCAAAAAACATACAGCACTGCCTCTGAAATTCTTACAGTTGAACATAAGACGTCAAGGATGACACTTGTTGGGCTATCACTATTTGTGTTGCTGGGCTCAGCATTGTTCTTCTAAAGACTAAATACGTTTGAACGTTCTGAAATTGTTACGCAGGAAAGCCTGAATTATAAACTTCTAAACAGCATAAGGTGATGTGATTTCCCACAAGTGATTCCATCCATGAGGAGGCTGTGGAAAAGCCCCTGTCCGAGAATGCAGGCCTGGGTAGCTCCCATTTTATCCCTGCCCTGGCTCGGAGCTGACGGAGTCTGCTCCCTCCACACAGCACCAAATTCCAAGGTTTGTGCCCTGGGCTAATCCATTCGGAAACACGCGGCGGGATGGAGATCATTCCACACGGCTGAGGAAACTGGAGGTTCTCCCCGGGCGAAGGGAAGTTCTGAGCCCCGTGGAGGAGCAGCCAAGGCTGCAGCACCCCCTGTTCCGGCTGCTCTCGGCTCTCCTGCATCTCGCAGCTTCCATGAGCCCCCAGCACAGCCAACACCAATCCCGCCTCCCGACGGCGGGAGAGAACTGGGATTTAAGCACCGCTGCAACAGCGGATGGGCCCGGCAACAGCCCGGGCGGCACCGCCCGCGGCCAAAGCGGAACCGCTCCTGCCGGGGTCCCACCGCCTTCCCTCCGGGAACACCGCCCAGCACCGCACGCGGGGACCGCGCAGGCACCGGGCAGCGGCGCCCCGGGCGGGCCGTGCCGAGGTGAGGCCCTCCCGCCCCTCAGGCCCCGGCAGCACCGCCCGCCCC
>VZRE01003115.1:34150-60624 GCA_013396775.1 Cephalopterus ornatus | reverse complement strand
CCCGTCCGGAATGAATGAGCCCCGGGCGGGCACAGCTGGTCCTGCCGTGCGGCGACCTTGCCCGCCTTCGGCTCCGCTGCGGCCGTGGGTTTGAGCTGGGTCCGTGCAGAGCTGTTCACATCACTCAGTGCACCGGGGGGCTGTGTTTATTAAAAGCAATAGGCAGCGTGACACGCGGAGAGCTCTGGCATGTGTTACTGGGTGCAGTGTGTGGACTGTGACATTGAGAAGCTCCGTTCGTGTCCCAGCCCTGGGACTGCAGTTCTGCCTTTTCTTTAAGTAGGGGGCCAATTCTGTTGTTTTTTTCCGGTTTTATTTGACCTTAAAGTTCGGGCTGTGCACATGCCTGTAGTGCTTCAGGTCTGCAGCAAACCGTTTGTAAGGTTTCACTGAGTCCTGCGAGTTTTACCAGTGGTGGTGACTGTCAGCTCTGTGCTCACCCTGGGACCGGCTGCCAAGTGACACTAGGCAGAGCTTCTGCCTTCACAAAATGTGCTTGCAAACCCAAATCTTTAATTCACCGTATAGAGCAAGAAATGGAGTGTCTGACACGCAAGGTATTCATTCCATGTTGGTGCAGATGTCTCTTTTACAACCATAAGTAATATCTGGGAAACATAAATGTTTATATCTTCTTGCTCCAGTGGTCTTGTGCTTGAAAGCTGATGAGGAACTCGGGGGTTTTAGTTGCCTAATACTTTTCCATTAGAAAAGATGTTTAATAATTTTAAGTAAACTGAAACTCCCATTGTTTATAACAGACCTTTGGAAAGTGTCAAGTGCTCCAGAGCAATGTTTTTCCTTATGAAATTCTATTCAGGTTTGTCTGACAAACACATGCAGATATGTTTATATTTCCATAGCATTGGTTGCTTTATCATAAAATATTAAGTATACCGGATTATAAACAAGAGCTTGTTCCATGCTGCAGCTGTACATGTAGGAATCCTGTACATACTCTCTCCTGGAGGCTGAAAGAAGTGAATACAGGGTTGATTTCAGAGAATTCCAGACTGGTTTGGGTTGGAAGGGAGCTTAAATCTCATCCAGTGCCCCCCCCTGCCATGGGCAGGGACACCTTCCACTAGCCCAGGTTGCTCCAAGCCCCGTCCAACCTGGCCTTGGACACTTCCAGGGATGGGGCAGCCACAGCTTCTCTGGGCAACCTGTGCCAGGGCCCCCCCACCCTCACTGCTCTCTGTCAGTTTGAAGCCATTCCCCTTGTTCTGTCACTCCAGACCCTTGTAAGAAGTCTCTCTCCACCTTTCCTGTCGGCTCCTTCAGATACTGGGAGGCCACAATTAAGTCGCCCTGGAGCTTCTCTCCTCCAGGCTGAACAATCCCAGCTCTCTCCCCTTTCCTCCCCGCAGAGCTGCTCTATCCCTCTGATCCTCTTGGTGCCTCCTCTAGAGTTTCTCCAGCAGCTCCACGTCCTCCCTGTGCTGTTCCCCAGGGCTGGAGGCAGCTCTGCAGGGGGGGCCCACCCGAGGGAGTAGAGGGGTAGAATCCCCCCCTGCCCTGCTGCCCACGCTGGGGGATCAGCCCAGGACACATCCAGGGCATGTCCAGCCTCTCACCCACCAGCACCCCCAAGTCCTTTTCCCAGGGCTGTTCTCCCTCTGATTGTTCCCCAGCCCTGGTGCAGGACCTTGTTGAACCTCATGAGATTCCCGTGGGCCACTGCTTGAGCTTGTCCGGGTCCCTCTGGCCTTGTCCAAGGCCTTGTCCTTCAGGTGTGTCTGCACTGCCCAGGTTGGTGTCACCTGCATTTGATGCAGCCAGTGCCCTCAGCAGGCCTTGCTATGAAATTTGGTGTTTTCTTGCATCCTGAAGTGGCGGCTGAAGAAAGGGAACATGCTTTGCCTTGTGCTTGAGTGCTCTAGACCAAGGATTGATTCCCAGTGTTGGCTTCAGTGGCACTGAGTAAAGGTCTCAGTCAAATTTGTGTTTTTCATTAGGCTGCCTAAAAAGGTCACATGCCCTGTGACATGCATTGTGATTAGCAGCTCTTTAATTTTATTACCAAACCCACTGTGATGGGCTGGGACACTCTTTGTGAGCGAGAGCATTTTTTGGGCTTGTGCACTTTCCCAAATGATCAGTAAGTGAAACATCTGTGCTGACAGCCTCCTCCTTGGTGTTACCAGCAAATGACTCGGGATGAACTTGGGAAGTCGGAGCAACCCCGGAATTGCTTCATACTCCAGTAGTTTGTGACTGAAGACGATGATGGCCTTTAAATGTGAAGTGAGTTGGTGCGCAAGCTGTGTGCTGACAACACAGATTTTCCCAGGCTATCCCAGTGGCAATGATTGTTTGCTTTGCAGGGACATTAAAACCTTGTGTGGTTGTGATGGTTGGTTTTGTAATATTACTGCAAAGTTTGTTGGAGTTTCCAATAAACTATCAAGGGCGGTTATTATACTGGAAAGAAAGAAAATAAACTTTTTTACTTGAGAATTTAGTTGCTTGTTACCTGGGATATGGGATTTGGTAAACTTTGTACTTTTTTTGTCAGACTTTTCCTTTTTGTGGCCATGGTTTCCTTCCCAAATGCTCCTTTACATCCTGAGTGCTACAGCCAGGGAGATCTTTCCAGCCGGTGGCTGAGGAAAAACAAACATTGTGATTAGCTGTGTGTTTTCCCATTCCAGGCTCTCTAAATAAACGGAAGCACTGAATTTCTGAAGCCTTGCATGTGGGACACTTCCCGAAGTCTGTGAGAACTGTGCACAGATAACTCCTGTGAATTAGTTTGAGGACTGGAGGGACATGGGAAACAGAAGAGAGGGAGAAGGGGATGTAGAGCTCTTGGGCTGGCTTTATTAGCAATAATCTGTTTTTAAATATTAGTCCTTCAGGGTTCCCATTACGCCGGTGTTTGTAGTTTGCTGTGTTTGTGCTTGTGCTGCCCTGTTTTAGTTGGAGATGAAGCTCCTGGAAAAAACTTGATCTCCTGCCACTAAAACGTCCAGAATAAATATTTATCTTGTGTTCCATCCTCTGAAGTGCTGCAGTATGTTTTTGAGCTCTTGGTCACTACCTGTGTGCGTCTTGTAATTTGGTGTGAACTTTTTCCTGTTAGTTCCGAACAGAGAATGCTGTCAGGCATTGTTAAGGCAGTATTTCATACCAAAGAGTAAGTAAACCTCTTTATGCCTGCACAAAACATTGAGCTATTGTTAAATGGAGTTTAGATGCTCACCTCTTTTTTGTTAGGACTGAGATTTGTTTGTTTTGCTCATGATGCAGATGGGTCTTGGTGGTTTTGTTCCCCTTGCATTCCAAATGTAGCTGTGAGCAGTGTGTGTGTACAAGGGCTGGCTTGTGCTGTCTTGGCTGACCAGGAGGTTTCTGACGGGTGATCAGGTAGGGTGATCAGGTCGTGCAGGCTCTGCCTTTGCACTGTTCCTAAGGCTTTTCACTCATGCAGTCATTTAAATAATTTAACTTTATGTTCTCTCTTTCATCCTGATACTGATTTTTTTCATACAGAAAAGCCATGTATTGGTTTTTTACAGGAAAGTTGCTTGTTCATGTGTGGGGAAGGAGAATCGAACTACAGTGACTTTCTTTTTCTTCCCAGCTTGCAGCCGTTTCTAAACTCCTGTATCTGCCCCAGGCTTCAGAGCCATTTCTTCCTTCTCGTCAGTAGAGCTGTGCAGAGGAGGGGCACTGAAGTAGACAGTGATGTGCTCTTCTGCATCCTGCAGGCTCCAAACCCCGTTCAAAGGGTTGGTTGGTTTGTTTAATTGATTGATAGTTCACGTCTGTTTATTTGGAAAGGCAATTGCTCACAAAAGACTGACAGCTGTTTTTTTGCTGCGAGGCTGTGATTTTGGACAAATTGTTATTATAAGCTGTTTCCAGAGGACAGAGAGGCAATGCGCAGTAGGGAGGGAGGTTTCTGTGCCTGCATGTCTTGGTTTGTTTTCAAGCTGCTGTAGTTTTAAATGAGTTGAACACTGTAATTTTGTTGTTACTGAAAGGTAATCCTAGGAAAGCTGTTTGTTTCTTGACCTCCTGTGTGTGAAGTTGCGGTGCTGAAGTTCATTTTTTTTCAGGAGAGAAATGTTTTGATGTATGCCTGCAACTGACCAAAATTCAGCCTGGAAGCTTGTAATAACCTGGTTGTAGTGATGTTCATTTTCCTCTAATCCTCTGTTTTGACATCTGAAAATAAAACACTTCTAATTTCCATTTAATAGGGATTTTTTTAAGAGAAAAGGGCACTTTGAATTCTCCTGCAACTGTTAATGTGATTTCTTCTGGCTTGCATCATCCGGCCTGCTTGAATAGCTGTGGTCTCAATGGCAAGGGTGAAATTGTGTTGTTTGAGTCATTCCACAGATTGGATGTTTCAGAAAGAATCATTGTATGGATTGCAATGTCAGTATTTTTAAATAATCCTTCACGTGGTTATGAATAGGATAAAGTCAGTCTATATAATGATAAAACTTGATTATACTTTCAGAAAACTGGATTAGACTTTATCTAAATATACAAAAATCCTGACATTCCTGTTTTGAAGTGGTTTTTTTGCTTGGCAGTTGTAATGTGACCATCCAGTCTTAGCTACTGGGTCAAAAGGCTTGTTCTTCCTTTGGGGTTTTGTTTTTAATAGTGGAGAACATGAATATTATGTCAGCACACAATTGCATTGTTGTGTGAGCTTTGTTTGTTCTTTTCCTTTGTCCTACAGAAGATCCAACTCTACGAGTTGAGTCCTGCAGGCCAAGTAGTGTAAATATTAACTGCTCATGGCTCAGGCTGTGCAGGGAGGCAGCACAGACAACAAAAAATGTTTTCTTTGGAAGAGGTGCACAAATGCTGTTCTGAGAGTAGGCTTTTAGTCAAGAAATCTAACAGCAGTATTTAGTTCTGATGTTAGCAGAGTTCTGAATACAATGACCACCTAGAAATTAAAGGGCTGTTATCTTCTGTTGGGAGGAAAAGCTGGGAAAAACTTTAGGAATCCAGGTCTCCTCCTAACTGCATTGTGCCCTGCTGTTTCTCTTGGCTGCCCACCCCAGTGAGTCAGGGAGCTGTGCCCTGCCTAGCAGTCCCTGACGTGCTCCTGACTGTTCAGCCTGCTCTTGGTGTCCTTTGGTGCAAGAAAACCCAAGGGAAGAGCTGTGAAATCCATCTGCTCGTGCAGCATTTGCAAACCCCAGACCTCCTAAGCTCTGCTCCGCTGGAAATGAATCCAGAGTGCTCCGACTTCCTGGTCCTCTGCATTAGTGCACTGGTGACTTGCCAGCTGTGCCTTTTTCGGGAGCTGGCACACAGTAACACCAGCCAGAGGGAAGGGGCTGAAGCCAAGTGACATCTTAAACCTCTTAATTGGTCTTTGAGATGTTACAGCAGTAGGTGGGAACAACTCTTTGTTGTATCAGAAACAGTTCCTTCCAGGGATTTTATCATCATCATCAAGGATGCTGGCACATCCTTGATGATAAATGAGTAGCAAGAGGTTTGAGAAGGATCAGGCTCCTTTCCTCAGCATTCCTGCCAGTGAGATGCCTTCAAACTCTTGCTGCTCTGAACTGCCTGTTTCTGAGCTGGGCCAGCAGACGTCAGCACTGGCCAGCCTGTGTTGGATGGGTGTGAAGCACCATCCTTGCCAACCCTCATAGGCTGCAAAAGCCCTAAATGTGGATGTGTTTAATCCTGCTAAACTTTTCTTTTTACCAATGCTATTGTTGTCATTAGCAGAATATTTTATTTTAGTAAGAGAAGGTAAAGTTTCCTGTCAGAGGTGTATTTTCTGTATCTTGAGTGTCTTGCTGATTTCTTACATAGGTGCTTCTACGCAGAGCACAGCCCTGATTTGTCTAAATGCTTGATGCAACATTGACCATAGAACCATGGAATGTTTTGGGTTGGAAGGGACCTTAAAGCTCACCTTGTTTGATTAGATGAACATGCCATGGGCAGGGACACCTTCTATAGCCCAGGTTGCTCCAAGCCCTGTCCAACCTTGCCTGGGACACTTCCAGGGGTGGGGCAACCTCAGCTTGTCTGGGCAACCTGTGCCAGGGCTCCCCACCCTCCCAGGGAAGTTGCATTGTCTCTTCAAAGAGCAGCTTCCACTCTTCTCCCCTTCCCCTTTTAAAAGAGGGAGGAAATGTTTGTGCCCTCAGGCCTCACAGCTCATCCATCACTGTGAGGATGAAAAGTTTCTGGACCACTCCAAGGTTATTGCTGTGATTCCTTGGGAGATCACGGGCACTTCCTGCCTGTCCCTCTGCAGAAGTGCTGATGTTTATCCAAGGTTTGCCTTCGGGCAGCGTTTGACCTGCACAAGTGCTTAAATGTGAAACCAGCCCCCTGAAAGAATGTCAGGATTTTTTATTATAATGGTATTTGGATACTAATACTCTGTTATTCTAAATATTCTGTGTTACTACAGTCACATGCTAGAAGAAAACAAAACATGCTTTTTTCTGCTTCTTCATCAAGTACTTGGGATATAATTTCACCATATTTTCCTTCTCATTTTTCTGTCTGCTACATAAACAATCCACACCGCAGGGGAGGTGGGAATGAAAGCTTCAGAGTTGGTGTTTGAAGAAAATCTGATTCCTGCCACTAAGACCTTGCTAAAAGTCTGCTTAAAATTAATGCTCTCCATAAATAAGTGATTTCATGGTCTCGTATTTCTAACTGGTGCTAAGTGAAGGCCCTGGTGTATGTTCCTCCCTGGTTTTGCAAAGCACTTTTCTATGGATCTTGTCAAAGTGGGATTGAAGGCTGAAGCTCTCAGTTTTCGTCTTTGTGTGTGAGGAACGGCAAAGGCAAATAATAGTTTTCTTTTTGTCAGATTAAGTAATTGAAAACTTTCCAGCTGCTATAGTAACAGCAACACATCTGCCAGATGTCAAGGAGCATATTTTAATCCCTCTATTTTAAATTTCAAGCGAAGTCCATGTAGGTGTGGCTGTCTTAAAGCTGCCTTAGCCCAGAGCTACTTGGGTAGCCTAGGAGAGAACTGTGTGGAATTGCTCTTGGGGAGGGACTGTTTGTTAAATTTATAGAAACAGCTTTTCCCAGATGTTCTTGTGGGGCAGGAGCCCATCCTGAAGATTTGTATTTCTCTCAGACACTTTTATGATGTCCTGTTGGGTATACGGCACGTGCTCTCCTGTGTGTGAGGTTGATTTGAGGTACTGGGACGTTTTTCTTGGAAGGTGTAAGAGCCAAAAAAACAAGTAGAATGAGAAGGTTCTGGAGACTGGGCTTGGTGCCTAATCCCAATTCTGTGTGGCTGTGCCGGTCCGTGCGACCAGGACGTGTCCCAGAGAGCGGCACTGAGATGTCCACAGAACTGTCCTGTCCCCTGTTGGCACTGTAAATGAGGTTAGGCTGAAGTGACGGGTGTGGGGTGGAAGAGACTGTTTTTCTAGTTAAACATTTTAAACTGTCAGAGAAGGTGAAAAATGCATTGTACTGTTTCCTGTGGCCTTTTCCTCCAAAGAGTCTGTCATGCAAGAAAGGGAGGGGAAAAAATCAAGCCCTTTGCTTTTCCATGTTCGTTTGTTTTTACTGTAAGATAAACCTTTCATGTTTTATTGTTATGAAGTTAAAGCCTGGCCTGGAGGTGCTGGTCTTTAGGAGGAACAGCTGGAGCGTCCCCTGGTCAGGTGGGAGGCTCTTTGAAGCAACATGTTGCCTCTTTAAAAGGAAATTGAGCATGTGAGAACTTAAACCTGTAAAACTCATCCACAGTTCGGCCATTGTTTATCTCTGGTGTAACTTTATATAGAATTAAAGTGAAGTGCATTACTTTGCTCCCAAGGCAAGATGGTTTTGCTCCCCCGTGGTCCTGGAGACACAGGAAATGACCACATAACCACAAATACTTTCTAGTGGAATGAAGATGAGTGACAAACTATCTGCAGAAAGAGGTTCTTAACCATATGGGCTAAGGAATTCAATGTAGCTGAAGAGTCTAGGTTTAAGTTAAAACCAATTTTTAAATGTTAAAACCAAGTAGAAGAGAGCAAATGCTGTATGTGCACCGGCTGATGTGAGGGGGCAGATTTGGTGGTGGTTGTTGGCAGGGCATGGTGATCACAACAGTGTCCTGCACAGTGTCCTACTGTGCCTCAGTAGGAGAGGAGTGAACCCAATTACCTTTGAGATGAGGAAAGCTCAGGTACAGTTTTGGCTTTATTTCTCAAGTTGCCTTCTTGTACAGAAAACCAAAACCCATTAGCTGTCAGATTTCCTTCACTTCTGTGTAGCATTTTCATTATTTAAAGCAAGGCCTTAGCTACCTTACCATCATCTCTTTGTACTAATTGTCGCTGTGCTCCCCTTCCTGCTCGAACAGGGTGCAGTCATGGCCTCTAAAATTGCACAAAAATTGCATTTTCGTGAAAAAGAACATTCCCTTCAAATTAGCTGCTTCAGAAAAAAGCTTTCTTAAGAAAAACAGAGCATTCTAAAGTCAATTGTGCTGGACCACATCTGCTTAACACTGGTGTTGGCGTGGGGCAAGGCCTAGTTTTTGTTTTGGGTTTAGGCTGAATTGCAGTTGACAGAAATAAATTTTTCACCTTCTAAGTGTATCCTATAGCTTCCGCCATGGCCAACAGGAAGTAGCATTGATGGCATCTGTGTGGAGCCCTTACTGAGGGGTTGTAATGTGAGAGAGCATCTGAAGGAGGTGAAGACAAAACGAGATAATGATTTCTGGAAGCAGATGGAAAGAAACTGTAATAATTATTGTTCCTTCCTTAGTGCAGGGTTGTCTTGAGACAAAATGTGAGCAGTTCACCATTAGGCTAGTTAGAAGAATTTGGGTTTGACTGGTGGAAAATGTGGTGACATTGGAAACTGCCCGGGCTGTGCATGGAGATGATGCAGGATTTGTCATCCTGCACATAAATTCTCATTGATTGGCTCGACTGTTTGGGTTGGCAGAGGGCATCTTCCCAGGGACAGGAAGCCTCCTTCAGGGCAGCCCTGCTGAACTGGGGCAGCTCAAGCAACACCTGGTGCTGTCTGAGCAGAAAGAATTCCCTCTAGAAAGTCCTTGTCAGCCCCAAAACACAACAGCCAGAACCAAACCAGCAGCATGAGCTGGACTGTAGGAACAGGCTGGCAGAGGAGGTGGGTCAGGGGGCCAAACACGCGTCCCTTGGATGGATTCTAGGAGGCAGTGGTTATCCTTAATGGCATAAACACTGTGGGAGAGCCAGCAGCAGCTGGACTGTAGCAAAGCTAGCGAAGGAAGGCTGTGCTGGGGAGGGCCAGGGGGGGAATGAGCCCGGGGAGCCGTGGCTCCAGGAACGCCTGATGTCTCTGCCAGGGGCTGACAAACCCCGGGCAGTGAGACGCGTTTGTGAGAGCTGCTCCAAGGAGTGAGTCTCTTCCTGTCTGAAATGCAGAAAAACGCTGGAGCTCTGAGCAGATATCCGAGGCTCCGAGACTTTCCCCTGGCTGTGCAAATGATTAGAGGGAAAACCTGACCTTGTGCGAAGTGCTCGGGCTCGAAAATGTCTGGGGGAGTTATGTCAGGAGCACTTGGCGGGCGGTCAGAGCTCTTCCTGCATGTTTTGTGAGGCTACCCCGAGGCTGGAACGACCTGGTAAAGTAGTTACCTCTGGCACAACTGAAATCTGGAGTAAAATGAAGAGATTTCAGATCAACTCTTATTTCCAGCTCTCAGTAAATACAGATAGTAGAGTCCTAACGAGAGTGCACATAAGGAGGTTTGCTCTGATCATGTTTGGTCACCTCTGTTCTAATGTTCGAGGTTTCGTAATCAATAAAAAATGTGGACCGCTTAGTTAATGTACCGTGTGGTGCATCCTAATATAGTAGGATATATTGAATACTGTTTGAGTAAACTGTTCCCCAGTAGAAACTACCATTAATACACTTTTTGCAAGGAGAAAGGTTTGAAGAACAGAAGAAAACTTAAAAAAAAAAGAAGCCTCATCCTGTATGCTAAGAGGCTACAGGATTCCTTGGCATTGTTCTGGATTCAAGTAATGTGTCCAACAGGATCTTAAGTAAGGATCATGTGCTTTTAGGAATATAAAAAAAAAAGGATGTATTTTAATTAAGGAACTTGTTACACTTCAATTACATTTCTTGTAGTGAAAGGAGAGAATTGAAGCCCATAACAGGATGTGTTTGCTGCAAAATAAACCTGAAACTGTTGGTTGTTTTTTTTAACAAGCATATGCATGACTGATTTTTTTTTCCTTTTTTAAACTTTTGTATTTCCATGTCTTATCTAAAATTCTTGTCTTTAGGGCATAAAATTAAAGGTAGAATTTGCCCACTCAGCTGCAAGTTTTCACTGTTACCATTACTGGGTCCTGAGAGGAGTTTTGCAGACTTGCCTGACTTCTTGCAGAAAATCCTAAGCTCACCTTCCAAGGAAAGCAAAAATTATTTTTAAATATGCCAAGTGTTTTAATGGCTCTGGATAATCTTTTTTTCAACTGCTGCACTTATTTCTATATATAGTATTAAGGATGTGAAAAGTCATTCATTCCTAATGTGTTTAAATATGCTCCATAATGAATGTTGTGGATGTGAAAGATAAGCAGCCTGGAGCTTTCTTTGTAAGGGATAGAGTAACACAAAGCTTTAAAGTTCTGCTGCCCTCAGGACACACATTGAAGCGGTTAAAGTAGTGAGATAAACGAAATACACTGAGATATTCATCTGCAAAATCTAAAGCTCAAGGACACAATAAGTTTTCATTTAAGCGTTTCTCATTTGCTGACAATGAACCAAATAAATATTAATTCAACATCATAGATGGTGACAGAAATTCAGGAACTTTCCCCAGGATGAGAGTCTGGTTTGTTTCCCAAATCTTTCTGATAATGTACTTATTATGTATGTTGGGATTCTAATCTGAATCAGCTGCTTACAGTTACTTAAAAAACAATTGTTTTTTTTCAGGAGTGCTATTTAAGAACAGTTTGGTGTGCTGAAATGAAATGTAGTCAGATACTCATAGTCTGATACTCCTGAGCTGGAACAAAGAATTGCTGTAAAGAACGAAATAGTTTTCCATTACTCTCTATTATATTAATCCTCACACACTGACTGCATTTCTTGTTGCAGGTGCTGGATTTGGATTAGGAATTGTTTTCTCAGTAATTTTCTTCAAAAGTAAGTACTGCAGTGATCCTGAGTGCCTGGTTTCCCAGTTTCCATCTGTTGTAGGTATATTTTGAAACCAAGAAGTCTTTGAGGTGTGTAAAACTTCATCAGCATGCTAGACCAATTCCTCTATTATTTGCCCTGTCTTTTCTGTAGAAATGGAGCTCCCTAAACTTTGAGCTGTTGTGTAACAGGGTTGTTACCCGTGGTACCTCTCCGAGCTCCTCCTGTGCTCAGCTCAAATCCTGGAATTGCAGGAGACCCTGAGCCAAATCACTGGAGCCGTGTGTCTAGACGTCCGTTTATGCCAGTCTTCCCAGGGTTTTAAAACTGATCTTAGTTCTTTAGTTATGCTTTGGTAACAGAATGATTTTCAGTGATACATTGGATTCAGAGCTTGCTCTCTGTTAAATTCCAAATGTGATGTCTTACGGATACTCTTGTCCTTCTCTAGTGCCCTGGTTTGCACCTGATTTTTGACTCATAGAATGAAAGTGCATAATATGTATCTTCTGGTAACTTAGTCTTTCATGGTGCTTATATAACAATATATAACAAGCAGCTTCCCTTGGCTTTGCTTTGCCTTCTCTGATTGCCCTCTCTGTTCTGCCCCACAGGAAAGACATGGCCTATTGCTTTTGGGTCAGGGATGGGGTTAGGAATGGCTTATTCCAATTGTCAACACGACTTCCAGTCTCCATATCTTCTCCATGGTAAATTTGTAAAAGTAAGTACCAGTGTTGGTTGGTAATTGTTTGTAGGTTAGAGACAGCATTTACGAGGATATTCCTTTGCCTTTCCCAAAGGAGTACTAGTAAGAAGAAACTTGTGTGGCCAGAGCAGGAGTGGTTCCCCTGCTCTTCAGAAATTTTTAATAACTGGTGTGTTTAACCATAAACTTAATTAGACTGATCACATGGAATTAGTTTAACAGATCCTTCAGGTGGGTTTTGCCACAACCTGAAAATATTTATAATAAAAATACATGTCCAAAAAGCAAACTAATAGTAAGATTCTTCAGACTTTGAAAGAGATGAGCTGGGAAGACACTTAAAGTCATGTCAGGCATGTCAGGTAGATTTGTATGTGGAAGCAGATCTTTGATCTCCAGTGGGGTTTTTGGGTTTTTTTCAACATGAAAACACTGATGACTTTTAAGTTTTGTGGCTTGTTTGGCTGGATTGGAATGTAGTAATTAGTCTGAAAAAAAAATGTCCATTTTAAACAGTTTTGAAGAAAATCATTTCGATGAGCTCAGCCTTATCACTGACCATGCTGGGATAAAATATTTTAAAACAGATTAATTAGCAGGAACCATTTTTGAACTCACAAACTGGCTGCAGTGCACCAAGTCCACAAACTGACTCCATTAATATTTTTTTAATTTCTTCACATGTAAAAGTTGGGGTTACTCTCATGGTAATTTGTCATTGTAGTAGCTGGAACACAAAAAAGGGGTGTGTGCACATTTTGGATCCACAAAGCCATGGACTGCTTAAAGCATTTCATGGATACCAGTGGAGAGGCATCCACCAGGATATATTTGCAGTTACTTTAGCACCTCAGAAAGTACTGAGGCAAAATGTTCTACCAGAAGCTTTTCATGGAGTACACAGAGTGCAAAAATTGTTCCTGTGTTATTCCTCTGCCTGATGACGAGGCCTGAAGGTGTTTTTAGGCATTTCCTGATGCATCTAGAGCTGTAAGTTGAGCCCGGTCCTCCTGGAATTTACTGGCAGGTGAGCTTTTGCCAGCCTTCTGCAGCCCTACAAACCTGCTTACAAATATTTCCTCCAGCTGCCTGTTAAAGGGAAACAATAACAAGATTCTCCAACAACTTCCTGGGAATAAAGTATTTTGGAGAGCAATGCAGAAAAACTGTGACTTGGATGCAGCTGATGAGCATTGCCAGCTATTGCCCAGAATGAAAAAATCTGTGCATGATTCTTCCGGCCAGGTTTGTTAACATTAGGATGTGTTAGCTTCCCACACCATCCTGAGGGTATTCCTCCCATTTGTGTCTCCAGAAAGAAGCTGGAATGACACGTCTGTGAATTCACATGAGTGATAAATGCCCTGTTCACATGTTCTGAGAGAGCAGTATTCATACAGAGATGCTTCTTATTGGGAATGTTGGGCAGCAGAATACTGCGTGTCAGGTCAGCCTAGTGAGGGATTTTGTTGGGATTACAGACAAGTCTGTGTTCTGGAGCAAGGGTGGTCCTTGGAAGCATGAAGGAACTGAAAGGACGCTTCCCAGAAGACACCAGCTGCCTGCATGGCACAAGACTAGACAAGTAGTTCCCAGTGCACTGTCTTTGGCACAAAGAGGTTGAGGCTGCTGAGAGAGGGAAAACATGGATGAAGCCATGTAATGGTTAATGTCGTTAATTCCCTCCGAATTGTTGTGTCATGGATAATGGCTCCAGGGTTATTACAACCAAATTATTTCATTTCTCTTGGTTAGGAACATGGAAAACATTGTTGCATTATCACTCATCTGGGTTTTTTCCTAGAAAATTTGTTATAACTAAGCTCTGTAGGACTTCCTTACACAACTGAGTTCTGTTCAAATGTTAACCTGTCAAATCGAGAGATTCTGCAAGAAAATCAGCTTTATTAGAGAGAAATGTAACACAGATTAACTTGGACAAAATTATTTCTAGTTTTCTGAGCCTGTCAAGTTCACAGAATCACAGGATAACTTGAGTTGGAAAGGACTTCAAGGAGGTCATGGGGGTGAGCTGTGAGGTTATTCAGGGTTTTAGCCAGTTGGGATTCTTGATTCTTCAGGATCAAGTTCTTAAAAGAACAGAGAACCTTCACAATACCAAAAAATCAGGAGATGACAAAGTGACTTTGCAGCTGTTCTGGCTGTAACTTGGACCATCACATTGCCCATCCTTTGGGTTAGAAATTTGATCATGAAACACTAACACCAGTGCAGGAGCCATTCATCTTTCAAGACCAAGAGACTATTTAAAATGCAGAAAAGTTCTAAGTTGTGGTCATAAGATTCTGAGAGCTTTTTAAGTAATTTGAGCAAATGGATTTTGCTGTGACTTCAACTGAATTTAAAGCCAACATCTAGCAATTATTTCAAGGCTATGCCTGTGAATTACACAGCTCAGATTCCTTGCAAAGTGGAAAAGATCATATTTTTCAGGTTATTTAGCCTGTATTATCACCCAAACTCCTCGACCCTGTACTGTGACAGCAGTGTGGATTATGTTGATGTGCAGGAATATGAGAAGGCAACTTAAGCCTTCCCTCCTGCCTTTTGTGGCTTTGATTTCTGTCTGATTTCTCTTCAGCCTGTGAATAGGTAAACTTGAACAATAATGTTGGGGTTATTTGAAGTACCCAGTTTATCATAATGGAGGGTTATGCATGAAAATAGCTGCTTCATTTCTCCATACACAACTTCTTGCTCTAGTAAAGGATAAAAATGTTCCTGTACCCTCTGGAAATGTCACAAAGCTCTGTGACTTGCTTTACATCCTGCAGCACCTTCCATGTAAGGAACTCAAATGGCTTTTTAATAATATAAGCCTTCTTGCTTTACAGGAACAGTGACTAATGGCTAAGACTATCCCAGTGGGAAGGAAGGAGAAGTCAATGATTATTCCTCAGGAATACTGAAGTGCCCCTGGAATAAGCTAACATTCTTCAGTAATGATCACCAGTAACTCTTTATACTCCAACAAACTGTTTCTGTATATGAAACAAAGTTCTGTTGCTTGTTTTGTATCGTGTCTGAAAAGCGCAAGGGAGAGCTCTTCTGGGAAATAAATAAAGGAGAAATGGCCTTCTCTAGTGTGTTGACTTTGTCTGTGAGTGAGAGAGAGAATGGAAGGAGAGAACTTCATTTGGAGTGCCCAGCATCTGGGACCACCTGGGCCAAAGGCACTGGGAGAGCTCTTCAGCAAAGAGCCCCATCGGCCGTTCCCCCCTGCTCCTAAGAGCCAGCCCCCATCCAACAGCCAGTTCAAAGAAGCATTCCCACCTCATAAATCACCCACTAGACCCCTGCTGCCTGTGCCGGTGTGTGGAGAGGAATATAAATACTCCTCTGTTCTGTTTGTACAGTTGCCCTTTAAAACTGGAGTTTTGTCCTCTCGGAGGAGGTGGAATCCGAAGTGGTAAATCCAAACTGTTTGCTGCAGGAAGCCAGTGTTGTCTCTTGTAGCTTTGGGTCATGGAGCAACCCAGGTTTGAAACTTCCTGGGATAGTGGGTGAATTAAGCAGCTGCTAATGCCATCTGGCTCTCAGCTTCCCTGTGAGGCTGATTGTTTTTTCCCTCCTCTTCAGTGGGAGAATAGAGAGGTTTCAGTGTCTGGGAGTGGGTCACAAGTATTTAAAGCTCTTTATTCCCTTGGCAAGTCACTGGTCCAAGTGCTTCACTTCTATTTTACATTTACCCCAGTCCTTGTGATGACTTGTTGGCATGTTGTCTGGTGTTCTCCTGACTCAGGAGGTTGTCTTCACAGCTTCTTTATTCAGCACAATTTTCTAGCTATGGAAATGGCTCTCCATTTCTTTGGAGCTCATTTCTTTGTCCCACACTTGCTGCATGTTCATGTAGCACACGGCATAAATGCGTGTCTCCCAAAGATAGAAAGGGAATGGGATAGACTGATATGGAACTTGGCTTTACTGAAAGCCTGTTCTGCTCCGCAGTGAGCGCTGAGAGATGGAAAAGTGACAAAGTAAGGAATACACAAAGGAAAACATGTTGTGTAATATTTGTTTTTTAAGCCACGGCAGAAAAGGACGGGGATGAACTGAGGGGCAGTTCAGAGGGCTTGAGGAACTCCTTATCTTACTGAGTTTTGCTTTGGGTGCTGCAGCAAGTCCTGCATTCCCACCTCTCCTGAGCACTGCCATGTGGATCCCGCAAACTGGGGAAACGTGTTGAGCTGTGCCCAGAGCCAACAGACACTGAGGAGCTCGCCTGGAGCAAAGGCTTGTGAAATAGAACCACTCCAGTGCCAGAGCAGCATTAGGACTGTCAGAGCACGATACCATCCAGGACCATTGCTCCAGCTTGTCCTTGTTTTTCCACCTCCTCCCTTGCTGGCCTGCCCTCATCAGTCAGCACAGAACAGCCCACTGAAAACAGGATATCATTTCCTTCTTGCCGATTTTTAATCATTTTATCCGGCCCCAGTTTTTAATTTGAACTATGTACTTGGAGCCATAGCTCCTCTGTGGTTTGGAAAGGCCTTTATGGAGTTGTGTGTGTGTGTGCTGCAGTCTGGGAAGCCAGTGGGGTCCACTGGAGAGAAGAGCAGCGGCCTGGGCAAGAACCAGGAGAACCAAAAGCAGTGGCAACACTGAATATAACATGACTGTCAATGTGCAGGAAAAGCTTCAGCTCCTGCTGTGTCATTTGGGCCGTGATGATGAGTTCAGTTTTTATTTAGTGTCCTTGGTAACGAGTTGTCCTGCCCTCACATGCTCTGCTTCAGCTCAAATAGGACTTCCTGGAGTTAATACTTACTTTGATTTCCTGTGACCTGTGACAAAGAGGTTCTTCTGGCCCTGGAACTCAGAGAAAATCTACTGTAGATACTGATTCCTTTACATGTCCTTTATTGTCGGTGTGAGAATAATCAGAATAAATGTTCTTACTCATCACTGTGAAGTCAACAAGGGTGAGCATGGAAAAATTGCACAGTTTTAAAAGTGGAAATTTAATTTGTCATTGCTTCTTAAATGAGGTAAAACTTGAATTTTTGGGGTTTTTTCATAGCTGCCTTGCTTGTTGTTGTCTGTGTTGATATATGTAAATATATGCACATGCACATATAACTACCACATAAAGGATATGTCTTTGTTGTGCTTTATTTAATTAGAGATGTATTATTCCAAGCCTATTTTTGAACCTGTCCATGTAAACTGTGCAAAATATCTTGTGAGGACAAGTCTCCTGTTTCCCTCTGTGGGAATGAGACCCTGCCATTCCCAGCTGAGGTTGGAATACGAACAGTTTGCTGCTGCTTGATTTCTAATTACATAAATGGAAGGGGGGGCAATATGGAAATTCTAAGTACCAAAAGGCATGTTAAATTTAGTATAATACACTCATCTGGAAACTATCACATTTTTCCTTCTTTCTTAAGCCTGCTGAAATCATTGCGTCGTCTGTGGCATGATTTGGATTGGTCCCAAAAAGAGCAAACAAGATAGGCCTAAAAAAGGCAGGTGTCCCTACCCAGACTTAATGAGACCTTTTAGTAGAGAAGTTGTATCTCGATTTTGATAGGAAAATGGTGAGTATTCAGTGAGAAAGGAAAGAAAAAGCTGTTTGCTGACTAGAACTGGTTTTGAACGTTTAACAACTCCCCAAGTGCTCGACTGACCACAAATCTGCCTCTTTAACAGCTTGATTAGATGTCTGCTGAGGCTTTGAGATGAATAAACAAGTCACGGAAAGCAGAGACAGCGGGGAAAAAAATATCAAGCTGCTTTTCTCTTGTTTATCCGAGTTGCTCGTGTTTGATCAAGATACCGTCATTGCTTTGTGTTCCAGTCCTGCCTGGAGCTGGGGCCAAGAGCAGGACCCAGCTGTATGTGGTGCTGTACACACAAATAAAAACCAGCCTCTGCCCTGGAGAACTTGCAAACTAAACAGATGGGCTGCAGGGAGGCGGGAGGGTTTGTAATTCCTGTTTTAAAGATGGGAGAAGCTGTAGGCAAGGTCAGGGATAACTTGTGGAAGGAATGTGGCGTAGAGCCGGGACTCAGATTTGGAGTCTGGAGCCATTGACTCTGTCAGCCCTTCATTTCTGACTGGTTTTTCACTTGGCAGGTGAGGGAGTCTCAAGGGAAGGCTGCCTACTTCCTCAGAAGGGTACATTCTGCCGCCCTTTGCTATCCTCAAATTGCCCCAAATTCTCAGGAGTTAATCTCTGTTAATTTAGGAATTCCATTTTACTGTCCAGGGGGTGATTGCTTCTGGAATCACTAATAGGTGTAAACCACTGGAATTTTCAATATTGACTTTGTTGTAAATCTGAATCTTGTAAGGAGAGAAAACATTGAAATGTATTCCCAGTTCTTTATATCTCCTTAGTAAATCTACCTTAAATATGAATTTAGGTAACAGATCAAGGAAGAGGGAAGGTGTCAAGGGGGCAGCAGCATTCCAGTACTGTGGAATCCCAGACTGGTTTGAGTTGGAAAGGACATTAAAGCTCATCTCATTCTACTCCCTGCCATGAGCAGGGACACCTCCCACTGTCCCAGGTTGCTCCAAGCCCCGTCCAGCCTGGCCTTGGACACTTCCAGGGATGGGGCAGCCACAGCTTCTCTGGGCAACCTGTGCCAGGGCCTCCCCACCCTCACAGAGAAGAGTTTATCCCTAATATCCAATCTATCCAATCTCTGTCAGTTTGAATCCATTCCCCCTTGTCCTGTCGCTACATGCTCTTCTAAATAGTCTCTCTCCAGTAGTGGAAGCACAGCAGTGATGGTGTAATTCAACTTTTCCAGAGGGTTCACATGGATGGTTCCCTAAAGGAGAAGGAATTGGTGTCCCAGATATTTGTACTGGGTTTCCTCTGCGTTTTTGGAGCAATGCAAAACAAAGCACAAAGGTTCTGGTTTGCACATGCAAATATTGTGTGCACAAGTGGACTAAAGGTGACTGGTTGTCGCAGTGACCCACCATGAGGTACAGCTGATGCTGTAGCTGGAAGGGGGAAGCTCATGGTGGAGCTGGGGAACCCCTGATCCATGACCTGCTGGGAAAACCCCATTTTTCAGCAGCAATCCGAACTGCTGAACGGCTGAGTTTTGTTACTTCCCACCACCATCCACCACACATATCCCACAGCAAGAAATAAACTTTCTCCTTGTCTCCCACCCCATTCCTGCCTTTGGAAATGGGACTGGTGCACATTTTGGCACGGCAGCCCCTGTAGGCAGCTGTGTCTGTACTGCTCCAAGAGTCCAGCCTATAGCCCACCCACAGAGAAATGCTTAACTGAGATTGAAACTAGACGGGAACATAGTTTATGGAAATTCAGCTGTAAGTCGCTGTTCTCTTGTGACTTCTGGCTGTCAGCACTTTGCTGTACAGCACCGCAGGCTGTTGGGGCTGGATGTTCCTTGTAGTGCTGGATACCCACCTCCTGGAGCTTGTAAAGATGCTGAGAAAGTTGTTGGTGACTAATAAATCACTCTTCATCTCTAGTCTTTATTGGTAGTGCTTGTAAAGCCTCCAGCTCTGATTAGGAGCGGATGCCCCTTCCTGGAATAGGTCATGCCCTGATCAGTTCAAATTCAGTTCATAAATCATATGAAAGAGTGTGTTTCTTTTTAGAGGTTTTAGAGGATGTTCTTCCTCCTTCTCGATGCTGCACTTGGAGTTGTTAGAAGTGATAAACAGCTTAACCCAAAGCCATTACTATTCCCTGAGGATTTGGGTTGAAGGAGGCCACCAAACTGATTAGAAGGTTGGAACACTTCTGCTGTGAGTAAAGACTGAGAGAATTGGGATTGTTCAGCCTAGAGAAGAGAAGGCTCTAGGGTGACCTAACTGCCCCTTCCAGTATCTGAAGGGAGCTATGAGAAAGATGGAGAGGGACTATTTACAAGGGCCTGGTGTGCCAGGAAAAGGGGGAACGGCTTCAAATTGACAGTAGATTTAGGTTCAATATAAGGAAGAAATTCTTCCCTGTGAGGGGACTGAGGCCCTGGCACAGGTTGCCCAGAGAAGCTGTGGCTGCCCCATCCCTGGAAGTGTCCAAGGCCAGGTTGGACGGGGCTTGGAGCAGCCTGGGCTGGTGGAAGGTGTCCCTGCCCATGGCAGGGGGTGGCGCTGGATGATTTTGAAGGTTCCTTCCTTCCAACCCAGACCATTCTAAGATTCTGTGATTTAGGGGTCCAGCAGTGATGGTTGCCAAACTCCTACACTTCTCTCCAGGACAATGTGCCAGAGCACAGGAATAAGGGGAAAGGGCTGTAGTTAGCAATGAAGTGAGGGGAAAAGAGGCTGAGGCTGAAGGTGAGTGCTGTGGGTTGTGTCATCTCTCTTTTGAGCAGCCTCTTCCTGTGTTCAAAGTTTGAGACCACAGGAGAAGAAAACAATTTCATGTCCTGATGGCCCTATGTCTGATTTGTAAACACTGGTGCTTGGGTCTATGAATGCTGTGTCTCCCTCAGGACTCAGCATAATGCTTATATTTTAATTTTAGTTAGTTGTCTGGAAGTAAGTATAAAAATGGTGGCAGACAAATAACTGCTATTTGGTGAGATTCTATGTAAATGGAAAGGAAAGCGGAGTAACAAAGATTTTGGTAGTCAAATGCGAAGTTCAGCATCCAGATGCAATGAACACTGGTCAGACCTGGAGAAGGCATGGACTTGGAGGTTATGGAACCCCACGGGGATTGCTGAACTCAAGGGATTGCTGCTAACAGGGAGAGGAACAATGAGAAGCAAGAGCTGGAGGCTGGACCTTGACTTGTGCAGATGAGCAGTGAGACAGTTACAGAGACTGGGATGAGCTAGGAGAGGAACGGGAGGGTTTTCCAGCTCTTGAAGTTACTGAGCTCCACCTGGGAGAGACTGGGTGAAATCAAATGACCTGTACCACGCATGGATTCAGATCAAATGATCCAACTGTGCTTGTTAGCCATAAATTCTCTGAAATTTTTAAGGCCACAAAGGTTTCCTGCAGAGTTCTCTGTCCCATGGCTTAATCTGGTATGAACTGAAGGCAGAATGTTTTTAGCTCAAGGACCCACCTCACCAGACACTCCCTGAAGATGTCGCTGGCGTGGATCTCGGATGGAAGACAACCTATTTCTGTGCTGATCGTTGCTGCTTTGTTCTTCAGCTCCTCCCTTTTAGCTTGTTTTCCTTGGGGTTTGTTTGAGGGAATGGCTGATGGTGAGCACTTCCCCCTCTCCTTTTTCCAGGCACAGGGCCCATTTTTTGTTTAATTCTCCCTGAAGATTATGGTTTCATAGAGAATCTGCCGAGAGATGGGGTATTTCATATGTCAATAAATGCATCTTTGGATGAAGGATGGAAGCCTGGGGCTGGAGCTGTGGGAATGGGATAGGACTTGAGGTGCACTGGAATGGCCACACAGTCCTGCTCTTTGTACCCCATCAGACCGAGGGAAAGTGAGTTCACTGGGTTCTTTTAAGGTGTGAGAAGTAATTCCTTTAGATCTCTGGGAGCATCCTTGCAGGTGACAATGTTTGTGGGAGGCTCTAGATTACTATCTGCAGAGTCATGGATTTTATATCCATATTAGGTATAAATAGAGGTGGGCTGGCAGATGGAGGGAAGGTCACTGTGACTCCTCCGAGCACCGGATGAGCACACAAGTATTTCACCGAGGCTTCACATTGAACTCTTGTTGTACATTGGAGCAGCCACTGCAGCCCCTGCTACCAAAATTAAAACCTCAACGATGAAAAGTTGGTCTAACACAGATGTCTCAGCATGTTCAGGAGAGCAGTGACAAGCTGAGAACTCCTGGCCACTTTCATTCCGTTCCTCATCAGCTGCAATAGTAGTCTCAGAAATCACAGTCCTGCTCCAAGGCAGGAGGAAGAAAGGCAATGAAAGCAGATTTCTCAGGGTCCCACATTTCTGATTTTATGAACCACACCCTCTAAACTATAAAAATCATGTTATCACTTTAAGAATTATATTTGCATTTGTCTTCCGGAAGGTGGGAGTACTGGGAGCAGAGAAATCTGATAAAAAATACATATATATATATATATATATATATTCTTTGTTATCCTAATTTTAAAAATGCTGACTCTTGCTATAACAGGACCTTCAAAAACTGGCCCTTTCAGACTTTTGATATTGGGTGCTTTTCTTCAAGGGCAGAGGGTTTGTGCAGGAGGCTCTTTCCATGCAAGAGCAGTGTACGTTGCTCCGTGAGTCACCCCGTTGCAGGCGGGTGCCGGTTTCCTTTCAGTGATGTGCAAAATGTTCCCTGCACACATGTGGATGTTCTAAGTTTGTCTTGCTGGTTGTCAGTTTGTAGGAGCTTCAGTGCCAGAACTGTCTTTAAACACATACAAGCACCTATTGTGACGAGGCCTGAGCTTGGCTGGGGCCTTCAGGCCGTGCTGCAAGAAAAATAATTAATCTGAGTGATTGCAGCAGGGGGGAAGTTGTGCAGCAGAAAATAAGATGGTTATCAGAAGGGATTTAGCTGGTTGTAATGGAGTTGGAGGAAACTGATTATTTTTGAAGTAGAAAGGGAAAAAAAGCTGTTTGAACTCACAGGGAAGAGGGCACCTGCAAATGGAGCCCAACAGCTTCTTCCCAGCCCTCCCTGCTCCAAACTGCCCCTGCAGACGTGAACTGAATAGGAGAAGGATTGTGCATGACCTAAGTTGCTGGGGAAGCGAGGGAGGGAGGGGCGGAGGGGCCTGGGAGTGCCTGGGAGCAGGGAACAACTGGGCAAGGTGGAAAATAAAACGATTAAACACACTTGGACTTGCTCCGGGATGGGAGCGGTACCTTTTTACTGCTGCCCCAGGGCCCTAAAATGCATTGGCACGGCACTACAGAGAAACCACTAATCCCAGTCACCAAGGGGAGGGAACAGGACTTTCTCCTTCGACCCCCTGTGGAAGGGAAGGCTGATGGGATTAGAGGAAACAGCTGGCTCGAGTCTTACCCTGCGGGAGCTGCATTCCCGGGACTCGGGAAAAGAGGAGCACCCCGCTGCCGAGTCGCATTCCAGGTCATTTGCTGAGCCCAGATGTTTTCTAATGAGCTCTATGATAAATCCTTTTCCTTTACTACCGAGCACAGTCCCTGCCAGCCAGGTCTGTCCCTAGACCAGGCAAGCTGGACTTTGGAGCCCAAGCCAACTAGCCAAATTCCCGCTAGGACTCATGCCTTTCCACTTTGCCTGTGCAAAGGGATTCAGCACAGAGCTCAAATCTGGTATCCAAAAGCCTGATGGAGGTTGCTGGTCTAAATTCCTCCCATGGCTGAACCTTCTCTTCTCAGCTCTCCTTACCTCCCTGTGTGTTATTAAGCCAGAGGAGTGCTCAGGGTGGATTGACCCGGTGGTCTGAAGGAGCAGTGAAGAGCTGTTGTACCCACATGTTGGATCAATGTCCAAAAAGGGAGAATGGTTTCTGTAAGGACTGATTCACCCTTGGCCAGGGGTGCTGGAGCTGCACAGATGTGAGAGTTGCATGCAGGATGTGCTCCTCACACCCTATGTGCCACCACTGTCCCCTCCCTTCATCTACCTGGGATGGAGATGGGAAATAACTCCCCAGCTTTTTTAGTAGTAAATCTTTGCCCCTGTCTCCTGGCATGAGCAATGCTCCCTTCACCTGGGGCATGTGTGCCCTTACACACAGCAGTTTTAGGTCCTGATATCTTGGAGATGTCTCAGGGCTTATTTAGGAACCAAAAAGTAGGAGTTCATCTCCAGCAGGTGAGAGAATCATAGACTGTAATGACAGGCTGGTTTGGAAGGGACCTTGGAGGTCATCTCGTTCTAGCCCCTGCCATGGGCAGGGATGCCACTCACTGGATCAGGTTGTTCAGGGTCCCATCCAGTGTGGCTGTGGTCAGTCGATTCAAGCTCCTTCAGAAGGAAGCTGATAAAGAGCCATCTTTGTTTCAGGGAGCTGCAGTGCAATTTTGTACCTCTTGGCAGATGAGATGTGAAGAGGTGAAGGGAATTGATCTGAGATGGGCAGGGTGGGCCGTGGCAGACCCAGGCATCAGGCTCCCAGCTCCCTCAGGGGTCATGCAAGGGGGTTTATCCCCTGGGAGCACTTCCTTGGACCCTATGTGATTTGTCTCGGGGGTAACGAACACAGCACAAGCTGGGGAAGAGATGGATCTCGGGCCCAGCTGTGGGATCTGTGAGGAGCCATTCCCTCCTCTTTGCTCCCTGCAGCCCTTTGTGGATGTGCACACTCTTTTCCCACCCACATTTACCCCTGTGTGTTTTCTAGCATCCAGCTATGGGCAGGCAGCCTTGGAATCTGCATTGACACAAATAATAAAAGAAATAGTTTTATTTTTAACTTACAAATACACCCTTTTACTTCTCCCGCCCACAGTTCCAGGTCCTGCCCTGACAAGTGGGGAGCCCCTGACACTGTGGGCGTTTGTCAGCAGGCCCAAAACAGCAAGAGTGGGTGAGGGAAGGACATCCTGGAGACAGGAGAGGGAGTTTTTGCTCTGTCTCAGTGCATGAAGCCTTGGTGATCCAGCAGCAAGGGAAAGGGCTGAGGGGGAAGACATGGGTGGGTGTGTGGATGTTTAGGGCAAGGCTCTGTGTACCCAGTGGTGGAAAACAACAGCTGATGAAACGGGCTGTCACTGAGGGTGAGCATGAGGAGTTGTGTTGTACTACATGTCATACCATGTGGCGTGAAAACATCAGTGTGGTTTGGCACAGGTGTTTTAGGGGCAGGCAGGCAGGCAGGAAGCTCCCCTGAGCCTGTGGGGAGTGGAAGCTGGAAAACAAGGGGGTCATGTGTGGAGCAAGAGCTTAAAAATGCTGCTGAAGCCACTGCCCCTGGCAGTGACTGCTGAGGTCAGCTCCCTTCCTGCTGGTGTTGTCTGCCTGCTCTCCCTTCCATCCTCTCCCAGCCGCAGAGTGGCTGCCTTTAGCCTGTGCCTGAGTCTGTCCAAATGACATCTGCAGGCATCAGGTCATCTGCGATATCATGTTTCCAGGGAGGAAGGGGAAGAGTGTTGGCCCAGGGCTTTGAAGGCCTCTCAGCAGCTCCTTTCATCCTCCAGCCAACCCACTCTGTCCTGCAGCACCTCTGCCTGTGCCTTCTGACACCAGAAAACCTGAGCCCTGCTCCTCCTGCCTCCCCACCCCCCAAGTTCACAGATTGCTGCTTCCCTTTTATGCTGTTTACAGAACTGGAACAGGAATGAATAGTAGGAAGCAGGGAATGAACTGCATGATGTCTCATGGCTCCCTGCAGAGTGATCACACCCCAGTGCTGAGGATCCCACAAAAACTATGCAAATACTGAACCATGGACCTGATACACTTGGCTGAGTTTCACATTCATGCCCATGGTCTGTTGCTTTGCAGCTGGTCGCATCTACATCTTATTTTTCCTCGTGAGAACTTGCTTCAAAGTCTCTGATGTCTCTTATTTCACTCATATTATTGAGAACAAAGTAGCCTTCTGAGCAGGAGCTCAGTGTTGGTCATGAGGAGCAGGTAGAGATTAGTCTAAGACCCAGGTTCAGCAGTGGGTGAAAACGCTGGGAAAACAGATTTTGGGCTCCTGATGGGATGTGTGGTCATGGCTAGAGGCTGCTCCTCTGTTGTTGGCTCTTTTGGAGCTGAGCAGTGCATACATTTTGGGGGCTGGATATGTTGCATCTCGCAGGGTAAGAAAGTGATGCTGGAAGCAGCTTTTTGCCATTTTATTTACAAGTCCTATTATCCTGGAGCTGGAAGGAACCAAGCAGCAGGAAATCATTGCTTCATTAGCAGCCTCCAGCCTCCTTCGGCGAACACCCAGCCCCAAAACCTCTCCCCAGGGACCACTGCCAGGGCATTACCAACGCTTCTGTCAGCACAGCTGGTTCTTCTTACCCACCTCCCCTTCCTGCTTCTCTGATCTCTATGCAAATCCTCACACCAACAGGAGCCAGCAAAGCCCAGCCAAGCCTGGCAGGTATCTTTTGATTTGGATAGTGTTTTAATGTGGGGGCCTCTGTTAGATTAATTGTGCCTGTACAGAAACAGAGCCCTTTGGTCCCCAGCAATTACCCCACTGGAAAGGTAGCCATGAAGGAGGGTTCACTGGGATGGGGTCTGGCTGTTAATTTTTTAATGGGAAGGCGAAAGAGGGAAAGAAGAAGAAAGTGAGAGAGAAAGGAGAGAAAAAGAGGAGAAAGAGGAAGGGAAAAGAAAGGAAAAGCAAAAGAGAAAACCTTTGTCTCTGGTGCTGGAGAATTTTTCCAAAGTCTTCAATGTGGCCAGGACTCTGCCCCAAGCACTCTCTATCAAGAATTATGTTTAAATAAGAATTGTTGCCTTCGGCGATCCCAATCCAGACTGTTATGTCATTTCAGGAGTAAGCGCTGGGACATTCCCTTCGGACACATCTCTCCAAAGACCCCCTCGTTTTTGTGGCCGGGCGTCGTCACCGTGCTCTCCCCATTAGTTTTCAGCCCTTGCGGGGGATTTCACGGCCCAGGTCGGTGGGTAAGCTCCGTGTTGGGGCTGCGGCTCTCACCTCGCAGCCGGGCGGCCGCGGGGGCTGCTCGGGGCTCTCCGTGCCCGGTCCCCGGCGGGGCGGGCGCTGCCACTGCCGCTCCCTCCGTCCCTCCTCCCGCCGTCCCT
>VZRE01003115.1:12369-33951 GCA_013396775.1 Cephalopterus ornatus | reverse complement strand
CCCTCCCCCGTACCAGATTATTCGCCTCTTTTCCTCTGCCTTCTCTTCTTCCCCCACCCTGCCGGTGATTGATGGCCGGGAGGATGAGGATGTAGCCACGAGCAGAAATCGGTTGCAGATGAGGCGGACTTGGGGGGATCTGCTCTGCGATCGTTAAACTATTTCCACCGCCGCTTTAGCTCCAATTAAATATAAGGCTGGGAGCTGGGGAGCCGCGAGCTGTGTCGGGCGCACATCTGTGGTACAGAGTCCTTCCCTCCTTCCCATCGCTTTCGGGTTTCGAACAAAAGTGCACAGGGAAGAACGGGAACGCTCAGTATCTATTAACCCACACCACCCGCGGACGTGGGGACTTCAGCGATCGTAAAGGAAAGGACGATGGCAAGGCAGTAAACTTTTGTTCCTTGAAAAGTTCATCCTGAGGATGAATTTACATCCTTGTATCCTACAAATAGTTTCGGCATTTACTGGACTATACAAAGGCATATACAATATATCCTTACCTTTTTCTTGAGCCCTAACGTATTTGAGTTTATCTAAGTATTTACAGCAATTCTATTTTGTTCTGTACAGTATCTGTGTTTTGTGCTCAGTGAGGACCTCTCTTTTTTTTTCTGGGAGATATTTTGGGAACAGAACATGCTTTAGCTCGTTTTCAGGCTGCATTAAAGTTGATCTGGACAATCCCTTATTCCCTACTAATATTGCTCTTATGAGGAAACCAGAAATTTCTGCTCTGCTCCACAATCTAAGTTTTACATACAGGATTAACCCCATCAAATTCAAAATTCAGCCTGTGTGAAGTGTTTGTGGAGTTGGGACACCACAGCTTTGCCATGCAGGGTTTTGTTTTTTTTTAAATCTGCACCCTACTGAAACAAGTGGGAAAGATCCTGGGAGATATGGAGAGACCCAGATTTTTCCCTTGTATTTTTAGCCAAAGAACTCCATGTCCTCTTTGCAATGTCCAACCAGGCAAAACCCAGCTGTACAGAATGGGCACTTTTGCTTTTTTGAAGGCAGTCTCCCATCTCGTAAAAGGCAGCTCGCCTCAAATTTGCAAACCGCAGGATGGGAAATGGAATTTGCCTTCAGTATAAAAATCCCAAGTGTTTGCAAACAGCCCTGAGAAGAATCCGGGCTCTTGGCGTGACCTCTCCGTGCCGAATTCCAGCTTGGGGAGTTTGTGGTCTCGCAGAAAGGGCAAATGAGCATAGTCTTCCTGAGTGCCCGGTCGTCCTTCTGGAGTGAGGAGAACGGTCGAGCTGGAGGGAATTTTTGGGTGCTGCGGAGGTGCAAGATTGGGCCCTGAGCCAAAATACTTTTCAAGCAGCCTTGAAGACCTGCCCGTGGTGGAGTAACTTTGCCCATGGTGTGTGTTGGCATCGCCAAGGGCGGGTCAGGCTGGTACAACCATGGGAAACCTGCCCGAGGAGCAGAGGAAACTCCTGGGCAGTTACTCCTGCCCAAACTCCATGCTGTTCCCATTAAAGCATTGGCATCGCCTCTGCCAGCTCCCATACCATAGCTGCAATGGCTGCAGGGCAGGCAGAGGTCGGTTCTTGCTCTGTCCTTGGGCCTTGCTCCCACTCTTTTTGCTTTGCAGTCTGCTGGAAAAAACAACCCTCACCTGGAGTCACCCAAATTCAGAGATTCCTTGTGAAATAGCAAGGAGCAGAGTGCCGGGGGGTCCAGCAGGGCTGAGAGCAAAGAAACTTCACACTCACTCACATCAGACTCTTAAAAACCCAAACAGCTGATAAAACTGTCCTTCTGGGAGAGTTTCAAAGCGGGAATGAGGGGTGGTCTGTCCTCCTGTTAGCCCTGGAAGAAGCTGTGCTTGCTGTTCCCCAGACCTTTGTTTCTTGTGCAGCGCTGTTTCAGGAGGAGGGATGTGGGGCACTGGGTGCCAGGGCTTTCCTGGGTGTAAATTAGCACTGGTGATGGGAATGGAGCAAGCAGCACCCATTCCCATCAGTTATGGAGCTGGGCCGGGCCAATAGCCCCATCCCAGCCAAGATCGCAGTCCTTTGGAGCTGAGCTTTGGAAGTGGTGTCAGGATCAAGCCCGTGCTTGAGTCACTCTCAGGTGTTGTTTAAATCTCCTTCTTCTCCAATACAGAGCTCAGGCAACGTGTCCAGAGCGGGGAAAAGAGCAGTGTTCGGGCCACGGTGTGATTTCCTTGTAGTTACTGAGCCCAATCCTGCAGTTCCAGAAGAAACTGTCCAAATGTCAAGTGTTGGGTCAGCCCTTGTAGCAATTGAAAATACCACCTGAGCTGTGAGCTGTTATGTTACCTCTGAATGTCCCTGGCCCTGCACTTCCATGTGTTTTTATGCCTTGGTGTTGCAGATATTTTGATTAGTGCTGTGGGTAAATAACACAGACTTTGGGTTTATATCATCAAAACTGAGGAGGCTGGTGCAGTGTAAAGCAGAGAGTAAAAGAGGGCAAAACAGCACTTAGGTCACTGGATTTCTGCTGTTGTGACCAAGATGTGGCCTAAATGGCTGTTAAAGGGCGAAGGAGGATCCTGAAAGATCCACAGCTCCATCCACAAGCAATCCCCTTTCTCCTTCCCTCCTTCTCCTTCTTGCTCCAGCAGCTGGGAACCTGATCCTGCAGGCGCAACCCTGCTGCGTTGGGTTTTTATGCAAGTTTGGTAACGAATGACCGAGCAAGGCAAAAGCCAGTGTGGTTGGCATTCGAGACACCTCCCCTCTGCCTGCAGGAATTAAAAAATCATCATCCTGGTGGCCACTATGTACTGGAACTGGTTTTATCTGGTTCCAGTTAGGCTTGTTTTGAGTAAGACAAGTGGTGCCAGATTCTGATCTCATTTGCACCAGTGGAGTCATTTGGAGGAGCCAGTCCCAGTTTACCTCACGCTAAGTGAAAGCAGAACTGGGCCTGCTGGGAGAAGCTCTCCCCAGGGAAACCGCTGGTGCCTGCAAATCAAACATGGGTAAAAGTGAGTGACTCCTGGGATCCTGAGGGTTTTGTTGCTGGCTCCATGAAAGCTGTGTCCAAACAAGGAGGGGAGAGGCTGTGGCTCTGGAAAACGGTGTGACCATGCTCTGGGGCAAGCCAGGTGCTTTGGGGAGGTGAGAGATAGTGGCCAGGCTGTTGATAGTGGTGCTGTGGTGGCGGAGGAAAAGATACTCTCTTTCCATGCTGAGTGGGAAATTGCTGCTCACAGGGCTCGGAGACAGCCCTGGAGAGAGCAGCAGCCACTGTTATCCATGGGATTTTCAAAGGGGTTGGATCCACGGTCTGAATTTGGACACCAGTTGTCCTCCTGCAGGGCCAGAGGTGCAGCGGGTGCCCCCGGCTCCAGGCTGGCTCTCCCTGCTCCGTGCCAGCGGGTGTGTGGGATGGCTGTGTGGGAAACACCAGCTGCAGGGAAAACTCAGGAGGGAGCCGAGCCTCACTCAGGTCCAGACATGCGAGCGTGGCCTCCGGCTGGAACACTGCTCACAGCTGTGTTTGGAAGTGCCTGGTTCTCATATTAGCTGAGATGCACCCGGATCCGACCCCCCGCGGGGAATGTTCCAGCCACAGCGTGTGCCAGCAGGGTTCTTCCCTGCGCAGGGGCTCGGGCAGGGCCTGGACGCTGTCCCCCTCCCCAGTTTGCTGAGGCACCCCATTCCTGCTGCTCCCCAAAACTGGGCTGGCCCCTGGCTTGTTTTCCAGGTCACAGCTGATCCTTGCTCCCATCCTGCTTGTCGCGCTGCTTTTAGGGGCTGCAGAGCCTCCCATGCTTGGAGAGGGAGTGGAGGGCAGTGTGGGGCCAGGATATGTTCTTGTGCTTCAGGTTGATGCGTTTTCCTGGCCGTGATTGTTCTTAATGCTGAAGAAATTAAGCAATTGAAATAAATTACCACAAACTGTTTATATGACTCTTGCCTCTTCCACAGGCCATTAGCGTGTCCCTTTTCCAGCAAAGCTCCTTCAGGACCCCATTCTAAGCCTATGTAAGTCCAAAGGTAGATTTCCAATGACTTTTTTAGGTAAAGCAGCTTGGATTTTTTTTTTTTTCCAAGCTGCAAAAAATGTATTTCCAAAGTGCACACTGCTTGGTCAAAAAGCTGGATTGAAACTCCCAATGTACCAAAATCTTTTGACTTTCTGGCCAAAGTGGGGAGGGCCAGAGTGCTTTAAAAATGCTGCACTGCTTTTCTCTGTTTCTGCTTTATTTCTGTGGCTCGCCCAACTGTGCTTGAGTGGAAATTAATATGTTACAGAAGGGGAAGCTCTGACATCTGCTCCTGAAAGGAGCAGAGACAGCCAGGTCCACGGTGAGAAATGACACAGCTTTTGCTCCACTATCAAAAAGTTCTTAGGATGGATTCTTGTGGTTGTTAAATATCAAATGTCTTCCTGTGCTAGTTCCTTGTTTATTTTTTTGTAATTTCTTCCCAGATTTTTTAGCTCAGCGAAGCAAGACTGAAGCTCTGAGCTCAGGAGAGACTTCTGTGTTCAGCTGAGCTCTCTTGTGTTTTGTTGTCCTGAAGAATTACCTCCAAACGTTCTCAGTGAAGAGCTCTCTTCCCTCTCCCTTGCCCATGTTGTTATGACATCGATTAGATTTTTTTTTGACTGTTGCACTCACTGCAGTAGAGTCCCCAAAAATGTCAAGTTTTAGCTAAATGCAAATTTCAAAAAAGGAGGAAGTATTAAATAAGGACAAGTATTGAATAACATCTGTTGTTTTGATAGATTGTTTCAGTACACAGTGACTTCTTTTTTTTGCAGTTGAGATTTAAGCTTTTCCTGCTAATAATCCTGGTTTATAATAATTTTTTGTTCTGTGTAAGCAAATATTATTTGAGTTGAGTTTCCCAAGAGGTGATACCTGGTGGTATTCAGAAGTTATAGACCTAATCCTGTCTGAGGAGAGCCATGCCCTGGATCTTTCTGGGATGTTTCTTTCCAGTTGCCACCAAAGCAGACACTGTGGCTTTGCTTCCTTTTAGGTGCCTAAATAATCATTTGCCTTTTAGTGTTGTAGTGGCTATCAAGATCTCTCCCGGCTGCCTCCACACACAGGGGTGATCCCACCCATGTCCTCGGAGAGCTTCCTCTTCTCCAGGCAGTGACCCCCCTCTCACTGCAGCACATTGTCCTTGTGTGACTCCCCCACACCATGTTCCAACCTGATTCCCACCTGCCCCGAGCCTTTGCCTGAGCCACCTTCCCATCGAGGAACGTTCATGGCATCGTGTGGGGCAAGGGCTGCTGGCAGCCAGCCCTCCCCTCCTGCTTCCCTCGAAGGAAATCTGGCACTCCAAAGACCTCCCTGTGCTTTTCCTCTCTCCCTGCAGCCGTCACTTCACTCGGTGCTCCCCTGTCTGTAGTCTTGCAATGAGGGAAACTGAGGCACGGAGTGTCTCTGGGGCCTCCTCTTCTCCCAGCAAGGCACAAATATCTAATTGTACACAAAGGCGGGATCCAGGACTGCTGTGATTCCTGTCTAACACCAACCTGGGGTTGCTCTTGGTGCGGTGCAGAGAGAGCCCATCTGGGTGGGAAGCTGGCTCCGTCAGGAAGGGCAGCTGTGTGTCCAGGGAGACAGGAGGGGACAGTGGAGGTCCCAGCTCTAATCCGGACCAGAGATGGACCTTCCCCTCATCCATCTCTGCTGAGATCTCGTGTGTCTCACACTGGATCACGGAGTCAGGCACTGAGGTGAGGCCATTTCCTGTCCTCGTGTCCCATTTTCCTGAGCTCCAACATGGAGCTGACACTGTTTCTGTGCTGTATCCGCAGGCTGGGAGCCTTGGCTGAGCAGTGTTTGTAAAGCTTAGGGGGTTCTTGTTTCTCAGAACCAGGATGCTGTGTGTGTGGCCATGAGCACAATCTACCTGTGTATGTGGTTTTATGTATTTGGCAGAATTGCAAGATCCTGGATAAGAAACACATTAAACTGCTCATGAAACATTCGCCATGTCCACCTGCAAGCTTGTCTTGTGTTATGGTGTAAACTTCACACTGGAAAAAGAGGGTAAAACTGATTAGATTCTGTTTTATTTTCCTCCAGAAGTGTTTGGTTTCCAAATGGCTGGGAACAGCTGTGGGCTGGATGGTGGGAACGTGGCCTCCGAGGTAATTCCAGTGATTGTCCTCTGGCCAGTGTAACGAAGTAGATTTTCCCAGCTGCTTCCAGGCGCTACTTGAGGGACTCCTGAGAGTCCTGGGACTGTTGGAATGGGAGGAAGGAGCTCTTCTGGGTGGCACAGAACATCTGAGGCAGTACCAGCAGATCTCCAAACTGGGATCACAGGAGGCGGAGCTGTCGGCAGAACCTCTGGGCCTCGCAGTGGTTTTGAGGGGGTTCCCTGAGACCCACCAGCCATGGACACTTTGCTCCTCGGACCTGGGGAGAGCCTGGAAAAGGGTTCTGGAGCCGCTCACCACAAGACCGCAGCTGTGCCTGCGCTGAGAAGTTGTTTGTCTGGGAGCCTGGGATGTGCCAGGCTCGGGGCTGAGTCACTTCATTTCCCAAAGGCGGCCGAAGGGATGGGGAGGAAGCTCCGTGCAGAGGGAGCGGGCGGGGGAGACCCTCACGGGCCGGCGGCTCTGCCGGAACTGAGCTGAACTTTCTGCTTGAAGAGCTTTGACTAACAGGGGAAAAAGTGTGCCCCGGTGTGGGAAAGAAAAAGAAGGCCCTGTGTGGGGGGAAGTGGCTGCTCCCGCCGGGTCAGCCGGGGAACACACTTGTTCCTTTCGGGGCTGCAACGTGTAATTTAGCTTGTCACGGAGGAATGTGCTCAGTGCCTTTATTTAATCGGGAGTCTGCAAACCTGCTCGGGTGCCTTGTCTTCCTTTTTCCCTTCCCTTCCCAGCCTGGGGGGAGAAGGAACACGGCGCTTTTGTCTGGGGCGCTGTGGCTGCTGTCAGATGAATGGTTTTCGTGGCAGCGCTGTTCGCATGACTGCTCTGAGCTATTCCAGCGGACGCGCCGGGGCTGCTTCCAGCCCCAGCTCCCTCCCAAACTCAGCTGCATCAGATGTTTTCCTAGGCACCGGCATAAGCCTTGTTACTTACTAGAAATGTGGCGCTGCGGGTTCCAGGGCATTCCTGCGAGCAGGGGAACACCGGGTGGTGCGGATGTGGCGCGTCCAAGGCTCCAGGTCACTGGGGGGTAGCACTGCTCGGCACCAGGGCGCCCTGAGGAACGGGGCAGAGTTGGAATTGCTCCAGCTCCGTAGGAATACCCAGGTCCCCTGCTGTGGGGGTTCCCAGTTGCCCCACTCTCCGACAGCCCCTGCAAACCGGACCAGTGGCCGCTGCCGCCGGGGGCCCTGGTTACAAACACATCCCAGCAAAAGGGAAAGGAGAAGGCTTAAGCATATGTTTAAGTGCTTTGCTGAATCCAGGCCAGGTCCTGTGCTTCAGCAGAGCACAGCCTCACTCATCTTCCTCACAGGAGCCCAGATGCTCTGAGAGGATTCTTCGTGCCTCTGACAATTGAACACCTCCCTCCACGAACAATAAAAGCTCCCAGGGAAGCAGGACTCAACACAGACAGGAATGTTTGTCTCTTTGCAGCTGGGTAGAGATGCACAGAAACCTGGACAAAAACCAGCCACCACCTTTCTTTGGAAATAAGGAAATTGCTCTCTCATGGGGCATGTGGAAGCGAACTTGTGCGCTGACTCCAGAGGAATTTCGGCTGTTCCTCGGGATGAAGGTGTTTGCTGTTTGGGTCACTTCCCAGCTCTGATCTCGGACTTGCCTTTGGGAGTGGGATTCCTTAGCACAGAGCTGCTGGCATTTGAGGAATGAGCCATGCTGTTTCGGAAAACCAAGTGTTTTGTGTGTGTGCAGCTGAGCCTGGTTCTTCTTACAGAAATCACAGAATTCCCCCAGTGAAATGGAAAAAAAATCGGGAAGCAGAAGTCCTAAGAGTCATCTTCAGGACAAATGTATTTAACCTCATGGCTCTAATTAATGGCAGGGCAAGCTCAGGGGTTAAAACCCTCTGCTTATCTTCAGCCAACACCTGCAGACCCCACTTGGAGCAGGTATTCCCATCGGGGACTGTGGAATTCTCATCCCACAAGTGCAGGGGGAGTAGGAAGCCAGGGCTGTACAAGTGCTGCTGCATTACACAGCTGTGTTTCTTGTATCACCAGGAAATAAGGAAAGTTAGAGACACCCTCTGATTCCTCCAGAGATCCTGTAGGTGAGGATGCTCTCTTCTGGGTGCCATGGGATGGAGGACAGGGAAGAATCTTGTCTCTCTCGGTTCAGATCCAGGAAGTTGGGCTCAGTGGAGGGATAATAGGGCAAAACCCCATAATGACATTAAAATCCCTGAGCTGGAGCTGTGGGCAGTACCTAGGAAGGTGTCTCAGTCATGTAGATAATCCTGGTGGTCCTCCAGCCCAGGAGATGTGGGAGAGGACTGTGGAGACAGATGGAGTGACCTGGGAACACCCAGTTGGGAGTCCCCAGCTGCCTCTAACACCAGTGTCTGAGGAAGAAGGCATTTTTCCTCTCCTTCGCAGCAAACATTAGAGGGCTGGACCTAGGAGCCATGGGAGTTAACAGGAGTCTTTCCAATGTGGGCTTTGGATCGTTGTCTGGATAAATAAATAGAAGGAAATAACAAATAACGTGGTTCTAACAAATATTTTAGGAAATATAAATGTCTGCCTTTCACCATGACTGGTGAAACCCCACACGAGAAAAATTTCCCTGTTTCTATGACCCTTTCCCCAGTGATTGGGAGTGTTAATTGAGGCACCTTGGCCGGAGAGCAGAGCAAGGAAACCCCGGGTGGGATTTCTCTGGGAGTGGGAAGTGACCTCCAAGCCGACTGCCTTTGCGGGTGAGGTTTATGCTTGTTATTCAAAGGCCCCCCCCCCTTGTCTGCAGCCCAAATTCCCATCTTTGGAATAACCCTTTGCAGAATTTGAGTGACTATAAAAATAAATGTGTTGGTCTTTCCTGCGGGTTTCCAGCCCCTGGATTGAGGTTTCCATGTGTCCCTGTGTGCTGCTGCCTTGCAGCGACACCTGCTGCACAATTCCGGGATGGGAGAGGTTTTCCTTCCCTTTTTCCCGGGAAGGCTTAGAACAAGGCCAGCTTTGGCTTTTAAGGTGGGAGAAGAGGAAGTGGGAAAGCTTGTTCCTTCCTCAAATAAGAACATTTCCGTGGTCCAGGACTTCTCCAGCCCAGCCTGGCTGGGCCTGTGGAGGTTTTCTTTTGCAAACTTCTCCCAGCCCAGCTTTGGGTGAGAAATGAGGAAAAGCTGCTGTTGCTCCTGGCACAGAGACTGGGAGAGGTAACGCAGGTATCTGCCTGCCCCAGAGCTGTTTTCTAAGGGGAGGAGGCAGAGCAGCACATCCCACTCCCCAAGCAGTGTTTTGGGGAGCCACAGCAGGATGGGAGGGTGTACCTGTGCTTGTCTCAACCAAGAACTTCCACGGGGTTGGAGAACTCAGCTGGTTTGCCTGTTTCCTTTCCTGCTAATGCTTTGCTCTCTGTGTGCAGGTGTAGGATTTTGGCAGAGCTGGCCATGATGTTATGGTTTGTGGTGGGTGCCCTCTTCCCAGTGCTCCTGGCCGCTCCCCCGCCCATCAACAAGCTTGCCCTCTTCCCGGACAAGAGCGCCTGGTGTGAGGCCAAGAACATCACCCAGATCGTGGGGCACAGTGGCTGCGAGTCCAAATCCATCCAGAACAGGTACAGATCCACCTCAGCACAGGGCTGGAGGCAGCTGATGGCATGGGAGTGGCTTTGGGGACTGTCACTCGCACACTCCTGCCTCCAGCTGTCCCCGGGGGAAGGTCAAATCTCCTTCTGCCTTTGCTGGAAAGAGCAGACACCTCCCTTGAGCCCCCATCCCTCCTGTTGTCTTTGCAGGGCCTGTCTGGGACAGTGTTTCAGCTACAGTGTCCCCAACACCTTCCCCCAGTCCACAGAGTCCCTGGTTCACTGCGACTCCTGCATGCCAGCCCAGTCCATGTGGGAAATCGTGAGTATCCCTGCCTGCTCCAGGGGGCCTCAGTCGGGAGCTCAGCTCTGCTCTGCCACCACTTTACAGCAAGTTGTTCTCCTTCCCTGAGGTTTTCCCACTCGCAGTTTCCTTCCAGGGTGTCTCCCAGGTGACTGTGGCCTGTCTTGAGATGCCTGAGTGGAAGGAGCTGCTGGAAGCAATGTGACTGCTGTGCTGAGTGATGCCTTTGTCCCTCTGTTTGCAGAGCCATCCCCTGTCATTCCCTGCATTATTCCTCCCTGTGCTCATCTCACATGTCTGCTCTCTCCACCACTCCCTTTGCCTGTTCCCACTTGGGAGTTTTTGCCCTGTCTGATGTCCAGAAGTGCCTCCCACAGTCAGTCACCCTCAGACCTCACAGTTTCCTGCTACCATTGATCCTGGCAGAGCCATAAACCCTCTTCCAAGGGAAGCTTAGGCCCCAAGGAGCTGGGCTCAGCTCTCTGCTTTGCTTTCAGCTCACATTTGATCAGAGGCTTTAGTCTGAAGTATCTGAGCTGTTCAGCATCATGTCTTGTGGATGGCCTTTGCCATCACACCGACATTCCTGTGCCAGTGGTGCCTGGGAGTATTGTCCAGCTGGAGCTGGGGCTGAAAGGAGGTTGGAGTGAGGTGGAGGTTGGTCTCTTCTGCCACATCTCAAGTGAAAAGATGAGAGGAAATGGCCTTAAGTTGTGCCAGGAGAGGTTCAAATTAGATATTAGAAAAAAATTAGAGAGTGGACAGACACTGGAATATGTTCCTTGGGGAGGCTGTGGGCTCATTGTCTCTGGAAGCCTTCAAGACATGACTGGATGTGTGTGCTAGTTTAAAAGTAAACCAGGAGAAGAAATGAAACCAACTTGAGGGATTACAAGTCAGAGTTACAATTTACTAAAAAAAATTACAATAAATGCAGTGATACAGAGAAAACAGGGTTTAACCCACAAAGACAGATGTATAACCTGCACCCTGTGACAGGAACAGAACGGTGTTTGGTGTTCCTCCACCCCTGTGCTGAGCACCATGTGGTCCCCTGGGAGCAAAGGAAAAGGAAAGGAAAACCTATTGGTCCAGCTGATGATTGCAGTCCTGTTGAAGTGATGATCACAGTCTTGTCAGAGTGACAGTCACAATCCTGTTGAAGTTCTGGTCCTCCTCTGGATCCGATGAGTGGTACCAGAAGTCCCAAACCCCCAGGATTGTATGTGCTCAGGTTCAGGTGGGAATGCCCAGTACCTCCCCCGAGGCAGGAGTTTTACAATGGGTGATTTATCTCTGTGAGTCATGAGTATTTTTGGAATCTTTGATGGTCTGGGTGTTGCAGCTGCCTGTTCTGCCAGTCCAAGGTGGCCCATGAGCAGAGATGACCCCTCAGGCTGGGAGTGAAGGTGTTAATGCCTTTCCAGAGGGGAATTATCACAGCCGAGTCATTGGTGTGCAAACGCTCCCCTGCCCTGCAGGGTTTCTTTAACACCCAGCTTGAGGTGTCAGGTGGGCCCTGGGCAGCTGCTGCAAACAGTCTATTTATTACCAGTCTATCAGAAATGACAGAGAGGGAGTAGAACACACAGTTTTGGTTATACCCACATAGTGATAAACTGGTCCCAGACCCCGTAACTAGGACTGTGTTGCACTGAGCGCCCTAGTCTAGTTGACAATGTGGAGATCAGTCATAGGTTGAACTTGAGGATCTTGGAGGTCTCTTCCAACCTAAATGATTCAGTGATTCTATGATTCTGTGATTTTGGAGTGATTATGGTAGTGCTGGGTTAACGGTGGGACTCGATGATCTTGAAGGTCTCTTCCAACCTTAATGTTTCTGTGATTTTCCTTGGGTCTCTGAACTTGTGACTTCGTGAGATGTTCCCAGAGAACTCTCACCTTGCAGACTGACAGGGAGGTTTGTTTCTATGGATAGAAACCCCGTCACTTCTGGCTTAAAACACCTCAAATCTGCAGGGCACGAGGCAGATCAGGCCTCCCTCCGCAGGACAGGAGCCTCCACACTCACTGTGTCCTTGTCCCGCTGCTCAGGTGACACTGGACTGTCCAGGAAATGAGGAGATCCCCAGGGTGGACAAGCTGGTGGAGAAGATCCTGCACTGCAGCTGCCAGGCGTGTGGGAAGGAGCCAAGCCACGAGGGAGCCCTGTTCAACGTCTACCTGAACGCTGAGGAGAACATGCCTGCCGAGGGTCCTGGCCCTCACCACTACACCCACCACCAGCAGGAGGTGGAGGAACCTCCTGCCTCCAGCCACCACCACCACGAGGAGGAGGGCGAGGAGTGACCCGGCCTGTGCGGACTGTGCTGGCAGGGGGGTGTGAGGGGGAGAGGGTTTGGGGAGGGGGGGTGGGTGGAGTCTTTCCTGTCTAATTGCTGCCCTCACGCTTTGCTCCCCAACACCCTGGCGCTGGAGGAATGTTTTGAGGCACAGGGCTGGAGCTGCTGAGTGGGACACGAGGGCTCGGTGTTTTCTGATGCAAAACTACTTGCACATCATAGTAATAATATATTGAGAGGAGCAGGAGCGTGGTTGGGGTTTTGGTTGGGAGCAGGAGCTGAGCAGGGCTCCCAGGGCTGTCCACAGGTTCCAAAACTGTGTGGAGTCCTGGGGTTTTCTCTTCTAATGGCTCCTGCCTAAGGTGGAGGAAGAAGGGATGCAGCCTCTCCACAGTCCCACGGGAGATGCACATCTCCTGGGGTGGTGGGACTAGCAGCATCCCTTCTTCCTCCTCTTTCCCTCGCTGCCACGTGGGCTCAGCATGGACACACTGTTCCTCCTGGCACCTGCTGGATCTGGACTAATCTAACCCTAACACTTTGTATCAGGCAGCTCCTGGGGAGTGTTTTGCCCCAGGATGTGCCTCTGGGGCTGCGTGTGGGAGGTGACTGGGTACTGTGGTGGTGACAGCCCTTACCTTACTGTCCCCGGGGCCACCACATGGCTCCTTGGGGATGAGGGACGTGGATCATGCTGTGAGTTCTGAGGCTTCACATTTCACGGCTGCAGGGGAAAGCCAAGAGCTGGGGGGAGTTTGGGTAGGAGCCAGCCCTGTACCCCCTCTCCCTGCTGCACTTTAATGGTGATGGAGGGAGAAGGGGGCCTGAGGGCCGGGATGTCCCTGTGCAGGGAGTGCTGGCAGGGCTGGGGAGGCTCGGGGTGAGCCCTGTGCCCCTCCTGCTGCCCCTCTCTCTCTCTCTGTTGTATAATGCTGATTCTTTGGCGCTGTCCTGACAAGAGCTTCCAGAGCTTGTAATTGATGCCTCCCCCTCCTTTTGATGAGTTTTGTTTTGGTTTTGGTTTTTTTTTTCTTAAATAAATTAGTTCTGACTTCCATTGCTCAGTGCTCTGATGCCTGTCTGGTTTTTGGCAGTGCTGACACCAGGACACCAGCCAGGACAGACAGGAGGGGCCAGGGCAGGGCGGAACTGTGGCTCCTGCAGCTTTCTGCTGCTTTCCATTTGGGAGGAGGAGGGAGAGCTGCTGAAAGGAAAACTGACCCCAAATCTTCAGCATGTGTTGTGCATGTGGGCACGGGGAGCTGCACATCAGCTGTGGCCCAGGCACGGTATCGCTGCAGCCGGGAGGTTTTCGGGCTGTCGGGCCCCACTGGTGTGGGAAGTGTGTGGGATCTGTGGGATCACACGACCTTCTCCAGCTCTGTTGCCACTAGGTGACAGTCTTGATCCAGCGTGTTTCATCCAGATGTTCAGGGACTCCGGGAGCTCTTCTGGAGCAGAGGAAGGAGAACTCGGACATGGTCTGGACATCCCTCTGTGGGTGAAGAGGGGCTGGGTGCCTTGGCTGAAACCAGCGGGCTCTTTCCCAAGGGGGTTTGGATCAAGCATTCCCTGGGCACCCTTGGAAACCTCTGGTCCCACTGATGCCAGGCTAGTGTGGATGTGCCCTCAGAAACAATCAGTGATGCTCCCTTGTCTGTCTGACCTTGGGGAAGATCTCATCAGCTCTCGGAGGGGCCAGAGGCTGTGCTGTGCCAGCAGCCAGCTCTTAATGCCTCTCTTTGAGTGCAGCTCTTATTTCCTCCCTCCTGGAGTCCAGCTCTTACTGCCCCCCTTGTTGAGGCTCTGGGGGCTCTGCACAGGTTTTGAAAGCAGCTCCTTGAACTTTGGGAAGTGGGAGAGGGTTTGCCTTAAGGCAGTAATTGCTACAGTGATGGGCTGAACAGGAAGCGCGTGGCAGGGCTGGAGGTGTCCTGTGTGTTAACATGATGTTTTCGTGCTGTGAAGTGTCTTCCCAAGGAAGGGCGCTTTACCTGAGAGCAGGAAGAGGTGGAGAAACCCGTGGTGGTCACTGAGCACCATCATGTGGCCTTTTCCCGGTGTGCAGTGGAAACAGGCTGGATTTAGCAGGGGGCCATTCCTGTAAACTCCAGGAGCTGCAGTCCAAGGTGTTTGAAGCAGGCTTGTCTCCACCTCCTTTCAACACAAGCTGAGCTTCAGCAAAGGTAGGCAGTGAAGGACTGCTGTGCAGATGAAAACACAAATCTTTTCAAGGTAGTTAGCCAGGCTCTGCCCAAAATCAAACCTAGGGACCATCCCAGTTAAAGGATGGAATGAGGCTGCTGCATTAAGCCCTGGACTGCCTGGATGTCCTCACTTAAGTCTCTCAGCGTCCCAGCTTGACTCTCTCTGTCTCACCAGCCCTTTGTTTTTTGCCATGTTGACACTTGGGTATCTGGTTTTGCTTTCCCTGCTAGAGGTACTGGAGAGCAGAGCTGGTGGAAGCCACGATCCCTGCAGATGCGTCCAGAAATGGAGCACAGGGAGAGAGCACAGACAGGAGAGCTGCTGGCCGGAGAGGCTTTTGCAGGGATAATGGTAGAATTTGGACCTCATTTCAAGGCAGGTTTTTTAAAACACATTTTGCTTCAATGAGTTCAGATTCACTTCCCCAGAAAACACATCCAAACCAGGAGTAAAAAACCTCCCACTTGACGAGGACACACTCCTGAAAGGTTGGGCACAGGCTGCGGAGAGAATCTGTGGTTGCCCCATCCCTGGGAGTGTCCAAGGCCAGGTGGGATGGGACTCGGAACAACCTGGTGTAGTGAAAGGTGGAATGGGATGGGCTTTAAGGTCCCTTCCAACCCAAATGACTCTCTGATTCCACGATTCTGATCCAATCCCCTTCCCAGAAGCAAAAGCTCTGGAGGCAAACTGAGATGCTTCTGAAGTTGGGGTGCAGCTGGGCTGAGAAGGAAGCCTGGACTTGCCTTCTGGCATTACTTCCTCACTGAGCACCAGCACGGATCCAGCTGGGATAAATCTGTCCTGCTGCCTTCACTTATCCTGCCTGGGGATGCTGGCTCAGGGTGGGGTTTCTCTCTTCTCCCAGCAACAGATGGGCTGAGGAAGTGAGGGTTTCCTGGCGTAAATGCTTTTCCAAAGAAACCTCCTGCTGTGATCAGTGTTGCGTGTGCTGCTTTGCCCTGGGACCCCTGCCAGGACACAGGGATGCAGAGGTGGCTGGGGAGGTTTGGCTGGGAGCATCCGAGGAGAGGGTCCTGGGCAAGCAGAAGGAGGGCAGAGCTTGTCTTGATACCAGTGACAGCAGCTGTTTCTCAGAGAGCACCTTGGCACTGGGAGTAACGGGGTGTGTACGGGCTCTGTCCCTGTGCAGGGCGAGCCCTGCCTTGCATCTCCCCCATCCTTTGCTCAGAGGTGATTTCCAGGCCTGAAATGCTTGTTCAGCCACTGGGAAAAACATGACAAAGTTGTTGAAAAGGTGATTAGAAAAGTAGGACTTGCTAAAGAGACCAATTTCTGTCCTTGAGTGGGTGACAGGGCAGCACAAACAGCACTGGGGTGCAGTGGGATGGGGTGTGTGTGATGCACAGCTGGCACTCCCCACACATCTGCAGGACAACTCCCAAGGGAAGCATGTTAAGGAAAGCTTTGGTGGTGGCTTGGGGAGGAATGGGCAGCAGCTGGCAGTGCCTGGCCCTGTGAGCACAGCGGTGGGTGCCAGGGGGCCAGCAGAGACACACACATGGCTCTGGTTTGTGTTGGAGCCAGTGCCCTCAGCTCTGGTCAACCCCCAACAGAAATCACAGTCATTTGTTGGGAAAAACCCACCCTTGGGCAGCTGGGTGATTAAAAAACCCCAATCAATCCCTGCCCAGCACCCAAGGTGTTGGCTCTGATGTGTGGAGGTGGCAGCACAGGACATTAAGGGCACTTGGAGACTCAGGGGTGTTTCCTGATCTGGAGCCAGCAGCAGGACCCGCTGGGTCCTCTCACGTGTCACCTCCCACTTGCCAAAGGGCAAGTTGCTGTGGGTGCATGCAGGATTGTCCCTCAGACAAGGATCTGGGCTGCCCAAGGCCAGCCCAAAACACCCTGAAGCAGAGGGGCCAGCCCTCTGGCTGTCCCAGCACCAGCGCAGCCTTTCCCCTTGGTTCTGCCCCTCCATCCCTGGCTGCAGATTGTGGGGATGTCAGCCAGTCTTGTGATGCCTCTGCTTGCTTCCTGAGGGCTCCCGTGCAGGTTTTGTTGATTTTTTTTTAATTTGGTTTTGCAAAATTTTGCTTTTTATCACGCAGTGTGGAGGATGGAGCCTGGCACTGGGAGCTGCTGACTAGGCAGAGGATGGAGCCTGGCACTTGGGCTTGGCCACTGACCTGCTGGCCTAGCTGCCAGCTGAGCACAGGGGCTCCAATGCTGGCACAGATGGCAGGGATGGCAGGGAAGGCAGAGCACGGGGCTGTTTCTTTAAGGCAAAAAAGAGCACTCTCGGGCTGGCACTTCGTGGAGTTTAGCTCAGATCCCTGTTTTAATTAGCGTTTCATTTCATCTCCTCCTCTCCCCCCCACCCCAGCCCCACCTCCTTGGAATCAGCATTTCTGCATCCTTTCCTGTGCACTGCAGAGCAGCAGGTGAAAGTCTGGCTGGCACCTGCACACACTCACACACACTCATACACACACTCTGCAGGCTGGACGCACCTCTGCCGCGGGGAGAACCCTTCCCACACTCCGGATCTTCCTCCTCCCGAGCGAGCAGGGCTGGGAGCATCCCGGTCCTCGCCTCAGGCTGCTCTGCCTCCCCTCGCCGGCTCCGGCTGCAGCAGCAGCAGCGCCCGGGCACGGAGGACCTCGGGGGGCCCCGGGGAGAGAGCTCTGCAGGGAGCCAAGCCCAGCTGGGGGGTAAGAGCTGAGCCTCGGGGTCTGGAGCATCGCCAGCATCTGGGGCGTCCTGGAGCCCAGAGCATCCCCAGCATCCAGGGTATCCTGGGATACAGAGCATCCCCGGCATCTGGAGTATCCTGGGATACAGAGCATCCCCGGCATCTGAAGTATCCTGAATGCAGGGCATCTGGAGTATCCAGAGCATCCCGGGGCTTATTATTCCCTGGTCCGGCACATCCAGAGCATCAGAGAATCCATAACATCCTGCCATCCCTGGCATCTCGAGTATCCTGCCATCCAGCACATCCCCAGCATCCAGCAGCAGCGTCCAGGGACATCCCAGAGCAGGGGCATTTGCAGGGATGAGGCAGTGCCTGGTTGTGAGTAACGGGGAGGGAACCTTGCTTCTGCTGATCGGCTCCTGGGAATGTCACTCTGCCCTGAGTGTCAGTGAAGAGAGACAGTAGGGGAAGAGAGGGAGAGGAGGAGGAAGAGAGGGAGAGGAGGAGGAGAAGAGGAGAGAAGAGAGGAGGACGGACACAGAGCAGAGAGATGGTCCTTCTTCCCCTGGATCCGGCTCCGGAGATGATCACGTAGCACAGGTCACGCCAGAAAAGGTCCCCCCAACCCCAAAGCTCCCATGGAGGGTGACCCCGGGGCCCCCAATTCCAGCATGCTGGGGGAGCACTCACTGCTTGTGGGGAGCAGCTGGGTGGCCGCTTTCCTGTGCTTCATCATCCTGCTGACCACGGTGGGGAACTTCCTCCTCATCCTCCTCATCGTCACCCAGCGCTCCCTCCGCAACACCTCCAACTACTTCCTGGTGTCCCTGTTCATGTCGGACCTGATGGTGGGGCTGGTGGTGATGCCCCCAGCCATGCTCAACCAGCTCTACGGGCGCTGGGTGCTGCGGGGGGACTTCTGCTCCCTCTGGGCCTCCTTCGACGTCATGTGCTGCAGTGCCTCTATCCTCAACCTCTGCATCATCAGCCTGGACCGGTACCTGCTCATCATCTCCCCGCTCAAGTACAAGCTGCGCATGACCTCCTGCAGGGCCCTCTGGCTCATCCTGGCCACCTGGACCGTGGCTGTGCTGGCCTCCTTCCTGCCCATCAAGATGGGATGGCACAGGCTGGAGTTCGAGGAGCTCTCCCTGAACATCACCTCGCGGGGGGACGAAGACCAGTGCCGGCTGGTGGTCAGTTTGCCGTACGCCCTGGTGGCCTCCTGCCTCACCTTCTTCCTCCCATCTGCTGCCATCTCCTTCACCTACTGCCGCATCCTCCTGGCTGCCCGCAAGCAGGCGGTGCAGGTGGCTTCCCTCGCCTCCAACGTGGCCACCAGCACCACTACCAATGACACCATGCCACAGGTAAGGTGCCCGCAGGGACCTTGTTTTTTGTAGACCCCACAATTTGTGTGCCTGGGGTGTTTCTGCCCTCTGGACAGCCTTAGACCCAGAGCTGGCTTTGACAACCAGACCACACTGAGCGAGATTTGGGGCAACATCCACCTCGCTGACGCCCTCTGAGGTGCCCTGTGTCTGTCCCACCACTGGAGAGCTTAGAAGCTGCTCTGGAGCACAAAAACAGCATGAGCAGAAGCAGAGAAATTATAAGATTCAGGCAAAAACACTCAGCAATGCAAAATAAAGGCAGTTTCACCCCCCCCTTGGCTAGCGTCATCCCTGAGGGTTTTAATCTTATATCTGATTTTCCACTCATAAATCTTGGCCGTGCTGGGTGTGAGACATATGGGGGAGAAGGATTTCAACTAATAGCAAATGCCAAATTCTGGAAAGCATCTTATTTTGAACAGAAGCTTCTATTTTTGTTACCTGGTTAACAGGAACTGCCAAACCCCTCCCTGTGCAATTGCTGGTTTTGTGTGTGGGTTTTATAACCAAAACGTGGCTGCATTTGTTTGTATTTCCCTAGGAGAAGGTAATTGCCACTAAATCTAACAGCTCTAATTCCCTGTAATAGGCTTTATTAACCACATATCCTACAGGGAAAAGGGAAACTTAATTGCTAAATACCTTGGTTTAGTTTGATCACTCTAAGAACAGAGCCAGGACTCTGGCCAGCTCTCCCACACGTGATAAGATGCACCAGACGGTCAAAAGGAAAAGGACAATCAAAGAATAAACAGATATCATAAAGCATTTATTTTCTTCCCAGATGTCAGTGTTTTGGACTCCACAAACACACTCACAGGATCAGGGGATGCTCAGGGGCTTTGTCATGTTGTGGAAAACCATCATCCACCACCCGTCTTTCCGCCAAGGCGAGTGGCTCAAAAAGTTCCTTGAAGTCCCAAACTGGCTGAAAACAAGGTGTCAGCCAGGGAACCCTCAAATTTCATCTTTTAACCAGATTTTTGTTCTCTTTTTGGGCAGGAAGCTGAGTGGCAAAGGAACATCATTTAATTACAGTGGAGAGCTGAGATAATCAGTTCATTTTAGATTGCAAGAGGGATGGAGGGCTGAGTATGGTGTTTGTAGGCTGAAATATTTCACGTCCTGCTTTTATAAACATAGTTAGTTTGTTGCTGTAATCAGCAGCTGGAGCTGCCTCTTTAGGGCTTTGTCTTCACCAAAACATGGACTGAGCTGGGTTTTTCTATAAAGAACCTAGTGAGCCTAGCGAGAACCCCGTTTTACAGTAAAAAAAATAAGGTAATACTCTCAATGTTGAGGGTTTCTATTGTTTCCTCTTCCTAATTTGTGGTTCAGGGCCTGCAGTGCATGGAGAAGGAAATTAATGGCAGGGTTTTTTCAGGATATGGAGCACCAAGTCTCACTTTTCTTGGGCAGAGGCTGGCACTGGTGCTGGCAGCTCCAGTCCGGGGAGGCTCATCACCATTCCATGTCTCCTGCTACAGATTCCCTGTGTCCCAAGCCAGCCCATGGCCGGCAGCGAGAGCAGGAGGTTCACCAACAAGCACAGCAAGAAGGCCCTGAAGGCCAGTCTGACCCTGGGCATCCTCCTGGGCATGTTCTTCGTGGCCTGGCTCCCCTTCTTCATTACCAATGTGACGCAGGTAAGAACCTGTGGGGGTTTTGTGTTGTGTTTTCAAAAGCTTTTCACTCAGGATCCAGCTGGGTTCAATCTGGAGGTCTTGCTGGAACACCTCTGAGAGCAAAGACGCAACTTCCCCAACAAGCAACAGTCAGGAAAAACCCTTCAAAAGGGATTTGAAGGTTTCCTTTGAAAGCGGAATGTTGGTGTGCCTGGGAAACTACTCTGGGTCGGGGCTGAGGTGGGAGACGCTGCTAATCCCTGCTGTGCCCCCCAGGCTGTCTGTGGCTGTATCCCGGCCGGATTCTTCGACGTGCTCACCTGGCTGGGATATTGCAACAGCACCATGAACCCCATCATCTACCCGCTCTTCATGAGGGACTTCAAGAGGGCCATGGGCAAATTCCTGCCCTGCTGCCGGCGCACGGGGGAGCCCCGGCCCAGCGCCATCTCCCTCTCCATGAGGAACTCCAACAGCGGAGCCCGGGCTGCCACGTCCCTCAAGAACGTCCTCACCTTGCAGGCTGAGACTGACTCAGTTGACTCTGGGGCACTGGGGAATGATCCCAACCTGCTGCCAGCCCCCGTGGCCCCCCAGGCCCGCTCCGTCAGCCTGTGGGACGCAGAGCCTCCGGATGAGGAGCCGCAGCTTGGACAGCTCAGCACCCCCGTGGCCTGAGCGGGGTCACAGAGCTCCATGCGCTGGGAAGGATCCCTCAGCCCCACAAACAGCCCACGTGCTGCTGCTCCCATTCCCTCTTCCTGCAGCTTGCAGAGGGGCACTGCCATGGGTAGGTTCAGCCACGTGTCACTGCTGAATTGATCTGCCTTGTTTCTGTCTCTTCCATCCCTCCTTTGCTTACTGGCACCAGTCCCTCACCCTTCCTGTGGCCTTTGGAAAACAGTCTCAGGCACATGGTGGGATTCTTGGGGTATCCCAAGGGGACCAGGACTTGGTGATCCCTGTGGGTTCCTTCCAACTCAGCACATTCTGTGATTCTGTGATTCTAAGATTCTTTCCATCTCTGGTTGGTCTGACTCTTGGATTCCACATCCTCTGTCCCCCTAAACTTAAACCAAGGCTTGGTTTTCAGCTTTCACGCACGGATCACCTCCATCTCACCTGCTGCACTGAGAGGAGTGATGGAAACACATCTCATGACTCATGGATAAGAGGTTTGGAGCTGCTTCAGCCCATGGAATCATAGAATCATATACGAGTTGGAAGGGACCTCTGAGATCATCAAGTCCAACCCTTGATCCACTACTACCAGTTACTAGACCATGGCACTAAGTGCCACATCCAGTCTCTTCTTAAACACCTCCAGGGACGGAGAATCCACCGCTTCCCTGGGCAGCCCATTCCAATGTCTGATTACCCTCTCTGTAAAGAATTTCTTCCTAACATCCAACCTAAACCTCCC
>VZRE01003115.1:0-11982 GCA_013396775.1 Cephalopterus ornatus | reverse complement strand
CTGGCTCATGTTCAGCTTCCTGTCAATTAGTACCCCCAGGTCCCTTCCTGCCTGGCTGCTCTCCAGCCACTCTGTGCCCAGCCCGTGGGGCTGCCGGGGGTTGTTGTGGCCAAAGTGCAGGACCCGGCACTTGGCCTTGTTGAACCTCATCCCCTTGGAATCAGCCCAACTCTCCAGCTTGTCCAGGTCCCTCTGCAGAGCCCTCCTGCCTTCCAACTGATTGACACTCCCCCCTAGCTTGGTGTCATCAGCAAATTTACTAATGCTGGACTCAATCCCCTCATCTAAATCACCGATAAAGACATTAAACAGGACTGGGCCCAACACTGATCCCTGGGGCCACCACTAGTGACCAGCCGCCAGCTGGATGCAGCACCGTTCACCAGCACTCTCTGGGCCCGGCCATCAGCCAGTTCCTAACCCAGGAACATCACGTCTTCTCGGAGCGTGTCTGTCTCTGTTTCCTGTGAAGCAGTGAGTTACAGCCCAGTGAAACCATCATGCTTAATCATGGAGAGCTGCACTGTGGGGGTTCAATTGGGTGCAGAATGTCCAACACTGATTTTTGGATGTTCTGTGGGGGTGTGGGGGTGCGACTCGTCATGGCTCTGTGGGTTGTGTGACAGTACTAATGGGATCAGTGCCTCTTACAGATCCATCCTACAGCTTCCCACTCTTGGCACAGGACCACCACACTTCTCTCTGACAATACGTTAATTTTTAGATGATGCAATTAGAAAATACACTCTCCCCCCTTTCAAATAGGAATCTAAAGAAATATTGTCTTTAAATGACAATTCCAGGACGCCTCCACCCAGCCCACCCCCACTGTAGCCATAAGCAGAGGGAACAGTGAGTAATGTGGTAAGTGGGCTCTTAAAAAAAATCAATAAAACAAATGATTTCAGTAAATTCTTCCTCAAGTGCCTTTGGGCTGCAGAGCTGGGCTGGCAGTTGGCTGCTGTGCCCTCCCTGGACCACCTCCTCCAAGCCTTCTGCCTAATTCTGAGCTCCCATTAATGGGTTTGACTGTGCTCCTGGAACTCGCCAGTATCCAAATGGACACAGAGCAATCCCTGGATATGGGATGCTGGAAGAAACAGTCACACTCCAAGCAAATCTCTCTAGTTTTCTTTCCATGTTGCCCATGGATGTTCCGGAACTGAACATGAGTTTTTATGACCAACTTGACATTCACTTGGTACTTTGTACCCCCGGGAGCCAGCAGTGGCCCAGCAGTCCGCGATGAGCGACTGGGACACACCGAGGGCCCAGCAGGTTCAAACCTCAAACCGTTCAAGGCATCTTCCCCTGGATGTGTGGACAGAGAGCCTGGGGCTGGTGTTAAGCATAGAGATCAATATGTGCATCTTCCCACAAAATGGCTTTATATAAAGCCATACTTTGACTACAACTCCAGTTAAAAAGGAGCAGGAAAATGCACAACGGAGTTTGGAAATCCATTAGGTACGAAATCAGCCTTGGGAGATGGACAGAGACAGAGAGAGAGAGAGACCTCTTCAACCCAAATGTTCAAAAGCAATAATTCATTACTGTCTCATCAATTGTAATTAGGTGTTTGCTTGTGGACGAAGCCTTTGATGAGTGGAGAAATCCCATCCTTTCCCTGCAGCCAACAGCATCAACACTGACTGGCCAAACAGTCCCAGCACTGTGGGATCCTGTGGCCTGTCTCAAGAGATGTCTCCCATGTTGCTCCAGAATGCAGCTGAGAAGGTCTGAGCCCCCTCGGATGTTGGATCTGGGGAGAGGGAACACCAGGCACCGAACCCAAACCGTTGTGCTTTGCTGTGTTACAGCATCATCCCCAAAACCAGCCACATCTTTGACTCCGTGAGAAATAATCTGCAGGTAAGGTTTGCAGGGAGCCCGGGGAAGGAAGGAGAGGGGGTGCTGGATCAGGGAGGCAGGAGGAGGAGGAGGACCCTCTGTGAACCAAAATTGGAAGGTGCAATCACACAGTTTCCCCTCCTGAGTCAATGAGACCTCCCAGATCAGGGGTGGGAGGTGTTTGTACCATCACACTCGTGGCTAAGCAGAAAACCCCAGGGGTGTTCTCAGAGCAGTTCTCTTGTCATGCTCCTGCCGGATGCATTGCCTTGGGCTTAGCAGAAAAACAGGACAGAAAATGAGCTTTTATGGAAGATGTGGATCAGTCCTACACAATTTGGGAGCTCTGCTAGCAGAGGATGTAAAGCCATGTCCCTTCCTCTGCTCTGAGACTGGGGAGAAGAAAGTGGAACCAATTGATATTTATGGAAGGAGGTAGAAATGAAACAGATTCATGTTTATCCCATGCCAAGTATGGGTTTTATTCTAAGCCAATTAAAAATATGTCTAAAGGGGGCTTTTCAGGCTGGAGATGTGTGTGGGACTCAAAAGGAAAGTGTCAGTGGGTTGCTGGGCTTTGGAGAGCCTGGAAGTTTCATAAGCCATCATAAGTCTACTCAGTTTTCCGGCTGCTGTGACGCAGGGTCCCAAGTATGTTTCTAACACAAACAGACCCTCCAACACTCATTGCCATCAACCTGGAGACAGGAAAACAGTCTTGGAGATTGGAAAGTGCCCTGGCAGCCCAAGCCTTCCTCCTCCCCAGCCAGCACAGCTGAAGTGTGTACACTGATCCGCCTGAAGTGGGGCAGGCAGAGCCCTCAACACACCCGAAATCCACAAACCAAACCAATCTCCAGTGGAAAAACACTTTTAATTTCCTAATGACGAGCCCCCCTCTGTGATATGATTAAAATCCCCTCAGAGCCACTTGCTTCTCAGTTATAGCAGGGACACAGTGCTGAGGGGGAACAGCTGCTTCCTGCAAGGATTTGGACAGGATCTGTCCCGGATTCCTGAGGAGCAGTGCAGATTCAGGCAGGAACCAGCCCTCTTTCGTCCGTTGGCGGCCGCTCCGAATGCTCTGATCCAGTGCCAAAGCAGTGCCACCCTCCAGGCTCACCTAAGGGGCTGGAAACTGCAGCTCCAGCTCCACTGGCTCTATCCCTGGGGAATCCCGGTGCCACGGCTGGTGCTGTGACAGCGGTTTTAGTGCTGGCTGAGCAGCTCTGCTCTAATTTGCTCCTTCTCCTGCTGCCTGGTCCTTGCTGTCCCTGCTGTGGGAGCAGTCCGGGCAGGGCAGGGAGGGCTCTCCCAGGAGACAGCTGGAGGAATCCCATCGGTGAGCGCAGCCGGCTGGGAGAGCCTCACCCCCAGCCTCATCCTCCTCTTTCCTGGTGTCTTCCTCTCCCCGAGCCTCGCTGCCTGCTTCCTGCAGGGATTTCTTGGCTAGAGGGGGGAAAAGACTGCCACTGCCCTTCTCCACCAGCTGGCATTCCTTGGTTTTAATGCCCACAGCTTTCAGGATCGTGCCCATCTGCTTCATGTAGTCTAGGTGGCTGTTTACCTGCAGGGAACAAGAGTTCTGTGAGTGGGGAACCTACGGGGACCCAGCTCAGCCAAGTCCTTCAACCCAACAGCCACCACTGCCATGAAACTTGGGTTTGGCTCTGAGGAGGAAAGAATGAGGCTGGAAAATCATTGAATCATGGAAACATTAAGGTTGGAAAAGATATTTATGATCATCAAGGCCACCACTAAACCACATCCCCAAATACCACATCCACACAGTTTTTGAATACTTCCAGGGATGGTGATTCCACCACTGGATAAATGCAGTTGTGCATGGAACAGCCTGAACTGGCAGCAGCTTTTGGGGCACACGCTGCTGCTGGATTATTTTTCTTCTGAGATGTTTAAAAGCCTGGACTTGGCTGAGTTACAGCCCCCAAATCCTGGGTGCCATGAGGGTAAGAGGAGCAGCTCTGCCACAGGCAGAGACACCCAGGCAGGAGGTGATCTCTCAGTTCAGCTCCCTGTTCTGTGCTAAATGACATTCCTCCAGGTGTCTCAGCTCCCTTGTAAGAGCCAAGATTATCTTATTTAAATTAGGATACAGTCATTAAAGCTCACACAGCTACCAAGCACGTTAAGGTTCTTGGCTGGAGGCTGCACTGATCCATCCCACACAATATAAAACCAGGAGCCCAAGAGTTATGGGTCCATAAACCAAATAAAAGTCAACAGTATGTGCAAAAACCCAGATGTTTTTATTGTAAGATGAATTCCACGATAAGATAAAGCCTTCTGAGATGAATGTTGGAATGTATCCTTCCAGTCAGGGCACAGGAGGACAGAAAACCTCCTCTGAAGGTGATTGTTGTTTATACTAAAGGCCACATGGTTGGAGAGGTAGAAATTCCCTCCCCATTCCAGGTGTCCTGCACAAACTGAGCACTTGATGCACCGACAGCGTCCTGAGATACTTCAGCATCTTTGGTAAATTCAATTTCCAGCAGTTTAACTCCTTCCTGACCCAGCCAGGGAGCTGGCTCAGCCTCTTATTTTCCCAAACTTGCTAGTAATTAGGGAATTTCCACAACAGGGAATACCCAACACCCCAGTCCCAGGTTTCCTGCTTCCCAGCTGATGAGTGCCCCAGGAAGGGATGATGATGGTAAGAGCTCTTCACAGAGCTCTGCAAAGACACCAGCCATGGACCCTCTGCTCAGCTCCTGCCTGGTTCCAGAGCAATCCTTCAGCTGTCCCAGCCCTGGAAGTGTCCAAGGCCAGGGTGGATGGGGCTTGGAGCAACCTGGGCTAGTGGAAGGTGTCCCTGCCTATGGCAAGTGGTTAGAATGGTGCCTTCCAACACAAACTGTTCTGGTATTCTGGGATTCATCACTGTGCCAGCACCAGGGTTCCCAGCACAGCTCTCCCAAAACTACAGCCAACATTTCTTCCCAAAAATCCAAACCTCCAAGAAGTTTGCATGAAGTGGCTTTGGAGGGGAAAACACTTGGCTGCACTTAGGGCTTGGAGCAAACTGAAGGATTTAATCAGCACATCAGGAATCTAATGTGACTTGAATCCCTCCAGATGGCTCAACATGCTCTGGGTGTTTGGAACTGATTAGTAACTGAAATAACCACAGAAGGACTGAGGGACTGGCTGTGAGCTGTGGACACTGTCCTCTGGAAAAGTACAAACCTTTTGCTGCTCAGTCAGGGTGGTTGGTGCTGAAGGAGCAGGGGGGAATAGACAGAAAGGAGCTGGACTTGCTGGGAGTGGGGGCTGAAGGCTCTTGGTTTGTTGCATTCAGAACCTCTCCAGTCATCATCATCTGCCTGCCCGCCCTGGTCAGTGCTTGGGCATTTCTCATCCTGGTGTTACCGAGCCATTAGTCAGAGAGAACAAATTTCCTCTGCCACCTTAAGGACTAGATTTTCATACCTCCTCAGTATCCAGCAGCTTCCACTAAAACAACAGGGAATTCCTCTTCCTTGAGCACCATGCTCACAGAGGGATGCAGGGTATGAGCCATTCTGAAGAGCTCAGGCAGCTATAAGAGAAGCTGAGACCTCCTGAAAGTCCATCCCTTCCTGCAGCTCTGCTAAACCTCCAATCTCTAAATCTCTTCCAAGGAAACTCACTCCTGTCTCCAGGACATCCCAGGAGAGGATTCCCTAAAGCTGGACCAGCACAAGCCCTGAGAAGTGAAAGAGGAGGGAGGACTCTTCTCTGCTGCACTGTGACACTGAGCACTGAGCCATCAGCAAAAGGACAGCAAACAAACTGCCTTGCCACTTGGTGCCATCTTGGTTGGAAAATCCAGCAATTCCACATCTCCAAAGCCTGTTTCCATCTGCTACCAAAGCTGAATTCCTCCACTGGGTAGGCTGTGCAGGAGATGGGAGAGGAACACCTACAACGTAGTCAATAAAAACTTAAAAGGGAAATAAAGAGTTTGTTTGAATATTTATCAGAACAAAGTGCAGGATGAATTTCAGGAAGAATGGAAGAGTGTGCTCAGCACCAGAGCAAACAGATTTCTGCTTGTTATAAGGAAAGCAGTGGGGTGGGTTTATTGGTATGTTTGGGTGACTTCTCCCTGCTCTATCTTTTATGGTTGCTTTGACTCATTGGAAAACATGATCCAGCTGCCTCTGGAAATGCTGCTGCTGGGAGATCTCCTGGTGACAACAGCTGATGGCTTTGCTCAGGGGGATCCACCAGCCAGCAGAAAGGAGCCATCAGCTCAGCATGTTTGGAAAGGTTTTCAAGTTCAAATCCACCCAAAAGTGTCAAAAAGTCACAGAGCACAATCAGCTGCGACTGTTAAATTCACAGAGAAGTGGTTTTGTTGGGTACAGAAGAGGAATCCCAGTTCCTCTCTGGTTTGAGCTACAGGAACACAATGTGTGCTGGAGCCTGGCAAGGGGAGGGCAGAGAAAGGGCCAGCAGAAAGGAGACATTCTATATGATCCTGGCTCTGCCACGGGCTCACGTGGGCACAGGCATGGCTCCTGCTCCGTCACAACACTGAGTATCACAGTGATATCACTCTGTATGGCAGAGATAAGACTTCACTGCTCCCTCCAGAGCCAAGTATCCTCAGGTCCTGCCCAGAGTCCTTCAATAAAAGCTCACCACCCATCCTGAGCAGCAACACAAGGAGTGCATTTGGCTCCAAATCCCTGTGTGCTCTGCAGGGCCTGGAACTGCCCGAGCTGAGCTCAGTGTCCCTCAGCCTCTCTGCTCCCTGCGGGCAGGCACAGGACAGGGCAGCTGTGCTTTCCTCCTGCTGCCCTTCACCAACACCCTTTGGATTCAGAGTATCACTGAGGAGGTAGGCAGTGTGGTGGAGGAGGCACAGGTCTCTCATACCCTTGAGAATTTCATCCCTTGGATTTGTTTTGAGCCCATCACATACAAAGAGCAACTTTATCACGTGGGAAAAGATTCCCTCAAGTTAAAACATCTCTGCAGAGTTTTGTTATTTCAGCGGGAGCAGTAATGGGGGGCATCCTTCAGAGATTCCCTGTTAGCAAATACTGTCTGTTTTTACAGCAAATGGTATTTCGTGGGCAGTAAAAGAGTTCCTGGATTGAGCTGCAGGTTCTGGAGCTCAACTGATAATCACAGCTCACCTTTCAGCAGCCCCTTTCTCCTCTGGGTGTCAGACACTGCATGTACACAGAATGGAATCACACTGCAGAGCCAGCTCAGCAGCCTGGGTTTGTTTACTCTCCCTTTCCCAAAGCTACAGTGGATTTGTTGTCCAGGAAGAGCACTGGAGTCCAGTCCTGCCTCTGAACTGAACTGCCAGACAGTTTTGGGGAGTTATGGGTACAGAAGGGAAGAAGCTCAAATGCCATTGGTGCTTTCCAAAAACTCCTCAGTTCTGGATGCTGCCTCCAAGCCCACGCAGAGCCTGGTCCAGATGGTGGCACAGGCTGATGGATTGCAGGGCTCCCAAGCTGTGCCACATTATCACTCAAAATCAAGCCACCTCTGCCAAGCTGGCAGGTTCCTCCAGCCACAGATATTCCCACATGTCAGCCTAAGCCTTAGTTCAGAAGCTGGGCACGTCCTGCACAACAGAAGGCATTTACAGAATCCCAGAATCCTACAATAGTTTGGATTGGGAGGATTGTTCCACCCCCTGCCATGGGCAGGGACACCTCCCACTAGCCCAGGTTGCTCCAAGCCCCGTCCAACCTGCCCTTGGACACTTCCAGGGATTGGGCAGCCACAGCTTCTCTGGCCAACCTGTGCCAGGGCCTCCCCACCCTCACAGGGGAGAATTGCTCCACAATCTCCCATCCAACCCTGCCCTCTGGCAGTGGGAAGGCATTCCCCCTTGTCCTGTCACTCCAGGCCCTTGTCCAAAGTCCCCCTCCAGCTCTCTTGCAGCTCCTTTAGGCAATGGAAGGGGCTCTAAGGTCACCCTGAAGCCTTCTCTTCTCCAGGCTGAACAACCCCAATTCTCAGCCTGGCAGAAAATGTCCTGGCTGTTTTCCACAGATTTCCCACAGCTTATGGCAAAACTCCAATGTTGCCTGTGCAGGGGAATGTGGCTGGATCTGGCAAAAGCCAAAGTCAGAGCAGATTCCCACAGCAGGAACCAGAGAACATTCAATGAACCTTGACACAGGCTGTGGTTGAATGGAAGCCTTTGGGATTTGTCAGCCACAAAGCAAAACCAAACTGCAAGTTATTAATGGCTTTGATTGCACTTTTTTGGGAAAAGCTTCTTCCTTTGGGAAAAGTTTTTTCCTCTGTTCTAACACAGTGACAATGCCAGAACCCTCTGCTTGTGTCTCAAAGGGAAAAACGTATTTAATATATATTTAATCTGGGATTCTCGGAGCTGCCAAATCAAGAAGAAGCACAGAAAATGAAGCCACTGATGACTCCAGGGTTGTAGAAACCATCCCTGTGACCCCACAGACCAAGAGACAAATAGACTAATTTCCATAAAGCCTTGGATGTCCCCCCAGTGTGAGAGAGGCTCTCCCAGCTCCCTCAGGTTGCTGCTTGAAGCCAAGTTCTGCTCCAAGCTCCTGCTCCTCTGATCCTGTCTTTGCCTGTCACCAGGGGAGGTGGCACTGCTCATTTGGAACAGGCGAAAAAAAGAGAAGGAATGAGATCATGGCAGCCTTTTGCCTTTTGAACTCCCCAGGGTTCTTAATTAATCCGTATTTTGTAACCGCAATTAATTCTTTGCTGCAAGTCTTGGGAATACAGTGGGAAAAAATACAGTTTAATGTGTTTGGGGGAAAAGTCTGACTCACAGAAGTGCCAAAGCAGTTGTATTCCACAAAATTCAGGCTTTCCATCTGCGTATGGTATTGATGAACCTGCCTGGCTGAGGGCCAGAATGCCTTGAATCTGTTTGTCCTCCCTCATGATGGGAATATTGGTCCCTCTCCGGAGAACTGAAAGGAGGGTGGAGCCAGGTGAGGGTAACAAGGGACAGGACGAGTGGAAACAGCCTCAAGCTGTGCCAGGGGAGGTTTAGGTTGGATATTAGGAAAAATTTCTTCATGGAAAGGGTGGTCAGGCAATGGAACAGGCTGCCCAGGGTGGTGGTGGAGTCCCCACCCCTGGAGGGAGTTAAAAGCTATGTGGATGTGGCACTTGGGGACATGGGTTAGTGGTGGCTCTGGCAGTGCTGGCAGACTCTGTGATCTATCCCTGCTCTCCACTAGACTTCCAACCATGCATTCCCACTGTCCCTAAATTTGCAAGTTAATCCCCGTTTTCTGATGCTGTGAAACTGCCCAGAGAAACTAAAACACCAATTCCTGACCCGTGAGCCTGCCTGAAAATGCTCCCTGTGCTCTGCCTCAGAGCAGCTATGCAATATTCAACCCTAATTCAGCCTGTGCTGTACAAACTCCCCTGGGAACAAACAGCAATCAGGATAATCCGCTGCAGCTCCACCACTTCCTTGGTCTCTAACAGGTGCTGTCAAATAAACCCTCTGAATAAATCAGCCCCATTGTAACCGTGAGGAAGGATTTTATAACTCCATCTGCTGAGTGGGAGGACGTTTTTCTCTCTGTTTTTTAACTGACAGTCAGATAAAAAACACATTAAGCAAGAGAGACATGAGACATGAGATAGAGGCCTTGGAGGTGAATTCCTGGTTATACTGAGAGCTCATAGTCCTTCACTCATTTGAGGATTCTGGTGCTACCACAGCAAAGAGAACCAAGCTGTTTGGATCCAGTCCAGTTTTCATCATGGATGAACTGGGAGATACTAAAAATACTGAGGCTGCCTGTATAATACTTCCATACTGAAGACCTTTGCATCAGTTAAACTTTTTTCTTCTATCACACCTTGTTCTCCTGGCAGAAGACTCACAGGGACCTCCAGCAAGTGCATCTGCAGGGATGGAGCTGGTCCCCAGAAAGAAAACTTCTCTATCTCTCTCTAAATATCAGTATGTATTTTTCTGTTATGCTACTGCACTGTATTTGCAGCAAAATCCATCTTTGCTTTCTTGACATTTAAAAAAAACATTGCCCCTGGATATTTCCTTTCCATTCTTGCTCCTTTTACTTCTAAAATGTTCCCAAGAATGCACTGTATTTCTTCCCATAAAGCTCCATGGTCTGGAAAACAGATCAAGAGAATGACACCTACTTAATATACATTTTTCCTCCAAAGCTTTGCAATGAGATGAAGGAAGTGGAAGTGTCAGCTCCTTCTGAAGGAGAGCAGCACTGGGATTGTCTGCTGGCACCAGGCAGACGCACAGCACTAGGAGACGAGCAGAGAACAGCTCTGTAAACATTATTCATTCTGCTGAAATGTAAATCCTGCTCCTCTGAGGAGGGCTGCTATAGGATGAAGTGTGCAGGACCCCGGGGGCTTCACAATTCAGGGAGCAGAAGGTCAATAGGAGGTGGTTCTTTGAAGAGAACTCAAAAAGAGGAGAGTAATACAGACTGACCGACAGGAAATGTCACCCCAGTGCTACCACTTGGCATCTTTGGCCGTTTTCAAGGCAGCAACAGATGTCAGCTAGAAAGCGACTAATGGCAGCTCTGGGGATGGTGAGAAACTGGCTGTGGGAGTGTGTGGAAATGCTGGCAACCCGGCGAGATGCAAAGATACAAGTGCTGGACCGTGTTTAAAAGCCTCCACTATCCCCCTTCCTCCTGGGAAGCCCATATTTTGTTCAACAAAGTGTCAGTTCCCTCTGTTCACACAAGCCCTGTGTTTGCTGGCAAGGGCTGTGCACAGCTCCGTTAAAATGAATGAAATGAGCTGGGAGCAGTTGGGTATTTATAGGCTCAGGAGGATGGTGCTCCAAAAAATATGAAAGCTCTTCAAAGTGCCTCTGGCTTCAGAGCAACACTAACAGTCCCTGCCAGCTTGTGGGGACATTTGGGAAAAGTCATGGCAGGAACAACAACTGTGGAAGTATCCTGAGCTTTGTGCTCTCTGTTTGCAGAGGGTGAAACTCTCACAGTTTGCAGAGAGTGAAAAATTAATTAAAACAATTAAGATAAGGAAAGACACGATGACATGCCCAAGATTTCTGTGGAAATGGAAGCACAAGCTGAGTTCTGCATGGTTTTCCATGGAAGAGCTCACTCATGAGACAACAATGTGATGATGAGTTTGCTTAAGGTAGTTGAGTTGCATATTGCTGGATATATTGCCAGATACTAGAACAGTGGCTTATCATTAATGACACCAGACAGTTCTGAGGAAGCTGAATGCTTGCCAGATATACCATGAGTCTCTTCCTGCTTCCCAGAGACCCACACTCCCAAGAGGCTGCAGGACCTGGCAAACCAACCATTGCCATCACGGAGCTTCTGTAATTCCAAACCAGTTCCAATTCTGGCCGGTGTGGCTCTGGGGACCAAGGTACAAGGCCCATGGACCTGGCCCTGAATGAACCTGAACAGTGTGGAGGCTCCACCAAGATAAGATTGTGGGCTGCACCTGCTCTGCAGTCATGTGTTTGAGTTCCACGTTTTCCAGCTGCTGATCCCACTTCCCCCTGATCCAGACTCACAGGGGTTGGAATGAGATCATCTTTAAGGTCCCTTCCAAACCCAAACCATTTTATGATCCTGTGACAAAAAGGTCCTTCTTGGAGAATAATGGTATTTTCTGTATCCAGTATGAGATATGACAGAAGCAAAAAACCCCAAATATATCCAAAAGGAGGGGCAAATTCTCATTTTTTTGCTCAATGCTGAGCACTGGCTGGGCCAAAAAAATCCAGAGTGAAGTCTGAGATGAGTTCCCACAAAGACAGGGAAGAGGGACAATTTACCTGGAGAGGCTCTCTTCAGTACCCAGCTTCCCCTAAGCAGTGAGTATGGGGTTACAGTGCTGCAAGCAAAGGATGATGGAGAAAAAAGCAGAATATAGGAATTACTTACTACAGAGGAAAGGTCCATGTTTACCATCCTCCTGTCATCCAGGCCAACTGGCTGGAGTCCCGCGACGTTGAGCTGGACAGAGGAGGTTCTGTACACAAAGCTCAGCAGCCAATCCCCTCTAGGAGCAGAGAAGAGAGGGAATAAATCCTGTTGTCCAACCAATGCAATGCAGATTCACAGAACCCTAGAACAGTTTGAGTTGGAAGGGACCTTA
>VZRE01003114.1:23171-99377 GCA_013396775.1 Cephalopterus ornatus | reverse complement strand
TACTTCTTCTTAACCAGGTTTTTGTTTGTATGTTTATAAATAAGTCCTCCCGCATTCCTTAATCCTTTTGTCCAGCCTTAACTCGGACTGTATTTTATTGTTAACGTTTAATTCAGTCTGGAGGAATTAAATGTGGTACTTGCTTTTTCTCCCTGTACACAGTAGTATTTTCCTTATTACTCAGCTCTTAGGAAGACAATGAATGCTTAAATGCCGTGGGGTCCAGGGGAGGCACTGCTTGTAGGGTTTTGGGGTTGTTTGGGTTTTGTTTTGTTTCAGGTTTTGATTTAGCAATGTTATATTAATCATGGTATTCTAAAGTTGCCAACTGGCCCATTTTCAGCACAGGTGGAATTTGTGGTCTCCCTTTCATTGTCCTTATGGATGCTGGAGGTGCCTCATCTGGAAAGACACTGAGAAACGGATCTGGAGTTTCCTTCATGGCTTTACAGTGCAAAGGAAGCAAATAGCCTGACTTACCTGAATTGACATCGTTTCTGGTCCCAAATTTTAGTAAGCCTGTGATGAAAAGTTAAGATCCAATTGATCTCTCCAACAACTGTAATGCCAAATTTCATCATAGATAAACTCAGCCCAACGTGGAACTGCTCTCGGTCACTTAAAATCCTCTGCAGTGGGTTGAGCTGGGAGTTTGTGTTTTTTTTTTTTATTTCTCATTGTTTTTCAATCTATCTTTGGATTCTCAGCCAAAGGCTACAGCCTCTTGCAGTTGATTTTTCAGTGCTGATAACTCAACACAATAATTTAGTCAATCTGATCTTCCCTGTTGAATTTCAGCTTATTGGCATTATAATTAATTTTGACATGTAACACCACCCCTCCAACTTTCACTCCCAAATCTATTAATGCGTAATGATGAAAAGTATGTGCGATGCATAATATTGTTTGGGAGTTATGGATCTTACATCCTTCTTGTCGGAGAGTAAAGGAGCATTAATGCATTAATTCCTGCTGGCTGTAGTTTGCTGATGACTGAAAATGATGTGAAGTTTCTTAGTTTGTGGTGACAACTTCTCTCAGTCTAAACCAGGAAGGTGGTGATGAATTTTATTAAAACTTCACAGAATTGTGGAATGGTTTGGGTTGGGAGGGTCCTTAAAACTCATCCCATCCCACCCCTTGCCATGGGCAGGGACACCTCCCACTAGCCCAGGTTGCTCCAAGCCCCGTCCAACCTGGCCTGGGGCACTTCCAGGGATGGGGCAGCCACAGCTTCTCTGGGCAACCTGTGCCAACTTGAGCTCAAGTATTTCAGTTCAGAGTCTTCCCACTGTACTTTGGAATGTGCTATAAATAATAAATTATAATATTGTAAAATTATAAAATAATTATAAAATACTGGACTTGCAGGACATCACATCCAGCCTCGCTGCTTCCTAGTATTTATAGGACTGCAGCTTCTTCTGCTCAGTTTTCATCAATTTAACACATTTTGATGACAGCCATTGGTCATAAAAAACCCAATCCCCCCTCCCCCCCAAAAAAACCTTCTCCATTTGTTCCAGAGGCCATGAGCAATTACATCACCAACATGTGGTTAGATTTCATTTTCCTGCTGTACTTAGTACAACTCTGGAATGAATGCCCAGGAGGAATTAAGCTATAAAGACGCTGGCGGAGGAAGTACGTTAAAAGCAATTAGCAGAAATTTAACAAAGTAGATGAAAATCAAATCTCAGTGCGCTCAGAATTTCCGACCCGGCGCTCCACGGTCCCGGTGGTGGCGTTTCCAGGAGGAAATGTGGTGCTGGGGAAGGGGGAGCTGTGCTGCCAACAGCTCACAGCGCCTTATCCTCGCTCCTGAGTGTTGGGAGCAGGCAAGAAAAGCTAGAGAGAGACTTTGGACAAGGACATGGAGTGACAGGACAGTGCGGAATGGCTTCCCACTGCCAGAGGGCAGGATTAGGTGGGCTAAAGGGGAGAAATTCCTCCCTGTGAGGGTGGTGAGGCCCTGGCACAGGTTGCCCAGAGAAGCTGTGGCTGCCCCATCCCTGGAAGTGTCCAAGGCCAGGCTGGAAGGGGCTTGGAGCAACCTGGGCTAGTGGGAAGTGTCCCTGCCCATGGCAGGGGTGGAACTGGATGGTCTTTGAGGTCCCTTCCAACCCAAACACATTCTATAATTTTATGAACTGCTGCAGCCTCGGGAGATGGGAAATGCATGTTTTCACAATCAAGAGTCTCTGTTGATGTTATTTTTGATGTTACTGTCATGCCAGTGTGTTTGATGGAGGTGCCAGTTCCTGACTGTCCTTGGTTTTGTGTTTTGGGGTTTTTTTGTTCACTTGTTTCCCTCCCTCCTCTCCTTTATTCTTATTGAAGGGGAATGGGCAGATTGTTCTGCCTGGGGAGCAAAACTGAACAGCTGGTGTGGTTTGAGATCAGGAGGGGAGAAAGCAAGAGCAAAGGAGTGCTTGGAGAGAGAGAAGGAGCAAACATTTAGGGGAAAACCCGTTTCACTTTATTCTGCAAACAAAATGGAAGCGTTAGCAAGAGCGGAGCGACTGATCCACTGAGGGTTGGGGTGGTGGGCTCAGTGCTTTTGAGAATAACCATTTAGAGTGTGCCCTGTTCCTGGTATGCAGTGAAGTACCACTCCAGCTTCCACAGGCTCCAGGAGACGCTGAGGTGGAGGAGACTCTGGTTATTTCTTCTGACAGCAATATAGTATAACCCTATTGTTATCAGCAGTGCTGAACTGGAACACTCGTTGAAAGGGAACTGAGATGGAAAAGGACAAAGATGCAGCAAAATGATTTGGTTTGGTGTGCCCATGTCTGAACAGGGAGCTGCAGATGGGTGCTGTGCATCCTCTGCAGACCCGCAGGAGCCTTGGGGAAGGGATGGCTGAGGAGCAAACCTGCTCGGGTGGATCCTCTCCCACCCCTGCTGTGGAATGGGGGGCTGCAGGAGATGGTGGGATGGATTTAGGTGGCTGGTGATTATGGAGCTCAACTGACACGGGAGAGACGAGTGGGATTTCTGCTGGTGGGATTGTTCCTGACATAGGGTTGATCCCCACTCCAGTGGACCCACTCAGTGTTAGTGATGGGTTGAGTCTTTCAATTTGTGACAGTTCTGAAGAAATTGAGACCCTTGGACATGTGTGGCAGTGAGGCACCAAGGTCATTTTAGGAAACAACTGAGAGGAGGAGAAGGAGGAGGAGGAGGAAGTTATGGAGGTGAAGGAATGTCTTTGCACAAACTTGGAGCTTGGGCAGCCATGGTTCATGTCCATCTTCCTTCGCTGTGCCAGTGGACAGGGTGGGTGCCACTGCTTGTGCTGTGCTGGGAACCTGCTCCAGCTGCAGGATCCCTGGGAGCTGCCCACAGCCCCTGTTCCCTGTCCCCCTGCGCCACTGCGGGCGAGGAGATACAGAAATTAGAAGTGAAGGTGAGCCTGGGAAGAAGAGAGGGGTAGGGGAGAGGTGTTCTTAAGGTCTAGTTTTTATTTCTCATCATCCTGATTTAATTGGTAATAAGTGAATTTCTCCAGGTTGAGTGTATTTTGCCCATGACAGTGGCTGCTGGGCGATCTCTCCCTGTCCTTACCTCAACCCGTGAGCCTTTCCTTATATTTTCTCTCCCATGCCCAGCCGAGGAGGGCAGGGATGGAGCAGCTTTGGTGGGCACCTGGTGTCCAGCTGGGATCAGCCCAGCACACTGGGCCAGTGCTCCTTCCTCTCCCTATGAACTTTGGAGACAAGAAATAAAAATTCATTTTGGAAATGATTTTCCAAGTGGTCCCAGTTGACAGACATCAGGGTTCTCAGCCTGGCTGGGAGCTGCTGCTGCTGAGCAGCCTTTCTCCAAAAACTCCCGAATTATGCGTATTGTGAGTTTAATGTAAAGGTGTCAGGTATCTCTGAAGAGAAATTAAGAGAATGTCAAAGGTAAAAACTAAACAAAAGGGCAGACACAAAAAGGCTGTAAATGAGGTGGAAATTGCAGGCAAATAGACAATAGAAGAAAGTTTAAGTAGCAATTTGTTCTCCTTTGCACAAGGAAATGCACTTCATTTTTAAATAAAAAAAAAATCTTTGAGGAAGCTGCACTTCTAAATACAGAACTAAATATACCCAGGAAAAACCGAAACTGGTTATTGTGCAGCCCCTCTGAACACTCGTACAGCAAAACAAAAGTGAGAAGTGATTGACAGAGTTAATCTGTTCTTAATAAATGTTTTATTTAAATATTCATTTTTCTCATTTGCATTAATTCCTTGCTTCAGGCCAGCTCTCAGTACAGTACCTTTTCCTGGGTCCTCATCCGTAAGGATCGGTGGGCCAGGATCTCTGGGGTGTCCTGGGTCCGTGGCAGCCAGTGGCTCCCAGAGGGATCCTTCCTGGGAGCCTAGAACATGGGAAAGATGTGGAGTTCTCAGTGAGAAGATCATTTTCTTCTTGAAATAACAGTCCACCATTTTCCTTCTAACTTCATTTGAGATAAAAGCAATGGGACAAAAACCTTGTGAGGTGAGAGGTGCTGCTGTGTGCTGAAGGTTGTTGATGATGATGATGATGAGAGAGGGGAAGAGAGACCTTGAGGCAGCATTTCCAAAATATCCCTCAACAGTTTTTCAGGAAAAAAAGACCTTTTTTTTCTGACTGCACTGGTGCGATCATTCAAGTTCTCTGCTGGTTATGAAATCCTGGGATTGGGCTGGGAGCCCTGGCTAGAGCCAAGGCAGCTCATCTGCACCTTGGGGACCTGCCGACTGTCTTGCTGTGACTGGTGCTCCAAGGGAGTTAACTCAGCACCCACAAAAATCCACCAAAATCCGTAATCCTCCAAGTGGGGCTAAGGTGGTTGTTTTTCATGCAAAGAATTGCTGGATTAGATGAAATGCCCATCAAAACTGCAGCTGCCGGGGATTTGGAGGGTGTTACTAATTAAGGGATGTTTGTATTTGGTTCACATGTCAGCGGGAGAAGGAGGAACAATTTCTTCCTTCCTTTTCTCCTAATCCCTGGCTGAGACACAACAGGACAGGTTCCATGCTCCTGGGGATGGGCTCTGGTGGCACGTGCCAGCTCACAGGCAGGGCTGGCAGAGCTGCTGTGCTTGGGAGACCTGTCCCTGCAGAGCCTGGGGGGTTCCCTCCTGGGGTGCCGGAGCCGGCAGAGACACCGTGGTGCTGGGATGTGCCACTGGCCAGCCGAGAAGAAAGGAGGATTTTTCCAGGTGGCTCAGGAGAATGCAAAGCCGGCAATGCCTGGCTGCCATGGGAGCTTCCAGGGACACCAGAATAAAAGAGGATGTGTTGATGAGTGACGAACTTCGCCCACTGTGTCTCAAACATCTCAGTGGTTGCCTGGGATCTGGGCTTGGCCAGGGTTTTCCCAGTTTTTGCATCCCAGGGCACAGCGTGAGTCTGACTCTGACGCTGCCTCTCCACCAACCCCACGTGCGCTGTTCTCTGGATGAATTCCTTTAATTTCTCAGTGCCTCCTCCTCATTGCTCCCAGCTCTAAAACATTCCCTGGGATAATGTCTGTGACGTGAGGGCTTCCTCCATGTCTTCTGTTTCTGTGGCTCCAAACCTCCCTAAATATGCCCCTGGGACAAGTCCTCATCTTTCCACGGGAGTTTTATAGGGTGGATTTGGTGGAGCTGGGGACTGCGGAGAGACACGAAACATTTCCGTGCAGTAGCACAGACATCTTCTTGATTTAGGTGAGAAATAAGTAGCATAAACAAGGCTATCTGTTGCAATAAAAAGAAAGCCAGGGAAAATGTCAATATCGTCCCTCTAAAAGAAAACAAAATAAACTCCCCCCCCCAACTCTACCTCATCTATGTAACTACATGAGCTGGAATATGCAGAATTTCTTCTGTGCCTCTGTAGAGCTTCACGTTCTCTTTAATGCTCAGATTGCTTGTTCATATGTGAATTAGTGATAGGATTTCTGTGCTGCTTGTAAGGAATGATGTGGAATTTGTTTCAAAGATCTAATGAGTGCTGGGCTGTCGGCAGCACCCAACGGCTCCGTCCCGCCTGGAATCAGGCTCTGTCAAGTATGGCTGTGTTTTGCTTCAAAAGATGCTGTAACCATCAAAGATACTCACTATAAATGATTCTGAACCTGTGGATTTTTTGCTTTACAGCTATTTTTGCATATCCAGTGTATTAAAGGGAATGTGTTTTCCTTGAAGGAGGTAATTTGTATGTTGGAGGTCTTAGGACGTGTGCAAGAGCCCTTTTGTTTTATCTCAGTGTATCTTATTTTGCCCATTTGTGTTGTTTACTTTTTTTTTTTAAATTAAGTTTATTGCTAAAAGTCATTTATAGAACGAGAATAGTGCATTGCTGAATCCTGAATTATGATAAATACTTGAAGGAGAAAGGATCTTGTGTTTCTGCCGTGAGTACCTGTCCACAGTGAGCAGGACAGCTAGACAATGCTACCTGAGAAGCTGTGTGTAACCCAGATGCTCCCTGTTCTCCTCCAGATGAAAATCCTGTCTTAGTGATCTGGAGAGTGGATACAGTCACTAAAATGCAGCTTATTAAACTGTGGGTTTGTTTGGTTCGTCACTTTATGAGTGTTAACAGAGGCTCTGTCATTTTCAGAATTCAGCAGGTTCCTTTCTGCTGCTGGAGAAGTGAGTCAGTACAGTTCCTGCTCTGATTTACAAAATTGGATTTTAATCTCTTTGAAACCATTATGCTAAATCAATTTTTAACATAGCAGAGCAAGGAGGGACAAAGCCTCCCTTGTTCTCTAGTTGTGAACTCTTTGGATGAGTGAACACCACATAAACAAGACTTAACTGGCATCTTGGTGGAAGAGCTTTGCCAGGAGAGAATCACAGAATGGTTTGGGTTGGAAGGGACCTTAAAGACGTTCCACCCCCTTTCACCCCCCACACCTTTCACTGTCCCAAGTTGCTCCAAGCCCCATCCAACCTGGCCTTGGACACTTCCAAGGATGGGGCAGCCACAGCTTCTCTGGGCAACCTGTGCCAGGGCCTCCCCACCCTCACAGGGAAGAACTTCTTCCTAATATCCAACCTAAATTTCTCTTCTTTAAGTCTGTATCCGTTCCCCCTTCTCCTGTCACTCCAGTTCCTGATGAACAGTCCCTCTCTGGCTTCCCTGTAGCCCCGTCAGATACTGGAAGGTGCTGTGAGATCTCCACACAACCTTCTCTCCTCCAGGCTGAACAGCCTGAACTTTTTCAGCCTGTCTTCATATCACAGAATCCCAGAATATGCTGAGCTGGAAGGGACCCACAGGGATCATCCAGTCCAACCCTCAGCCCTGCACAGGCCCATCCCCAAGAGTCACCCCCTGTGCCCCAGAGGACCATCCAAACCCTCCTGGAGCTCTGGCAGCCTTGGGGCTGTGCCCACTGCCCTGGGGAGCCTGGTCAGTGCCAACCACCCTCTGGGGGAAGAACCTTGTCCTGAGATCCAACCTGCCCCTGCCCTGACACAGCTCCAGGCCATTCCCTGGGTGCTGTCCCTGGTGCCCCCAGAGCAGAGCTCAGTCCTGCCCCTTCTCTGCCCCTGCCCAGGCACTTGGAACTGCAGTGAGCTCTGCCCTCAGTCTCCTGTCCTCCAGCTGAACACACCAAGTGCCCTCAGTGTCCTCACACGGCTTCAAATCAAGGCTCTTCCTCATCTTCGCTGCCTCCTTTGGACACTCTCTAATGGCTTCAGATCTTATGGAATGAATGGGAATATAGTTTTGCTCTTCTATGACAGTTAGCTCCTGAGGTGCTGACGAAAGTAATGAGGGTAAAGGTGTGTTTGCTGCTGCTCCTGGGAGAGCCGTCCTTTGGTCGTGGAGCGCACAGGACGGGTGCAGCTGGAAGTGATGACCCTGCCAGTGTTAGTGATGTCAGTAGCTCTGGCAGGATTTGAGAGGACTCCGGCCTGGTTTTTGGTTTTTTGGGTCTTCCTCCACCCCAGCCCAGCTCCCGAGCTGTCAAGGCATCAGATGAATCACCCCTCTGATGTTTTGGATTTCTGGCAGCAGTAGCAATTGGGCAATCCTCCAAATCCGGCGAGAGCACTGATAGTAATGAATGGGAAGCTGACATGATTTCACATGGAAGGCAAGGCAGGAAGAGTTTTAAGACGACTCTGTGTGTAGACATGTCTGCATTTGTTCTTTATCCTCTTCTTCCTTTCCAAAATCTGTGCTATCCCACTGTCTAGCTTGTAAATCAGTCTTGCTGCTGGCAGGGGAGGGGACAAAAACCTTACAAAACACTACATGTGGATTCCAGCCACAGTAGTTGAGGCTGCTTAAAACCTCACAAAATTGAAGGTTTTTCAGACCCGTCCTTCTTGATGCCCATTTTGAGATGCCAGTTGAACATCCTGTTTGTAATCCTCACCCAGGAGCTTTTGCCCCAAACTCTCCAGGGAAGAAAACCTGGAATAGAACATTTATAGGCTTTATGACTTTTAATTAAAACTTGGAGCAGAAGACCTTTCAGAAGACTTCACTGACACCTTTTAACAGTCATGTCATGGAGCCTGACCTCATCGTTTTTCCCCTCTCCTGGAAATGTTCCTCTTCGGAAGATTTGGTCTGTTTTACTCAATGCTCAAGTGAAAAAGGGCACGTGGTGTGTTATACTTTACCAAATTCACTTTTGTAAAACCCAAAAATAAGCATAAAAGTTAGTTGCAAGATAACTAGAGTTAGGGAGGAAGATGAAGAGAAATTTCTTACTCCTTTAAAATCTCCCTTAGAATGAAAAAAAGCCTCTCTCAAGATTTGGACTATTTGCTACATAACAATTCTCATTGCCTAAAAGCTGAGGATATTACTGAAACAATAGTCCAGAAATGAAGCAGCTGTGTTTTCCATATGTGATGGGTTAAATCTGTGGAAGGGCAACATGAGCTCCCAGTTTGTGGGGTCTCAGTGTGCCTTGAGTTAGGACATGGCAGTCTGCGTTGGCTGCGAGCAGAGAGCGTGAGCAAGTACAGCCTCCCTGTGCACTTTCTTTTTTTCCCTCTGCTTTGCCACTGCAATTAAAAGGGAAATTACTTTAATTAATCAATCAATTAATGACAAGAAGGCCAATGGCATCTTGGCTTGTATCAGCAATAGTGTGGCCACAGGCCTAAGGTACTGACCCCTCCCTGTGCCAGGCGCAGCTGAGGTACCTCAATTCCTGGGGTCAGTTTGGGACTGACTCCAAGAAGGACATCGAGGGGCTGGAGTGTGTCCAGGGAGGGGAATGGAGCTGGGGAAGGGGCTGGAGCAGCAGGAGCAGCTGAGGGAGCTGGGGGGGCTCAGCCTGGAGAAAAGGAGGCTCAGGGGGGACCTTCTGGCTCTGCAACTCCCTGACAGGAGGGGGGAGCCGGGGGGGGTCGGGCTCTGCTCCAGGGAACAAGGGACAGGAGGAGAGGGAACAGCCTCCAGCTGCCCCAGGGGAGGTTTGGGTTGGATATTGGGGAACATTTCTTTGTGGTAAGGACTGTCCAGCCTGGCACAGCTGCCCAAGGCAGTGGTGGAGTCCCCATCCCTGGAGGGATTTAAAAGACATGGAGATGTGGCACTTGGGGACAGAGGTTAATGGTGGCCTTGGCAGTGCTGGGCAATGGTTCACCCAATGATCTTCGGATCATGGACTCACTGAATCGTTTTGGTTGGAAAATCCCTCAAAGAGCCCCAGGGTGAGGACTGTGCTCATCCTGTTCGTGCTATGGCACCAGTGCGGGGCATTTCTGGTTTGGTCTTTATTTCTGATCCTTGGGCTGTCCCTGCCTCTGCAGACCTGTTCTCTTTTTGAATAGTCCAGTAACTGAGGTCCTGGGGGATATTGCTTCGTTGGAAAAATGTGGTTCTACTCCTCATTTTAATCCAAAATGGCAAATTCCACTCCTTTCTAATCCCCATTTAGTTTGAGATGGAACACCTGAATTTGCTAATAATCTGTGATCATTTTGTGCTAATCTTGCTGTTCTAGAGGGTGGTTCTGGTTGACATTGAACAGATGACTTATTAATTATATTCCTTTATATCATTTGTCCTCCAGGCAACACCTTTTGGTCCATGTTTGTTAACTGCACTGTTAAACATTGGTTAGTTCTCTATGCTCTCCTTGCCTGTTGTAGGTAAGATTGTTCAGCATCCCCAAAAAATGTCATTTTCTTTTACTTGGGTAGTGGTTTTACCGCATAAATCACCCCTGTCTGGTTGTTTTGCAGGCTGTGGGGATGTATGGTGCCCTTTGGAGTAGGCAGCCCAAGCTAAATCCCAGGATAAGGCTTGGCACAGGACTGGCACAAAAGCTTAGGTGGAAATCGCTGGAACCTCACAGTATTGCCAGTGCTGAAATATAAGAAAAATATTTGAAAATGCTGCACTGAACTACTTAGTTATGAGCCAGGATCCCAAAATAACCACCTTTCAGTTGGTAAAATAAATTATCAAAGTCTTTCAGATCCAAATGTAATGCTTGTGCAAATTAATCCATTGTTGTATTGTTATAGTGCTCTAATCATATTTTTATATAACCCGGGAGTTGGAACTAAGAAGCATTTTGCTGTCAGTGCAAACACAATAATAAGAATAGTCTTAACAAAGTGACGTGCACTTAGTTGACTTTCTGAAATACATTTCAGCGGAAATTACAGATGCTTTTTACTTTTCATTATCATTAAGGTACAAATAACTTCCTTGTATTGAAACCCAGGCTTACTTTATCTGCTTTAATAATTATATTGAGGCTCATTATGGACACCTTGTTTGTAATTCTGGCTTTTCTTATTGAATTCTAAATGTGTTATTACAAAAGTATGTACTTTACCAGATGGAGTATATTATGGCAGTGTTTAGTTCCAGTTGATCTTTTCTAAAGAACACACTGAATGATCTCGGGCTAAATAGAACCGAGACAACATCGAGCTGGATTTTTTTCCTAAAAGCACTTTTCAGGCTGCTTGGAGGGAAGCAGAAGCCAAGAAGTGCTGTTGGATTGAGGAGGGCAGCTGGAAGAGGTGGGATGATGAAGACTTGGTGATGAGGAAGAGGTGTGGAAGCTGCATCGCAGGCTGGGGAGACTTTTCCAAGAAAATATCGTAGTTGATGTCAAGGTTGTCTCGTTTGCCAGTGGGATATTGCTTTAATGGTGTTCTTTTTTCCTCTCCAGTTTACATAATGAGATCAAGCTAATTAAACCATGTCTAGCTCTGGGAAAAGATCAAAATGTGAGCTTTTTTAATTTCTTTTTATTAAAACCTTCACCCTGTAATGGAGGATTATAGGAAGTACTTGGCTACCGGTGTATCTTGCTCATCCCTGAGAAATACAGCTCCTCTTTTTTACCAATACCTCCTTGGTTTTAATAGTTTTTTCTTCTAGTTGATAATTTTTCAGGAATTTGTAGAAGGTGCATACTTGCTGTGGTCGGGTAGACTAGGCAGGGGAACAATAATGAGTAGATGCAGTGAGGTGTTTAATGCAAAAGCCACTGACGATAAAACCTACTGAAAAGTGTCTTCTTCTGTGAGGTTGTGGAGGAGTTGTTTAGACCAGTTCGTTCAGTGTGTTTCTTGTTCCACACAGCTGACTGACCATTGCCATGGGGAGACTCAGGGGTCTCCTTGGGCCTGAGAATGGTTTTTTTACAGCCTCCTTCAATTTGAAGATGTTTTTTCCTATTCAGTTTTGCTTTCCTAAATGAAACAACAAAGGAAGGGGAGGGGAATGAAAATCTAGAGATTTTTGTTGAGGTTAAATGCAAATAAGGACCCATTGTACTTTAAGCAGATGACTGTTACACTTCATGCTGTGACAGCAGTCGCAGGTGTCGTGCTGTGTCAGTGCTGGGTGACCACACTGGTGGTCCATGTCTCCTAGAGGTACCATGACTCAGCACTGGCAATCCAGCTGCTGTGTTTTGCCCCCACTGCAAGGTCCCAGATCCGAGTCTCCTCCTGATGTCAGTACCTGCACGTTGGTGGCATCAATGTCATGGTGCCATTGCCTGGAGCGGCCGCGAGTCTGGATTACGAGAGGCTTTCTGGGCTGCCATCAAGGTGAGGAGTTGTTGCCAACGTTAATATATTACTGTATTAGATCATCCTAATTATATTTTAAGCTGGAATGACTTCAGAAGCATTGAGAGGCAGCGAGGGCTCTCCTGTGCCTTCTCCCCCTTGCAGAGGAGACAAGGTTCAAGTATTATTTTCTCTTCCATAGGTGAGGAACAGCTGCATCAGGGCTGGGGAGGAAGTTTCTCCTGATTGAGTTGAATTGCAGAGTGCCTTTGAGGTTCCATTCAAATCACTGCAATTTCACTTCCCCCTGTGACAGAGCAAGGAGCTCTCCACTTTGATCCTTCATGTAGACTTGGAGGGAAAGAGGGGGGAAGGAGAGAAGGAAAGCTTTTGTTTCATGCGTGTTGTGCTGTCCCTACCTGACAGGGTGTCGGTGTAGCTGTGCTGTGCCAGCCTTACACACCCTGCCAGAGCCCCTGTGGAGCGTGACGGGGCTGGGATGTGCGGGGGGACTGGGCTGTGTCTCCTCTATGAGTTCCCTGCATTGGTGACTGTGCCGTCTCCTGATGTGGCTCCGTGTGGAAGCAGCGCTTGATCCACAGCTCGCAGGGTTCAGCATGAGCCTCTCTTTGCCTTGATGGGCTTTAGATGAGGCCCTGTAAAAAAGCTGATTGTGGGTTGGGGTTTTTTTTAATCTGTGTGAGATCTTAAAATATATTAGGGTTAATGAAATCAGTGAAATTGGGAAGCAGTGCCTGTGATGGACAGATGGCCAAAAGCACTTGGAAGTACAAGTGGTTTTGCAGCAGAAGGAGAGCCGGGATCTGGCTGATGGATCCACGTGCCGTGGGCATGGACCGGTGATGCAGGAGGAGGGAGTGCCCCGAGCTCCCACCCTGCTGAGGTGATGCTGGTTTGCTCCACCTCAAGGTCCCATTGCTGCCCTCCTCTCATTGTAATAAATTCCATCCCATTCTTGGAGGTGGCATTCGAGCTCCCAAGCAAAATTTATTCTTTTAAATAAAGAATATTGTCACAATTGAACATATATGTGTGCTTTCCTTTCCTGTACAACTCCAGCAGCCACTGAACACACTTAATAATGTTTTTCGCGGTATTTCAGTGGTATGAATGTACATGGAAATTACAGCAAAGGCATCATTTTTTTAACAGCTGTGTTTAGTTGAATAACAGATTTAGAAAGTGCAGACTTTAATTAATCTGTGTTTTCTGCTGGGATTTCAGCACCATCTGATTTACTTTTCATGGCTGAAAAGTGTAATTGTAGTTTTTCCCTTTAGCTGCGAGTTTATCCTCCCAAGAAATCGATTTGGATCTTCTTTTCCTTAAAGCAAACTCAATATCAAACTGATGGCACCTGGAATGCAATACAAGGAAAGCACTGGCTCAGGCTGCCGTGGGGTGGAGAACAAATATCTGTCAAATATTTTGCTGGGAAATGCTGCTTTTCCTCCTCCCTGCCTTGCTGTATGTTACAGCAAGCATCCAAATCCCATCCTGTACTCTGGGGCCAGGGGCAGTTGGGTACTGGAAGGTAAGGACTGGTGTTCCTGGAGAAACCTCTGAGCAGGAAGAATTTTTGTCACCTTTGATGTAATATTTTTAGTTGGAATTATGACAGGAAGACTCTCCCTCTCTGTGCTCACTCCTCATTGTAAAACATGTTTGTGTGAGACAGTTGCTGTAATTCTTCAGATGTTCCTCAAAAAATCCTCCCTTGGTGGGTGCCTGGGGATCATGCACAGTGGTGGAAGTGGAGTCAGGGGCTGGAGAACCTCGATGATAAATGGCATTTTCTCATGCGCTCGTGACCACTCATTGCTCTGTCTCTGTCAGGATCAAAGTGAGTGTTGCAAACATGCAGAGCTTCAATGCCTTTGGTTTGGGATTTTTCTTTCAGAAATCAGGCTATTGTGGAAATGTATCCTTGTCCCACCCCTGCTTTTGCCCTGGGACAAGGTTCCCTAAGCTGAGCATGAGGACTTTTGCCTGGAACCCAGCATGGGGTGGTTGGAGTTGCTCAATCAAGTTGCTCCTCTTGGTGTCTGTGAGAGAATCTGCAGGGAAATGAATGTTGTTATCATGGAAACCCTTGTGTGAACCAGCCCTTTTTTCCCTGGGAGGGTGGGGAGGCCCTGGCACAGGTTGCCCAGAGAAACTGTGGCTGCCGCATCCCTGGAAGTGTCCAAGGCCAGGTTGGATGGGGTTTGGAGCAGCCTGGGCTAGTGGAAGGTGTCCCTGCCTATGGCATGGGTTTGGAAAAAGATGAGCTTTAAAGTCCCTTCCAATCCAAACCATTCCATGAAGAGGAAAAGCTGCTTGGACACTCCATGTATCACAGAGTTGCTCGTTCTGAGCTGGGCTGGGGGAAAGAAGTTTTTTACAAAATGAGGGCATTACTTGCATTCTTGGAGGCAGTCTGTGTAATTTTAGTTACTGTCAGATGTACTTTCCCCCATTTTTATTTTATTATGTTGGCGTGGGGTGTGATGTCTTAAGGGCTTTGTGTGCAAAGCCCACAACAGCTGAGGGGAAGCACTGCATTTGGATTCTGAGTGGAATCTTAGGATGCTAATCTGAGTAAGATAAAAAAAAAAAATCTTGATGGGTTTTAAAACTTATTTTAATTAAGGTTTTTCCTTTCATCTCACCAAAGCCCTGAATTAGCTCCTTCTTTCTCCCACAAATATGAGCAGTGCCTGCTGGTACAGACACTCGCGCATGGAGAGCTTCAGCTGAAGGGTCAAACTCAGGCTGGGAAACACCATGTGCCCGAAATGCTGGGGGAATTAAAGCAGGGTTTGGGCAAAGTTTAAAAAAGGCCACACTAGCCAGCTGCCTGGAGAGTGCTGGGACTCCCCAGCACAGTCTTGAGCTCTCCAGCTTTGTCGAAGAGTGTGGAACTGGGGTAGCTGTTGTTACCAGCCCACGGAGCTGCGGATTAGACCTGGTGGTTTGTTGCTCTGTAGTGGCTTGTCCAGACACTTGTGCCTTTTTGTGATGCTCCACACCCCTGGATGCTTTTGCTTCGCTCTCCTGAATGGTTTTGCTCAGCTTGTTTTGCCCCATGGGCTTTGCCCCAGGAGGGGTGGGAGACCTGATGTGTGGTGGGAATCGGACACAGTAGGGACTTGCACCCAGGGCTTCCTGCCTGGGAGATGATGCTTGTGAGCTGCTCTGGGTGTCTGGGGTTTCCAAGACATTCGTGGTGAGATTTCTGCTAAAACCGGCACATTTTGACACAACGTTTTGGCCTTGATGAATTGGGGGACAAATTCAACAGGACTTTCTTTAATAGCTCCACTCTGCAGCACCTGTGCACTCTCCTTGCCGTGCAAGGTTTTGGCTGGGGCATCGCTCGATGGATGCTGCTGAGGAGCCCTCCCTGGAGGGGCAGTTGTGACCACGGGTCCCATCCACCACGGGGTGATCCGGGCTGCAGCTGTGCCTCCCTACTCAGGCTCTACATTCCCTTCCCCCGGGCGTGCGAGCTCCGAGAGACTGTTTGGAGAGGCTGTTTGGTTGGGGTGACCCGCTTGCTGCAAAGTTTGACCCAGGCACGGTGCCAGCCCGAAGGAAGGCTGACAAGTAATCAGGAATCAAAGGAGCCACCTGCACACCACGGGGAGCCGCTCACCGGGTGGTGAGCGAGCGGTGCCAGCGCTCATCGCCGAGCCTTGTTCTCCAGCCCCGCTTCCCAGGGAGGCAGCGCGGGAGGGGGTTGCTCCCTCCCTGGCCTCACCCTGCCCCCAGTAGGGATTTGGAGAGGGATGCGAGGTGGGATCGTGGCTGTGTGGATATGCCAGGACAGTGCTTCATGTGGGGAGAACCAAGGGGGAACGTTGGGAGTGATGAGGCTGGGCTGGAGCATCTTGGGGATGCTGATGCTGCGGCAGAGGAGAGGGGACAGCCTTGCTGAGCTGAGCCTGTCACCGTGTGAAATTCCCACTCCTTTGGCCGTGTGAACCCACAGGCTGCATCGCCAACAAATAGCCGGGGAGGAAAATAAGGTCTTAAAGAGCATTTTTTAATCCTCTGCGGGTTCGTAAGAATGGCCCTGGCGAGCGGGCGGGCGGGAGGGAGGGAGGCAGAGGGGTGGCGTGATGTGCGGATGTCTGTGTCACTGCACACGCGCCGGCTGCGCTCCCGGGCTGGGCTCACCCCGCTCCCAGCCTGGCAGCGCACAATTCCTACCTCAGGGGGCACATAGGATGTGTTTTTTGGGGAGAGAGAGAGCATGAGATGTGCGTGTGGCCGTGTGCCTGCGTGTAGTTACTTGAGGTTATGTCTAAGGAAGACATGGTTATTAGCACTTCCCCCACCCCCGCAGTCCCACGCTGCCCCACACCTGCCAGCCGCAGAAGGATCTATCACAGTATATCCAAGTTTTGGTTCCTTATTAGGGATGTTACAGGATAGGCCTTCATAGGGTCTCTTTTAAACAGCTGGCAAGGGAAATTCACTCCTGCCATTCTTCCAAGGGTGGACTCAGAGCAGCCCCTGCCCTCTCCCCACTGTGCTGACTGGAAGGGAAGGGGAAGCCAGTCTCTGAAGCACGAGCAAAGTGCTGGGAAAGGAAACTCACTTTTGCAAAGCTGGGCCAAAAATGAAGGATTTTTATAGCATACAAATGTTACCTACAGCTATTTATATACCCTCCTCAAAGGCTATTTATACCCTCTCCCTGCTTTTGTGCTGCTGGCTGGAGAATATCCTTATATTAGATGTTTTCAGCGGCGTGGGATGTTCTTCAGCCGTCTCCCGACTGCAGGGCCTTATGTTTCCAACACTGTTCCTGGAAGAAGAGGGCAGTTTATGGACTGCAACCACTGCCATGGCTGTGAAAGCTGGGTTTGCATTGTGGATGCCAGTCTGAGTTGCTGCAGTTACAGGGAGAAGGAGATGAACATGCCTGACCATAGTGGCGTTAATGAAAGCGATCAGTTCCTAGAGCTGGAGGAGGTGGCTCGTTGCATCGAGGGTCAGGAGTAAGTTTTCCCCCATTTCCCACACTGTGCAGTCGATCAGGAGCAGTGTAAGGTTATTTTATTGTTTCCAGGAGTGCCGGACCCAGGCTCCCTGCGGGAGGTCGCATGCTTGGCTTGCTGCATCATTGATCCAGCCTGCCAGAGAAATTCTTTATTCCTCTTAAATGTGGACTTGCACTTAGAAAGCAAACAATCCTTTAACATTTCTGAGGCTGAAAGCAGCAAAACGAGTGGCTTTTGTCATCAGGGATGCTGTCTTTTCTGATCGCTCTGGGAATCCAAGGGAATGTGCTACCCAACAAAGAGCAATTTGGTTAAAAAAACGGGGAAAAGAGAAGGGATTGCAGCTTCCTGTGCTCTGGATAATTGGGGCTGTCTCCTCTGCAGCACATTGTGACTGGGTTTGGAGGCTGAATGGTTTTCAGGTTTCCCCGATTCACACCATGAAGTTTGCAGTTCGGTCTATACTGGCCAGCACTGGTGTGCTGAGTTTGGCAGCCACCTCTGTTGCAGTTGTGGATATTTGCTTATGGCAGATCAACAAAATAACTGCACAGTCTTTGGAAAAACACTGTGTCCCATTAAAACACCGGCATCGTGTCCAAGATTGGTTTTGTTTTTAGAAATGCTGAAGTAATGGCTTTTTGCAGGCTTTTCCCGGAGGAGCCTCTGGGAGCAGAGCCTGGTTTACCTCGATCTCCTGCTGTTGAATTTTGCATTCCTGTAGCTGAGGTTACATCTGTCACTGCCCTGTATTTCTGAGGTGTTTTGGTGATGCTGTGTGGGACGTGGTGGGCCATCCCTCTGCCTCATGACCGCTGCAGGGCTGTGGTGTGGAGGGAGAGGTGCTCCCAGGTGGCTCCTGAGCTTTTCCAACGCTGCTGGGGCCAGGACACCTTTGGTGCCACTTTTTGAATAGCATGAAATTGGGTGATAAATAACCCTTCCTTCAGGTTGGTGCTTGTTTTTCCCTGTCTCCCAGGCTGATCTTTTCCAAGGTTGCCTGCAAGTTCTCTGTGCCTGGGCTCTTATTCCCAGTCCCTGCGAGAGCTGTCGCCATCAGATGGGGAGATGTGGGCACATGGGCAGTGTCCGTAAATCCTCTGCTTCTCCCTTCTCCTCACTCCTACTCTTGTCCCTTTTTCCACCAGTGCAACCAGAAGATGACTTTTTATCATTATTTTGTGCACAAAGAGCCTCCTGACTCCTCCTGAACCTGTGAATGGATTTCTCTACCTCCAGCCATCCGAGGTGTAAATGAGATGGGAGCGGGGGCTTCGGACGAATCCCACCTTCCTGCCGGCAGCCCGCTCCCTGCCTGCTGCATTTGACATTTTTCTGCCCTAACAGGGATTATTTTTTGACAAGTCTCCCCCCAAATTTGCTAGTTCTTACCACCATGAAGCCAGCACTGCCGTTGGCATTGGGAGGTGCAGGCGCTGTGTGGCACGAGGGGCAGGGACCCCCAAATTCTGAACGATCGTGATTGACTGTGCAGCTTGGGCAAAGTGCATTTGTTGCCTTGGAAACAAATAGCAGCAGTGAACAACTCAATGAAATTTATGGAATCAACTTCAATAAATCTTGATGATAAATGTGCAAAAACATACCCAATTTGATGAAGATCTACACTATGCAGATGTGAGGGATGGTAGTAAGTTATATAACAGCTTCAGTGACAGTTTTGGGCTGCCACGGTCGTGTTCCTATAATATGGGCTTTTTTTGTTGTTTCTGAGGAAGCTGTCTGTTTCTTTTCATAGATACGGCATTTAATTTTAATTTCCAGGGTATCTTTAAGTTTAATTGGCATGCTGGATGATTACAGTGGGTTGTTTTGTCTTTTGCAGAGCCTGATTCATATCAAACTCAGGATAAAAATAAAATTGAGAGCAATGGCAATCCAAGGGAGCGCAAAGTGCCATGTCGCCCACCTCCAAGAAGGGTGCAAAATTTCACAAATTAATTAAAGCAATTATGTAGGACATCTCCTTGTATCAGCCTGTGCGTGTTACAGATGAGGACAGGTCAGTGATTTTATAGTTACAGTCGAGCTCTGCAGCAGATTTTATTCTCATGTGGAAGGGTCTCCATATTTACCTGTGCATAGGAGTGGGATGGGTTTATGATATCTCAGCTGGTGATGTTTTCTAAAACTGATATTTTTTGTTCCTGGTTTGACCTGTGAATCGATGAGGTTTCAGGAATATCAGTGGACTTGTCTGGAGACTACGTTGTAAACCTTTAACGCAGCCCTTAATGCAACTCGATGTTTCTCCATTAGTTCCTTTGCCTCTTCTCCTTACAGGCTCTTATTTTCACGATTTTCTGCTAGGTCAGGAAAGCACTGGGAGTATTTATTTCTTCCTTTCATGGAACTTTGGGCCACAGTTTTGCACTTACAGCTGTGGTGGAGGGGCTTGTAGGGCCTACCTGGGGCAGTGTTGCTCCCTCCCCTCTTGTGGTTTCTGCTTCATCCACCCTGTGCAAACCTGGAGGTCCCATGGCTGAGACTCAAACCCAAGCCTGGCCTCATGGGCAGGGATGTTGTAGAATTACAGAATGGTTTGGGCTGGAAGAGACCTTAAAGCTCATCTTGTTCCACCCCGTGCCATGGGCAGGGACACCTTCCACCAGCCCAGGTTGCTCCAAGCCCCTTCCAGCCTGGCCTTGGACACTTCCAGGGATGGGGCAGCCACAGCTTCTCTGGGCAACCTGTGCCAGGGCCTCCCCACCCTCCCAGGGAAGAATTCCTTCCCAATATCCCATCTAACCCTGGCCTGTGTCAGTGGGAAGCTGTTCCCCCTTGTCCAGGGTACCTCTCTTGGAGCCCCCTGCGGTACCAGAAGGGGCACTGAGGACATTATCAACCCTTAGAAATTGCCTTCCAGTATCTTAAGCCAGTTTCTCTGCAGAGGAACCTTTTTTCCCCACTGTGTCTAGTAAGTACTTTGGTTTTGATGAGTATTGGAGGTCTACGAGATGGACTGGTCATGTTTTAACCTTGGCCCTCCCTTTTCCTCCTCTTACAACCCTTTCATCTTCTTGACCTACTCCTGGAATGACTTGTTTCTGAGCACAAAGGCTTCATGTTGGTGCTGCCCTGGGACTGTGGGTGAGTGAAAATTCCCAGCTATAAGGCAGGATCCTGCTACTGCCTCGGCGACTGGTTTGCCACCGTTGTTTCAGCTGCACCAGTTTGCCTTGTTATGTGGATCTGCCCAGATCTGAGCCAAGCCCTTGAGCTGCTCAGTATCTTGCAGCCCACAAAGTCAGCGTTTCCCCACGTCAGCCCTGCTGTGTTGTATGGAGCAGGGAAGTCCCAAGGGATGTTGAGTATCTCGCCTGCAAATCATCCCAGGTCTACTCTGGTACCGGAGTTTGGAATGTAGCTCCTCAGAACCTGGCCAGAGCCCAGAGCTCTTCACCGTGGATTTTAATTTATTAATGCTGGGTGTCTTCCTAACCTTGGCTGGGATCAAAATCCGAATTTCTCTTAGACCCAGATGAGGAGGGCTGGAAACATGAAGGGCTTCTTCAGAAACCCTGGGCACGTGGGATGGTTTCCGAGCTCTACTCTGATGTTTACAGAGCACCAGAGCACATGCAACTGTGTAAGACAGCTTGAACTCCATTAGGAGCTAAATTTAGTGACTCACTAACTCCTTTTTGGTATGTTTTTATAATTTCATTGTATTATGACACTTGGTTTTAAATTTGCATGAGTAAATGAGCCTCTCACTAAGTCAGGTAAAAAGATTTTTCACTTATCTACCATGAAATAAGACATTAAAAAAATAGTGAGAGTTGAAAGCAACGTATCCTTGACATATTTAGTTTACATATTTTCCAACTGTGCTGACTGAACGTTTCTAACCATTAATGATCCAATAAAGCTGTTTGTACCACTTTAACAGGCTAAATAATTTCACATTAGGAAGACATTTTGTAATTAATTTAGTATTTTGTGGGGGAACCCTATTTTTGGAAAATATACAAGCCGAATTGGAAGATGCAACGAATGAAAACTGACCTTTTATGGTTCACCTCCAAACAGTAAAGTCCATGGAGGCAATTAACAGTAGTGAACAACTTTAACTGGGGTTTCCCATAACTTGTTCAGTAAGTTTCCTGCAGGATTGCTTAAAAATATTCCCTGGGGAGTGAAGCTCCTCCGCTTGGTGGAAAATCAGACCTCACACCTTCATCCTTGCCGTCACAGGGGTTCCACCAGCTTCTGATTCACTAACATGGGTTTATGGTCTGGTTTTTAAAGTGTATCTGAACTTTTATTTAGGATAACCTTGACAAGACCTGAGCAATACTGGGGTTTGCACTTTAAAGGTAATTTCCCCTCTCATTTCCAGTCCAAGAAGAGGCCACCCAGGGTCCTGCTGCTGGTGGGATTTGGGGGACGGATCTGAGGAGCCTCCCTTTGTTCTGGACAGGTGATAAGCAGCAAGGAGATGGCACCAGTGCTCCTTCAGTCCTGGCCTGGGCTCTGGTGACGAGCTCATGTGGAGGTGAAAGTTCCTCTGTTAATTATCCAGCTTTTTGTCTCTCCTCATCTCTCTGGACATCACTGGCTTTAATTTTTTTGTGTTATTGATATTTTTTCTTTTTTTCCCCCTGTTTCATTAATAGTGACAGATGCTTTTAATTAAAAAGACAAGACAAAACAAAATCCTGAGTAAAACAAGAAGAGAATATTCTAATTTGGCTTGACATTATGAGGCAGGATGGCTTCTGGCATGCAAGGTACGGAAAAGGTCATCTTCCACAGCTCCAGCCTTTTGCAACAGTGGAATTAAGTTCAAACTCAGGCTGGTTTTGAAGTCTTAAGTCTCTCCAGGGATTCCTTTCATAACATCTTCGAACTGGATAACACTACAGTAAATGAAATACACTGCACTGGATTAAAGGGTTATTTCCCCTGTGTGTCAAGCTGACACAGAATCCCAACCCTCAGGTTGCCTCTGAGTTGTCTCTATCTGCTGATACCTTCTCTGTTTTACATAACAGCTCTCGGAGTTTTTGCAGGGAAAGTTTTGCCATTATTTATTCTTCTTCGATGCTCGGTGTACGCGGAACAATTTTATGCAGCAAGGAACCAAAATAAAGCAACTAAACAGGAAGAAATTTAATGGGCTTCGAAATGTGAGGGAAGCAATGCAGGGAAGAGTGGAGCTGCCTCTTCAGGTCTATTATGCTGCTCTGTAATTCATACCAAAATACAAACTATCGCTGTCTGTCTGCATTGCCACTCACATGTTCAGCAGCACAGAGCCTGCAGTAACAACGGGGATGATCTGTGCTACTGTGCTCTTATCTGACTGTACCAACAGCTAAAATTTGTTAGGGATCATTTGCAATGTGTTTTGTTGTAGAACAAATGTTCATTTTGACTTTGAACTTGGTGTCTGCTGTAGCTCGTGCAGATTGCGTCGAGCGCCAGGTATCCAAACCGCTGCCATCTGCACCGTGCCAGGGACCACCGTGGCTGGGCTCCAGAGCACGTCCTGCCTCTACACACTGGGCGAAAGATGCGTGCCTTTAAATATGAGAGCACTGGCTCCTCCAGCTCCATTGTGCCCCGTGACAAGGTGGCCTGTTGGTCCTGGGGAACGTGTTGGCTCCAAGCTTGGGATGGCAAATTGCAGTGGGTGTTTATTGAGCCCACTCTGGAACTGAAGGAATTGTCTTGGTCCTCTGTTTTCCCCCACCAAAACACCGATTAAAGACCACTCTGAAAGCATGGGAAGCCTGTGAAACGCAAACTCTGTGATAATTTTTTTTGACAGTAAAAAAGAAGAAAACTAATTCTTCTCCCTCCTTGTCTCCTCCCATTTTATTTTATCCAAGGTGGTCCAAGGCTGGCTGGATCAGATGGAAAACTGACGTTTTCCATCTGAAACAGAGCACTGTGCTCCGTGTGTCTGTGTGTACCTCTGAATTCTGTTCTCTGTGCTGAATCTCTTCTGCCTTTGTGGCTCAATATCCTCCCGCACCGTGTTTTTCTCTGGATGTTTTTATGGATACCACTGGAACAACCACTGCTTCTCCTAACCAACCCCAAACCGCTCTCCTGAGAACTGATGGGATGGGTGGGGCCTGCAGCTCTTCACGAGGATGGGGAGATGCCTTCTGTCCTCTGCCTGGTCATGCTTCTGCTCCACAAGTTGCAAACACTGTTTGTCTCCATTAGCTTTTGGGATGAGGTGCTGGCATCTGCACACTGACCTGGGCCTCTGTGGGAGGTGGTCACCAGGATTTGTCCATGCTGACGGGTTTCTGCTGGCGAGCTCCTCAAGGATGTGTCCCTGCGGGCATCGGGTTCCTCTGTTTCCAAGTGTTATTAACATATAAACACCCACACAGATTAAAAACCTGTGGGAAATGATAGTTTGGGGTTTCTGCTGTCCGTGAGTAATTAAAATCAATGACAATTTTAGATTTACCTCTAACTGAACAAGCTGGGAGGAGAAGCAGGGGCAGGGAGTTGCATGTGCTGATTTTCTGGGTGGCTGGAGGTACCTTCATGTTCCCATGCCGTGGCCTCCAGGAGGGTCTGTGTCTTTCCAATGGGTCCAAAATCTCTCTGGAAAAGCTGGGACATACTGAAAATATGCTCTCAGCTTTAGCACTTCCTCCAGATTACTTCTTCAAGTATTTAAAAATATATTTTATAGCACTAAAATAAATGTTAATGAGACTGCATTGCTTAGGGCTAACAATAGTGTTTCTATTTCAGTCCAGCAGCCTGGCAGGGTGTTTGGGATGGAGGGGCTGGTTGTGGAGACCTGGCTGTTTCTTTCTGACTTGGTCCTTGATGTCTTGAGCAGTTTTATTCTCTTGTGCTTTACTTGCCCTGTTCTGCTAAATAGCAGTGAAACGCTTCTTTGCTTTGTTAAAGTGCCTGGGTTTTATCAAAGGCCTCTGGGCAAGTGTTAAATGCTGAGCTGGGTATAAAAAGTGTTATTTAGTGTTATGTTTATACCTCTTCAATGTTAGCATGTATTTTTATATACTCCTTGAGGTGACCTGTGTGGTTTTCCAGCCAAAGAGACAGTCTCCTTGACATAAGGATTTGGTTTTTTCCACTACCTGGCGTGGCATCTCCAAAGTAATTTTGTAAATATGATTTTTAGGGGTGTTTTTGGTGTTTGGGCTGGGGCTCACAGTGCTGGAGGTGTCAGTTGCATCCAGAGGATGGGAGAGTTGCCATGAGAAAAATAATAGCAAGGAAGTCTGTTCCTCTCATTCCTCATGTTTGTTCTTTTTCTCAGTAACGATGAAATGATATTTAAGGATGCCAGGCTGCCATGTAAGATGGACAGGGATTTGGGGAGGCACCCCAAAACTTAAAGAGTCTGCGTGGGAGCAGGGCACGAGGTGTAGGAGGAAATGGGATGGCAGGAATTCAGCCTTGGCATGGAGTCAGAGGCAGCAGCCCCGCTCCGAGCAGCTGCGTACCCGGGGCTGCGGGAGGCCAAATGGTTTGTTTGTCTGTTTACATGGATGTGTGGGGCTGTGTGGGGGAAAACCACTTAGCAGAAATTCTGCTATTAAAGCAGATGGTGGGAGATTAATCTGGTTTTTAGGGGGGTACTTGCTGGTACAGTGACCAAATTATTAATCCCTTCCCGTGCTAGGAGTCCTTCCATCATTCCAGGGGATGGGTGAATTGTGTCTTCTGAAACTCGTCTCCTTCCTTGCTTTCTCACAAGCTGATGTGGTATTTTGGGAAGCAGAAGTGCATTTGTCAGGGTTGTTGCTGCAGTTTCTCTCTACCCATGGTGCTTCCATGCTGCTCAAGCCCTTTCCAGTGCTCCCATGGCAGCTCCGTGGGCCTCCTGCAAACTGGCAGCAGCCCCTTTGCTGCTGCTCAAATGCTGGTTGTTATCCTAGATTTCCTTTTTCTCCTTCCATTTTAGAAATTGCTCTTTTTTTCCCCCTTGCCGTATCACTGACAGCCACATTCTCCTTGACAGTTGTGATATTTGTATGTGTGCATAAAAACAGTAGGAAGCATTTATGTAGGTGTCACTAATTTAATTTAATATAATCTGATCTGTATGTATAGAGAGGACTGTTCTGTCTGAAACGCTTCTCTTTATTTTGCAGTCTTCATCGTCATCAAATACAACTCCTTTCATTCTCCTCTTCCATTCACCTACCCAAAGACCAAATCTGGAAACAGTAACCAAAAGAGAAGCCCACGTCACACACAGAGCAGGGAAAGGTTGAAATAATTGAAGGGTAAGTAATTTTTTTCACCTTTATTCTGTGTGTAAAGCCACAGTAGTGAGTGCAGGACTGTGTAAAGAAGCTGTTAAGCGCATGCACAGCTGCTTTGTGTGCAAAGTGGAAAAAATGACTGAAATGCTAATTTGGTGGTGAAAGAATGGTATTGCAGGTGAGAAAGTGCCCCGAACGGCAGCGTGCCGGCAGTTTGGAATGTTGATACTGGCAGTTTGGAATATTGGTACTGGTTTTTCTCAGCCTGGATCCGTCTCTGCTCCTGCCTGGTTGGGAGCAGTGGCTCTGCACAGGCTTGGCATGGCTTTGGCTGGTCTGAAGGAGCTTCCCAGCTGAGCAGGAGCTGGGAGATCGGAGTCTCCTGCTGTTGAAGAGCTCTTGTGTCATTTCCTTCTCTCTCTCCCACTTCAACCCTCTCTCAGCTGGGCTGGTGATCCGTGTGCACGGGGCAGGATGTTTTGCCTTGCTGTTGATTTCTGCAATCCCTCGGTTCTGGGGGCTCCACGATCTTTTCCTGGAGAGCAACCTGGCGGTGCCTGTGCCGGGATTTTCCGAAGGAAGGCGTTGATGGGGGCTGGAGGAGGGACAAACCCGCCTGGCAGAGCGGGGAAGGCCTCTCAGTGGAAGTGTTTGTCTTAAGGCTTTTCTTTTGCTGCGAGGGTGGCGAATAAAATAGGAGATAGAAAATCAGCTTTTGTGAAATTCAGAACCCTGGCTGAAGTATTAGTAAGCTCCAAATGTTAGGGAATGTGTTTTCCCACCCCATTCCCAGCTCCATGCTTGCATATATTGCGTTTCCACACGTGTTCTTGTGTAGATGGACAGGATACGCCTTCGCTTACATGTGAGATCTTCTTTTTAAACATCTGGATTTTCTGGTTTATTGCTGCTGTGGGGTTTTTTTCCTTACCCCTGCAGTGTTTGTTCATGCAAAATTCATATCTGGGAAGGGCATCTTAAATCCCTGCTTCTGAGTCAAAAAGGGAAAGTATGGAAGTGAAAAGAGAGATTGTATCATTTAAGAAATATGATTCATGAATTAATCCTCGTCTGCTCCACCATCTGTGGCGTGTGTTTCAATACAAAAATCCTTGGTTATATCTCTTTAAAAAGCTTTCTTTTTGCTGACTGCCTGGGTTTGCTGCAGCACTAATGGGGAATTAGCTTCTTTTGGAAGAGAGAGTGGAGATTTTTATTCACAGCCTGGACAGGTTGCTCCAACCTATGTGCAAGCTGTAGGCCGTTGAGGGGGATGCAGAGCTCTGTTTTTTGGGGCTGCCAGCTCTCTATGTAATGCCATGAGCTTGACATGCAGGGAGAGCCTGTGCACGGCTGCTTTTTGCTGTGGAAGCGTGGATGGATCTCCCACCAGGATGGAGGGGATGGAGCAAGATACGGGCAGTGATGGCAGGAGGTGCAGGCAGCCATTAGATCCTTCAGCAAAAACAAGTGGCTGCTTCTAAAAATGGGCTGGGAGTGTATTTTGTACTTGATGCTCCAGGAAATCAAGAATTGAGGTAGTCCCCATCCTCTGCTTCCTAGTGATGTTTATGTAATCTCTCTGTAGATATGAAGAAGGGGAAGGTTGCCCATCATTGCCCCAAAGAGAAGCTGTCACACTCTGTGCCTCCATGAGAAATGAGGAATGAAAGGGCACTGGAGTTTTTGGGGGTGACTCGAGAAGAGTACCCTTTTTCTGATTTGGTTTTTTGAATTGTTTTCCAGCTTTTTGCAGGGAACAACTTTCCTTTTTAAACATATTTCTCATATTCCTATTCCTGAAGCAGTGCACCTGGTTTGCTGCTGGTGTCAGACCTGAGATGTGTGAGCCCTTTTTCTCCTTCCTGGACAGTCCCCAAACAGGTCAACATTTCAACACCTGCATCCATCATCAGTCCCTTTCCTGGACTGATCCCTTTCCTGGCCTTGGGCACTTGCTGCCCATCAGTTTTCTCCCATACCTCATGTGAGATGCTGGTAAAAGTCTGAGTGTTTTTCTCGTTGTTCTGGAGGAGGATCCGAGGGGCTGGAGATGGAGGATGGCTGGATGGCTGCAGCCCCTGGCACAGCTCACAGTGGCATCAGCCCGTGGCACGATGATGCACCCGCGTGGCCACAGCCCCTTCTGTGCCAGTGCCACTGCTGAGACATAGCCCTGGAGAGCTCCCAGGCTGCGATAACACTGATGGATGGAGGTTATCCAGGAGCTCAGTACCACACTGAAATATTGCAGGTTTATTGTCATTCCATTCATCCTGTTTTCACGCCTTTCTGCCTCCCTGACTCATTGCCACGCGGCCTCTGCTTGCCGCTCCTGTTTGCTGTGGGAACACCCACTGGACAGGATGGGAGTGTGGCAAAGCTCTGGTGCTTTTTTTTTAATTGAGCATCTAGAGCCGGGATGGGAAAGTCTTCTGTTGGAAGCAGGAGTAAAGTGTTTAAATGAAAGAGGATGTGGGGGATGCTCTGCCCCACAGCCAGGTGCTGAGCTCTCTTAGGCTCTTCCATGGTCCCTAAGGAGTGTTTTCCTATTTCTCTCTGTTATCACAAATCCCTTTCTACCCACTCACTGGGAAGTCCTTGGGACGTGCAGGCATGACATGAAAAGTAAACTCCAGTATCCCAACACTGCTGTAAATAGCTATGTCTCAAGGGAACATGGTGTCAGCAACTGTTTAACGTAAATTGGAATTTGGCTGAATTACATCCCTATCCCAGCAATAGGACCTGAGGGAATGGCTGGAGCTGTGTCAGGGCAGGGTCAGGTTGGATCTCAGGAAAAGGCTCTTCCCCCAGAGGGTGGTTGGGCACTGACCAGGCTCCCCAGGGCAGTGGGCACAGCCCCAAGGCTGCCAGAGCTCCAGGAGGGTTTGGATGATCCTCTGGGGCACAGGGTGGGATTGTTGGGGTGTCTGTGCAAGGCTAGGAGTTGGACTCCATGGTCCTTGTGGGACCAACTCAGGGTGTTCTCTGATTCTCTGACATACTTCTGCATGGAAAATACTCCAGGGACTGCAAACTAGGATGGGCACCCAGCATTCTGTCCATCTCACCCATACAGACACACCTTGTCTTTCACACCTTTTGCCAGGGACTCTGGCTTATTTCTTGTGTGCCTTTACAATATTTTGCAGTTTTGCTTATTACTTAATTGCTTCAATCATGTTTTTTTTAGTGAGAGTTTCTAGGCTTGTTTGCCCTTTTGTATCTGCTCTGTGCTCCAATCCGGGTTAGTCTGAGAAGCAGAGATTGTTTCCTGGGGTCTCTTCTGCAAACCTGCACCTCTGTCAGGTGTGTGCTGGTCCTTCCTGTGCCAGTTGACAGCAGTAATCACATGGCCAAGGTCTCCATAAAATGAGGGTTATGGACTTTGTTCCCCGAGAAGGTCCTGTGCTTACTTACATGGCCAGTGATAGCATTTTGCAGAATTTTGAGCTGCCACAGGAGCTCTGCTGGTAAAAAAACCCGTCCAAACCAACAAGAGGTAAAACAAATTCTGTCAAAAATGGGAGACAGAAATAGTCCAAGCATTTTGACAAGCAGATTCCATTAGCCATAGGTTTTACTTCTTATTTGAAGCTTTGACTAAAAATCAGCAGTTTTTACTTAAAGAAAAAAAAGACATATTTATGCTCAGCATAAATATGTTTTATTTCTACCACGGGGGGGGGGGGGAAAATGAGGGGTCTGGGGGATTCTCTCGGCTTCTCCTCCCTGCCTTTGCAGGATGCCCTGATCACTAGGGGTCCCCTGGGAGGGTGGCAGTGCTAGTGGCAGAGAACACATGACTTTCCTCCAAGGTTTCTTGTGGGCAGTTCACGGAGAGAGAAGCATCGATTCCCCTTCTATTCTTTAGGACCCCAATGAAACAGCTGCTTGTTTCTCCCAAACAATTATGCCAAGACGGAAATTGGCTTGTGTCTGTACGGACTTTTTGGATGGGGAAAATTCAGCAGTAATAGCTGGAAAAATAATATGGGCTATGAGATAATAGATGCCTAAGGGATAAAATTAAGCAGTATTTTACAACGAAGGAAGAGGGTTTGACAATAAATAGTTTGCCTTTGACTTCCTTATTGTTTGCCAGAGGAGTGGTGTTTTGGAGAGGTTGTCCTGGGATGTATTTTCCAAATAGATAAAGGAAAATAGGGAAGGTGTGGGGTTTTTTCATTCCTCCCGGGAAGGCTGGTGCCAGGGCGGGGTGCAGCACGTTGGCACCGATGGCATGTTGGCTGTGACAGGGATGTGACACTGGAGCTTCCATGGGAAATCCCAGCAGTGCAGGGGGGTGTTTAGAAGAGAACAGCAAGGTTTGCCAAACAAAGTGGGAACAGGAAAAGGTTAAAATGCCACAGGGAGCCCAGAAAGCTCAGGACGGGGAGGTGGCACGTTTGGCACCCCCGCAGGGTCCCAGAGGAGTTAATTCCCGATCTCCCTGTGTTTCTGTGTTGCTGCTTGGCTGCCTTGGGCTGTGCAGAAGCCCATTCCCAATAATGCCATGACAGTGGAATTTGGTTTTGTTCTGCTGTCCCTCCACATGTGCTTTTCCATAACAGCTCTGTGAGCACCTTGCTGACAGGGTTGTGCAGAAATGCTGTTTTCTCCATTTTGGGAGGCTCATACCACCGTGCCCTTCCACGCCTGCCTAGGGAATATGCCAGCTGGGCTGGGAAGATGCCCTGGTTGCCTCCTGGTGCCAATGGTAAACATTCTGGAGAGCGCAGGGCTCGCATTCCGCTCCAAGGGCAGAGTCACGGGCAGGACTTGCTCATCTTCACTTTGCAGGGAATAAAAGCACAGTTCAAAGAGAGCTGCAAACCCTAATCCACCATCCCGGAGATGGATTTGGGTGCAGCAGGTTGAGATATGAGGTCTTTAGCCCAGGCCAGCTGCTAACAGCTTTTAATTTTCCAAACTTCAGGGAAAGCCTCCCTGCAAGGTGGCGGGTGGTTTCCTCAGCACGGGTGGGACATGGGACAGCCCCAGGTGCCGAGTGCTGGCCGTCCCCACAGGCTGAGGTGGGGCTCAGGGTGCTCAGCACCTCTGACAACGAGGCCAAACTCTCCTGCATCCAAGACAGAATCATTAAGTCGCTGTTGCATTAAGACTCTGTTTTTATTCATGGAGTGTAATGTGATTCATTTGCCCTTTTGCTCTCGTGTTGAGAAGGCAGTCATCTCGTATGCATCGCTGGCTGCAGGCACAGCTCTAGTTATTTATTATTTTTAGGGTTTAGGGATGTGAGGGAGCAGACATTTTCATCATGTGCAGAGTGGCTGCAGAGTCAAGACTCATCTGTTTTTTTGGTGGCTGCAGAAGCTGGTGCTGGCCACACTCTCCCAGCCCTGGTTGGGAGCATTTACCTGAGCAAAGCTGTCCTTCTCCAAACCTCATGATGCCTTATCCTGCTCCAACCTCTGAGCCAGGGCAGCACTGGAGCCCCTGCACCTCACCCAGGGCCTGGGCTGGGGGCACAAGGGACACGCTGGGGTGTGTTGCTGAGCTCTGGGGGAACAGCATCCTTTGGTGTCCCAGTGACACCCGTTCCCCACCAGCTGCTTGCAGAGGGGTGGGTTAAGCCATTTGCTGGGAAGCACTAAGTGCCTCAGAACCCAAACCCTGAGCTTATGGATGTGGCTCAGGATCCTGCTGATCCATGGTGGGATGTAGGATGGGACCCTGCTCTGCTTGATGAACTGATTAAAAATGGATGAAGGAGACTGTGGGTCCTCGCTACTGCTTTGTGCAATTATCTGCAGCCAAGGGAAATTATTCTTCCTTGGAGTTAAAAGAAAAAAGGCACCAAGCAAGAAAAGAGTACAGGACACCAAAGAATGGAAAAAATACATTTCTTTTAAATGTCAGCATGGGGAGCATTAACTAAGCCACTAATTACAAAAGAATGATGATGAGTAAACTAGTTGGAGTTACTGCCTCTTGTAGTGGGACAGGCCTGGAGCAGTTCAGCTCCTTGTGTTGGATCTCCACTTGCAAAACAAGAAATAAGAAATTCCTCTCCAGCCCTGACTGTCCCAGGCAACCCTTTTTAAGCACAAAGCTCTGAACTGTGTCTTGCTGTCAGATTCCAGGCAGTCCCACTGCAGGGCACAGTGACTGTCTCAAAGTCCTCAGGTGACCCTGGATTTCTGACACTACAGGGTCACAGTGTGTGTACAAATCAATAAGGCAGATTTTAGAAGGAAAGGGCAGGAGGAGGAGAGTTAACTGCATGTGTTTCTTTTCTCTTTTGCCTTGTCCTTTTCTTCCTTTTTTTTTTCCTCCCCCCATACAGTTCACAGCCCAAATCCATGCTGGGAAGGACCCACTAACTAGAGCACAGCTCAGTAGCAGGAAACAAGATCTGAAGCAAAGGCAAGGGAGAAGGCACAAGCTGGATGCTTAATTTTTGGTGATTTTCCTAGACTTTGTTGATGGAGAGGCATAAGAAAGGGTCAGGTGTGGATAAAGATAAGGAGAGTTTTCAGAAGAGCTTGGAGCTGGGAGCTGTTTGGGACGGGGAGGTTTTTAGCCTCCAAGGATTTGGGTAGACAAAAGAGGAGAGGCGCCGTGGAAGTGGGAGGTAATAACGCCGACCTTCTGCGCTCTTTGTTTGCAACCAAGAAATGCACAAATCGCTGCTGATACTGCTGAGTGCTTTCCTGCTGCTTTGTGGCTTCATTTGGAGCTGCAGCCGTTCTGAGCTGGTTCCTGACTTACAAAAAAGAAAAAAAAAGGAAGCAAATCCTGGCTGACGGAATGGGAGCCGTCCCCTCCATGGAGCCCGCCAGGAGGACCCCGTCACCAACACCTTCACCTTACGTCACGCCTGAGATCCTGGTTGGGTTGTGTACGGATTAATGCCTTTTGGAGAGTTCTAGAAAGGTCAAAAACAGAATAGAAGCTCTAATAGCAGTATAGCAACCAGCTGGCTGCATTGGGTTTCATTTTACTGCTATAGTAACACCATGAGCCTCTGTGTTAGTACTGTGCCCACTGAATGCCATCCCCCCCTCTTTTTGTCAAGAGACAAGCCCATAAGAAGGTATTTTCTTCCTGAAGAATTTCTCCGAGGCAGTAATGGGCTTTTTGGAGGGTTCAGTCCTCGTACCCGGAGATGTAAGGTGGGTGATTTACAAGGCACTGTGCAAATGCCAAATTGTTAGGCAGAACTGCTGCTGATTTAGAAGGCAGTTAATGCTCTGAATGTGCCAAGTGCCAGTAGAGTGTTTCTACAGATGGAATAACTGGAAATATTGGAGAGATTCCAAAGGTTTAATCAAATTCAACCAGTTTTTTTTTCTTTTTCTTTTTTTTTTTTAAACTGCAGAATTCTCTAAGGGATAAGGGTTGAAATAGTAGATTATTCCATTGCTTTTAGTACCATGGGGGAGATTTTCACAGATGAGCATAAAGTACAGACTTTGAAGCAAATACATAAGTGGGTCTATAAATGAGGGCCGGAGCAGCAGTGCCGTGAAATCCTGGACCAATGTAAGGAGCATCTTAGATTCCCTGGCAAGAGGCTCCTTGGAAGCAGAACAACAGGTTTTCAATCATGCAGCACAAAGGAAAGTGGCAGCCACAGTGTCCCTGGTCCAGTTCTGCTGGACCCAGGCAGGTTTTGGTGGGATTCTGGGCACGAGGACCCTTTTCATGGCTCACTCTGCAGTGCTGGGGTGTGCATATGTTTCTGCACAGATGCACACCTTCCTCTAGTCTTGTTGACAGCCTTTCCAAGGCTTCTTATTTAGCCAGACCATATGTGCTTGGGCATGGAGATAGTGGGATGTGGAAAGAGCATCGCATTATCCTGGGGCTGCAGGAGCGATTCCGAGCACATTTTGTCTTTGTGGAGATCCAGAGCTCCCAAGTCTGCGTCACAGGACTCGTGGAGTGATCGGACGTGGTTTGTCCCCTCATCTGTCAAAACCAAGTTCCAGCAAGCCACTTCCCTTTGTTCTATCCCAAAATCAGCTCTCCTGTCCCCTCCTTAAATATTCATCCAAAGCATGGATGGAGGCCACCAGGGAGAGGGAACACTGTGTCTCCAGGTAGAGCTTTGCTGCTGAAGTGATGTGAGACCAAGCCGGAGAAGAGATTGGAAATTTTTCCATGGGGTTTCGCTTGTCACTGGTAGAGGAAATGAAGAGCCCATCCCCACTGCTGGCAGCAGGGTTTTGTGTGGGGTGAGGTGGCGAGGCCAGGAGCCCTGAGGGTGTGAGCAGAGAGGAAGGGCTGTTCCAGCAGCGATGCTGCAACAGTGCTGGAGCTTTTGTCTTGCTTTGGAGGTTTTTTTGTGTGTGATGTTTCTTCAACAGCATTTTTGGTTTTTGCAGAGGGCCTGATTGGATCCATGGATTCATCATTTATTTATTTTCTTTCTGTAAGAGAAGGAGAGTTTCCTGCTTTTCCTGGAGTGTTTGGTATTGATCCTCTCTGGAGCTGGGGACTGCCTCCCTCTGAGGTGTTGCCGTACTCCCTGCACAGATCCCCGTGTCGCTCTGGGCAGGATTTCTCACTGAATAAATTGCTCCAAAGCTATCAGCTTCAGTGCCACAGTCTGCTGCTCCTGCTTTCCTGCCCCCACCTCCACCCTGCCGTTGATCCAGCCTGCTCCCTGTTTGCTGCAGTCAGGGCTGCTTCTGCCACTGTGCTCAAATTGCCTTAAAACTGAATTGGTTAAAACTATTTTATAAACATTCCCTCCCCTTCCTGATACTGGTCACTGTGCCAGCCAGAGCTGGGAGCTTGTAGGGGATTTTACCTGGACGAAGGATGGGGGAAGATTCCTAAATTTTTTTTGTATGTGTTTTTTTTTTTTTTAATTAATGTCAATGTGGAAATTAAAAATGACATGATCATGGGCCTCAAGTTCCTGAAGAAGCTGTTGTCTGTGGATCTGTGTCCTAGGCAGTGCAGGTGCTACACCACCATTCTGGGTGGTGTATCCTGCTCAAACGATGCCCTGGTGTGCCTCACTCCCAGCTATCCCTTGGCTTTGCAGGGTTTGGGTTTGCCCCATGCCATGTGCTACCAGCCCTTCGGAAATGTGAGCCCTGGTGCTCGTGCTGCTGCACTGGGCAGTGCTCTGGCAGCTTTGTCTCCAGAGGCACCAGGGTGGTTGTTTTCCTACTGACGTGGTTGTGGTCTGACTAGAGGCATTTTGAAGATGTAGCCTGTTGTGGTCTTTTTGGAGGTGTTAAACCCATGTAATGCCCCAAGGCACAGGCAGGTCCACAGCATGAGGTTCAAGATGCCCAGGATTTTGGAGCGTATCCCTCTGAAGAACCTGGGCCTTGCAGGAAGGAGATGAGTCCACGCTCACCTACTTGGAGCTGAGGAGATTTGCTCGCCTGCGAGGTGTGGATGCCTCTGATCTGGAGCTGCAGGAGCACACTGAACCAGTGACACAGGAACTCTCTGTGTCAGACACATCCGTACACATCTGTGTGGATGCAAAGAGCTTTTGTAAAGGCTGTGGAAAGTAGCCTTGGAAATAAACAATTTTGCAGGTAGTTTCAAGTATCACCCTGAAAGGTGTGTTTGTACAAAAGGTGGTACAGTGCTTCCAGCAGCTGGTGATGTTCTGTTGTTTCACATTCATCATCCGTCCCTCCCAAGCTCCTCTTCACTCCAAATACTCACACAAGAGCCCTTCTGAAGCAACATTTATCTCGAGTGCTGCTATATCAGGATTCATTGATCTTGTCATAAGATCTTCTGCACCGAATGGAAGCTCTGGGGGTGGAAGGGGGACACGTGCGCTCTGTTCCTCTGGGCCTGTTCTCAGTGCTGCCGAGAGCCCTGACTCGAGGTAGGACTTAGTTGGATCTTGTTTGTGAGGTGACCCATCCCAGAGCCTCCCCACCGTGGAGGGGCCCAGCTCAGTGTGATGATCTGTCTCCAGGAGGTGCCCAGGACCCAGCTAAGCAACTACAGCAAATTTGTCCTCAGTCCCCTGACACCCCTTTAGCCAGTTTGCAAATCCCTGTGGAAGTCTGCCTAAATTCAGTCTTCTCCTAGGATTCCTTCTTCCTGCCCTTGCACAATGGTCCTTGGTCCTGCAGTCTCTGTCTCTGTACCATGTGTTGTGTCTTCTGGGGAACATCCTGGCTCTGTGTTCCCAACACTTGCAAGCCTACTTATGCTGCACTGAAAGTGGTTTGAACAGGCTCCTGCAGGAATATTTTCTGTACCTACGGATCCTCCTTAACCTCTTCTCTAACATCTTGTCTGCAGGAAATGGTGATTTGAAGGGGCAGTAGACACATCTGGCATTATGAATTATTGAGTGAGCCTATGCCCTTACCTTCTGACCTCTCTGCCCACCCTGACCTCCTGCCCTATGCTCTGCTGATGGCAAATCTGACAATGTTGCATCAAATGCAGTTTAGGATTCTGTTGTCCTGACGTCTGTATGTGTTTCTTCTTTGGGTATTTCACATGTGATAATGATAATATGAAATCAATGGGGTTGAGGGTGGGGAGGCCCTGGCACAGGTTGCCCAGAGAAGCTGTGGCTGCCCCACCCCTGGAAGTCTTCAAGGCCAAGTTGGACAGGGCTTGGAGAAAGCTGGGCTAGTGGGAGGTGTCCCTGCCCATGGCAGGGGGTGGAACTGGGGGGTCTTTAAGGTCCCTTCCAGCCCAAACCATTCTGTGAGTCCTATATTGACAACCCTGAAGCTCACCCAGAGAACTTAACCCTGGTGGTGGAGATTTATTGGCACATTCTTGTTCAGACAGGGCCCCCTTCAAGTACGGAGAGCAGTTTCAGTTTCTGCTTAGGTGTTGTCGTTCCTGTTGAGCTGTGACACAGGAGGTGACCGTGCTGCTGATGTCTGTGTCAGGCTCAGCCCAGGCTCAGCAATAAACCATCTGTCAGGGAATTCTTGGTTTGCTACTGCTCTGGATCCAGATCTGAGCCAGAGGTGAGGTGCTTCTGTCAATGTGTTGTGGTCCCAGCCCTGCTTCTCATCCTCAAACTCTTCCTTTGCATGTGTTTTTAAATGTTATTACCTCAGGAGCCTTATTTCCTCTCTTCTCCCAGGAACAGGAGAAGCAAATTTGCACAGACAGCATTGTGTATCCGTGTTTTACAGTGCTGACCTCGTGTGCCACAGCTGGATGCCATCCCAGATCTGCTCAGGTTTGCATGGCTGTGTCATCCTGCCCTTGCTGGAGAGGACACGACACGGAATGAGACGAGGTACAATGAAACCCACTGGCCTCAGGGGCCGTCTGAACTCGGGCAAACTGAGTGCTCCTTGGTGAGGTTTTCGACGGCAGCATCAGCAGGAGAGAGATGGAATCCCACCACCACCCAAAATGAGATTATAAACCAGAATCTTCTCTTTTGGGGGAAGTGCCACAAAGAGTAGGTTTTGAGGCTCTCTATCAGGTTTTCCTGTTTTCTTCAGAACATTTCTTTCAAAGGAAGTATAGAAAATACGCAGCAGAATAACTGTCTCTCCCACTCAGTACTGATTTTCTTTTCTGTCAACTCATGGTGGTTGTCTCCCTGCCTTGAAGCTGAACGAGGGGGGAGCACTGGGGTGTCCCTGGAGCCAAGTCACCCACCTGGGACCTGCTTCCGCTCTTTGCTTCTCTCCTCCTCCTTTACACACCACGCAGTGCTTGTCCTGTGGCTCTTGGCCACATGAAGAATTTAGTGTTCAGGAAGTTGGGAAGTTTGACTGTCCTTGGTCTAATTAGTTCGTTAAGCACAGGGGAGCTCAGATCACAGTTCAAATGGCTGTAATTTGAGTGAACTTGAGACAATAGGAGAGGATTAAGTAGCAAAATTGTGTCTATTACTTTGGCCAAAAAAATAACTATTCAATTTGAGTTGAATATTTAATTTTCAGAATGTGAGGGTTAGGTATTAATAAGGGCTTGGGAGAGAGTTCATCAGTTGTAAGACTGTGCTGAGAGTTCTTCACATGCTGAGATCAATGCTTGGAGTCGAACATGACTTCCTGCAAATTCTCCTCTGAACAAATAATTGTCCTCAACAAAGAAGTGACTGGGGAAGATTTAATTCCTTATTTTTGTAGGAGATCCTCTTAAATAGTCTTCTGGTCTTAAATCCTGTGGCTATCTGTAAAATTTTGGAGGTGGCTTTTCTCAGAGACGGGAATTCCAAGTGTCTGCCCTCCATTTCCCAGGCTGAGAGCTTTGCTGAAGGAGATCCATCTCCATGGGTCCATCCCCTCAAATGGGCATGGTAGAAATACAAACATCAGACTACCTAGAGGATTCAAAATAATGCAGTCTGGGGTGGCTGTTCTCTCTTTCTTGGCAACAGGTGTTGGAGTCCAGGTGTGTTACATGGAGTGGGCAGAAGCAGCCACAGCCCGATGCACGTGCTGCATCCCTGGAAGTCCTAATGTTGTTTTCATGCTTTTAGTGGTATTGTGCAAGGCATGGCCGAGGGACTAAATAATTCTTTGCCTATCTGAAATGGGTAAATGATGCATTTTATCTTTTTTTTCTATTTTGATATTGTGTGCCTGCATCTGTTCCAGTAGGGGAAAAACAATGCTAATTGGAACATTTGAAGGGGTTTGGAGTAAATGAGAACAAACATTATCAGGCTGAGAAATTTAGAGTTTGGTCAAAATACTAGTGATAGTTTTAGTCAAAATATCTGAATTTAGGGACTTACTGCAATGTTTTTAATTGGCTCTGCCTTGTTGAGTATGGTGTGAATAAAAGATAGTTGATGGCTGATTTCTGCATTAGCTGAGCTCACAGGGCAGTGTGAGAGCATGGAAGCACTTAGGCTGGAAGAGCCCTCTAAAATCATCAAGTCCAACCATTCCCTCAGCACTGCCAAGGCCACCACTAACCCATGTCCCCAAGTACCACAGCCACACATCTTTTAAATCCCCCCTGGGATGGTGACTCCACCCTGGGCAGCTGCGCCAGGGCTGGACAATCCTTTGGGTAAAGAAATTTTTCCTAGTACTGAACCTAAACCTCCCCTGCTTGAAAGCAGGGCCGTTCTGCTCCTGCCTTTTATTTTCCTGAAATAAAGTCAGGTTTAAGCATTGCATGGGCAGTGCATCAGACCCACACAGTGTTGTCCTTTCTTGCTGTCTCATCGATGTCTGTGACCTGTGGGGCTGTGATAAGGTGTCAGATCAGCAGATCCCTGCTGGAACCAGGTCCTTCCCATGCCAACCAGCCAGATGCTTCCAGGGAGCTCTTTCTGCTGCAGATGGTCGTGGGGCACTGGGGGATGTGCTGAGGTCCCACACAGCCGTGGTTGAGTTTTCTGGATGGATAAAGAGGTTCCTGCCCAAGCGTATTTAGGACTTAAAAAGCTTTTGGCTGAGAACGTGCTGTGCAGAGCAAAGGGACACAGAAGCACCATAATGCTGACTCCAAACTCCTTCAAAGTGTGGGCAGAGGTCATGTTTACCAGTGGGTTTTTTTCCTTTTGGCCTATTTCTTCATGTCTGCCCTATTTCTCCTCTAGCATGAAGGCTTGTGCTTGCCGTGTTCTTACACTGGACACCTTTTAAATCAACCAGAGAACGATGCATTGGGTTCAGCAGCATTTCAGTTTTTCCTTCTGTGTTTGCTTCTTTCTTGAAGCCCCTTGGTAGGCGAGGGGTTAACAGCATCCTCATGGTTCTTCCAGTTACCCCATCAGGGCTGTTTAAAAATTAGCTTCTCCCCACTTACGGCACTATAATTAGGATACAGGAGTTGTGGGGAATGATTTCACGAAGTGACTTGGTGTACTCGCCCGTGCACCCCAGGGAGCCAGGCAATTATGCATACATAATTCTACTCTTTGAATATTTTCTCTTTCTCTGCATAATTTCTCTCTATTCATCTTTCCAGTGTCCTTCTGAGATAAACTTAGAAGTCTCAGCTTTCAGAATTTAAAAAAAGATCCTGTGCCTGCATGTGCACTATTTGCATTTAAACCAGCAGCCGGTCTCCGGGATGCAGTGGAGGGGAGAGGCTGGAGAGGAGGGTGATGGAGCCTGTGGACGGAGCAGAGAAGCCCTTCAGTGCAGTAGCACATCCATACTGGCTGGTGAGGGATCAGAGAGGCAGGGAATCGTAAAACAGAATCATGGAATTGTTTAGGTGCGAAAAGCCCAGTAAGACCATCAAGTCCAACTGTTCCCCCAGCACTGCCAAGGCCACCACTGACGCACATCTCCAAGTGCCACATCCACATGGCTGTTAAATCCTCCCAGGGATGGGGACACCCTGGGCAGCTGTGCCAGGGCTGGACAGCCCTTACCATGAAGAAATTTTCCTTAATATCCAACCTGAGCCTCCCCTGATGCAACTTGAGGCTCTCTTCCCTGGGAGCAGAGCCCGACCCCCGCCGGTTCCCCCCTTCTGTCAGGGAGTTGCGGAGCCAGAAGGTCCTCCCCTGAGCCTCCTTTTCTCCAGGCTGAGCCCCCCCAGCTCCCTCAGCTGCTCCTGGTGCTTCAGCCCCTTCCCAGCTCCTTTCCTGGACATGCCCCAGCCCCTCAGTGTCCTCGTGAGGGGTCCAGAACTGTCCCCAGGGCTGGCGGTGCCTCAGCGGTGCCAGCACAGGGGATAGTCCCTGCCCTGGCCTGGGTTCTCTCCCTGCACACAAATGCTCAGGTTCAGAGCTCTCCATCTCCATAGGCACCCAGGATGATTATGGAGACGCCCGATTTCGGTGCAGGTGTGTTTTGGTTCTAACACCCTGTTTGTGCTGGTTCTCACAGTTCCTTGCAGCCTGGTGAGCGAAGCACAAGAAAGTGCCGGCATCTTCCCCTTGGTGCAGAGTCAGTTTATCTCTATAAACTTGCTGTTGACATGATGCAATTTCTCCTGGTTGCAGTGCAGCTGTAGAGCAGCGAAGTTGTGATAAAAGACAACTTGTTGAAGGGATTCTTTGTCATACTCCTGATTCATCTGCAATTCCTTTTTTTCCCTGGTGCCAGGCATGTGCTCATGCTTTGCAATTATACCTACACTTGATGCCTGTTCCTTCTTTTTTCCTATCCCTTTCTTCCTGATTCAAGTTCCCCATTCATTCTCTCTTTCTTTTAGCTTCTTCTTCTCCTTTTTTTTTTTATTTTATCCACCGCCTTCTCAAGGCACTGAAGCTGTAACTGCTTTACTATGGTCTGAGGAAAAGCTACTGTTCTACTTCCTGAAGAAAGCTCATTGTGTGATGCCAATGAAAAAAGGTTTAAACAACACAAGGGAATAAAGACACCACATTTCTCTGAAAGTTTTTCTTTTCTTTTCCTTTTTTATTTTTTAAGGAATAATACATAAGCTGCTAGGAAAGGGCAGAAATGTCTCCTGCTTCTCTCTTGTCATGCCTGTCAGGCTGTGAAATTCTAAGGAAACCTGCTTTTTACATGGGAGCTTGAAAGCTGGACCACCCCACCTCCACACCTTTGCTGTTCTCTGCATTACCCTCATAAGCCTAACAAAAAATCCTCAGATTGTTCCCAAACAGCACAGAATCAAAGCTTACAAGGCAGTAGTGTAATTACTTGCTTTCTTTTTTGGTACCAGTTTATTGCCATCTTATGTAAGACACTCCAACACATTCAAAGGGGCCTTTTTAGCAGCAAGAGCTCAGTTATTCCACTATCAGCAGAGTTACTGGAGCCTGGCAGCAGTACAGGGAGGGATGGGTTTGCATCCTGGCTGCAGTTCTGTGGAGAGGCCCTGGATGTGCCAGAGCCATCCCTGCTGGACCCCTGTCAGCCCCCAGGCCTCTGGTGCATGTTGCACCCATCTGCAACACCTCACATCTGTGTGCATCCATCCCTTCCTGGTCAAAAAGTCATAATTTTAAAAGAATTTATATATTTATGTGGCTATGATTTTTTTTATTTGAATTATATAAAATTTTATATTTATAGATAAAATATATATGTGTTTTATATTATATATTTATAGTCTTTCTTTTACAATTATATGAAATTATTAATATTTTCATTTCATTATTGGGGTGCTTATTATTATGACTGTTATTATTGCTTTTACCATCATTATCATTCCTCTTCTTTTCCATCATCATTATCATCGTCATCATCATCATTCCATTCCCTGTGGGCAGAATCTCCCCCAGCTGCGATGCTGCTGCCTGGGGTGATGAGTAGTGAGTGACCCACGTGTGTCTTGGGGTCAGTGAATGCAGGGCAGCGCTGCCTCCTGGTTTGACACTGGGCATCTTTATCCACAGGGATTCCCTCCACTGGAACTCTGTGAAAGAGCAAGCCTTGTCCTCTGCCCAGCACATGGCACTGAGAGGGAAAAAAGGGGGAAAGAGAATTTTGTCAGCTCTTCTCATCTCTGCTCAGCATATCCATAATGGCATTGTGCTGTTTAAAGAAAAGGGATTTAAAATTCAGGTCTCTTTTCACTACTGAGGGAACTGATTGCTGCTGGCACTTTGCTGGTTGTGGACAGTGAATATCCATCAGTCCCACTTCCAGGTTTTGTTACTTTTCCAGTGTTTTCTTTCACACTCATACAGCCGAGGGAGCTGGGGGGGCTCAGCCTGGAGAAAAGGAGGCTCAGGGGGGACCTTCTGGCTCTGCAACTCCCTGACAGGAGGGGGGAGCTGGGGAGGGGGTCGGGCTCTGCTCCCAGGGAACAAGGGACAGGAGGAGAGGGAACGGCCTGAAGCTGTGCCAGGGGAGGGGCAGGTTGGATATTGGGGAAGATTTCTTCCCTGAAAGGGCTGTCCAGCCCTGGCACAGCTGCCCAGGGCAGTGGTGGAGTCTTTGTCCCTGGAGAGATTTAAAAGAATGTGCAGATGTGGCACTTGGGGACAGGGGTTAGTAGTGGCCTTGGCAGTGTTGGGGGAATGATTGAACTTGAAGATCTTAGAGGGCTTCTCCTACTGAAACAATTCTCTGATTTTCTGATTCTCTGATTTTATGACTTCAAAGAACGCTGTAGATTTACTGCAACTTAAATGCAGAAGAGAGAAGTTCAAACAAAACAGCTCTTTTAATTGAAGCTAGTAAAGAGGAAACATTTATTTTGCTCATAGCTATGTTAAACAAAGCTTTTCTTAAGCCCTAAAGTTGCACCTAAACCTACTTGTGTTTCCATGTGAACACTTTTTCCTATTTCTATTTGTGCTCTGCTTCCCCAGTAAATAGGCAGGGTGCAAGGGTAGGAATGTTCCTGCCTTGCAAAGACACTTTTCTGGAGTGAAATGAAAATGTTGTTTTATTTCCAGTAATACTGCAGCCAGCAATAGTTATTTTAGTAAGAACACCCAGAAGGAAAGTTGCCCTATATATTGGCATCCTTGGTACATACAGTGTGTAAGTGTCAGCTGTAAAGACGGGAGTAGTCTGGTTTGAAAATTGGGAAATGACGGAGAGTTTGTGGCTTGGTGGGGAGGAAGAGCCAAGGTGGATTTACTGCAGCCTCTCAGACATCTCTGTCAGCTGCCTGTAGAACACCTCTCTTCCTCTCTGGGCACAGGAGCTGCAGAACTGTTGTTGTGACTTAAACCACAGTAATGAGTCTGTGCACAGAGATGCCATGAACTGAGCTGAACTTCTCCACTTCCTCCTGATTTTCATGGCGGTTTCTCCAGCAGCAGCTGAGGCAGCTTCACAATGCGTTGGCTTTTCCCAATGAAAAATGATTTTAGAAAAACAGGCCCAAGCAGTTGGAGTTGGGATGTGCGATCCCCAACACTGCATCCGTGGGCTCGTCACCCTCTGTGCTCCCGAGGGGTTTGGAGACCCCACGCTCCACCTTTGGCAGAGGAGGTGCCAGTGTGCAAGGAGATGTGTTGTTCAGAGACATGGGGTACTTCTACCATTGCATTCTGCAATGAGGCATTAAAAGCAATAGACCAAAACAACTTCCCAAATTGGCAAACTTGGGAAAATTCAGTAACTCAGTGTTTCGCCTTTGGAAAAAAGACTTGGTCATTTAATGAATTAAGTACCACAAAGCTTTCCCTTGCAGTTCTCTATTTATTAGTAACAAAAATGGAGAATTTAGCCTAGGACAGGAGAAGGAAAAACCTTGACAGCTTAAATCTAGAATTTCCCTCTGAAGAGGCCCTTAACTTTTTGTTGTTCCCTCCATCTTCCAAACCAGCTCCAGAGTCATGGTGGGTAAACGGGGTGACTTCAGCCTTGGTTCCGGGTGAGCCTTGGAACAGAGACAGACCTGGACTAGAGTTTCTGTACTTACGTGGACACAGGGACTGTGCCCAGGCTGGTGACACGTGTGGATCACGTAGCCGTGCAGCTCCAGCCAGGATTGCCCAGAATTGCCAGTCTGGACTCCATGGAGTACTTTGGATGCTGCATCTTGGCAAGTGAGTGCTGGCGACAGATGCTCCCTCTTTGTTTTTCCCAGTATAAATCCAGCTGGGCTCTCAGAGGTGGGGGTTGTTCTTAGCACCATCATTCAAGGTTTTTCAGGACAAAGTGCCTCTGCCCAGGAGGGAGAGTCAGCTATGGCTCCTTCCCTCATGACAAGAAGGACATGGGCTGGAGCATGTCCAGGAAAGGGAATGGAGCTGGAGAAGGGTCAGAAGCAGCAGGAGCAGCTGAGGGAGCTGAGGGGGCTCAGCCTGGAGAAGAGGAGGCTCAGGGGGGACCTTTTTGTTCTCTGCAACTCCCTGACAGGAGGGGGGAGCCAGGCGGGGGTCAGGCTCTGCTCCCAGGGAACAAGGGACAGGAGGAGAGGAATCGGCCTCAAGTTGCACCAGGGGAGGTTCAGGTTGGATACTGTGAAAAATTTTGTCACTGAAAGAGTGGTTAAGCATTGAAATGGGCTACCCAGGGCAGTGGTGGAGTCACCATCCCTGGAGGTGTTCCAAAAACGAGTGGATGTGGCACTTCCTGATCTTGTTTGGTGGGTGTGGTGATGTTCAGGGAAAGGTTGGACTCAATGGTCTTGGAGGTCTTTTTCCATCCTTAATGTTTCTGTGATTCTCCCTCTGCCCTCTCCATTGGTTCAACCCAGGATACTGGACTGCCAGCTCTTTGGCTGCCTTCAAAACAGTGTTCCTCCTGCTTTTTCCCAACGGTGCAGATTCCCAGGAGGTTGTAAGGTTTTTAAGTGTTTCTGTGGCAGCACTGGCACGTGTGTGACCCACGGGAGACATGGCTGAGAACAGACCTCTTCCTCTGCAACCCACCTGACAGAGGGAAAGCCTCTTCTAATGTTCCCCCAGACACAGCCTGTATCCAGCAGCTCCACAGCCACGTGGGGTTGTGTGTGGCATGAATAGTACTTCACAATATGCTTTCATTATCTGAACTCACACGACCTATTTCTGCCATGGTTTCTCACAGTTAGTGGGAGGTAGGAGCACATTATTTGTTTCATCACTGTGTTTGCTTAACTTCTGACACGGTATTTAAATGGAGCATCTCCCTGTGCATGGCTTGTCTATCCAGGCATTTGTTCCCATTGGTGTTACTCTCCTCCTCCTCCTCACATTCCCCTGCCTGTGTTATAGCTAGCACCTGTTGCTTTTTGCCAGAAATTAGACTGTAAAATTTTCACAGTGGGGATAAATTGTGCCTGTGTGGCTCTGGGCATTGCAGGGCTGGATCATGCCCAGAGTCTTAGCGCCCTGGGTGGCAGCAGGGAAGGTGTTGCAGTGATCCCACAAGGGGAGATGTCACAGGTGTCTGTTCTTTTGAACTCAGACGATGTTGTGAAATACCCATCGCACCATCAAATTGTTGTTGCTTTGGTCCCTGAAATGCCGTTTAGGTGGGGTCGTGGCTTTATCTTTCACAGTGGCTTCTGGCTGGGATGTTCTTGCCTGTGATCCTGGTGGAAGTGCTGGTGCTCAGCTGCGCGTGCCTCTGCCTCTGAACACACGCCTGTGTGTGGGGTAACGTGGTGTGGGAATGCCACAGCACTGGCAGTGCATGTTAACAGACATTTAACGTCTCCTCTTGCCCGGTGCAGCCTTCCCTCCCAACAGCAGGCAGTGGTTCTGCAGAAAGAGTGGCAGGAGGGGAAGGAGCCAGAGGCAGCACTTCTCCCCCTGCCTTCTCACAGGCTTTGGGGCACAGAGGGATGGCCTGGAGTTTGGAGGATATTGAACCTGCTGCACACATACCCTCTCCTACAGGGACAGGCTGGGACAGTTGGGAATGTTCAGCCTGGAGAAGGCTCCGGGGAGACCTTGGAGCCCCTTCCAGTGCCTAAAGGGGCTCCAAGAAAACTGGAGAGGGACTTGGGACAAGGGCCTGGAGTGCCAGGACAAGGGTGGGTGGCTTCCCACTGCCAGAAGGCAGGGTTAGATGGGATATTGGGAAGGAGTTGTTCCCTGTGAGGGTGGTGAGGCCCTGGCACAGGTTGCCCAGAGAAGCTGTGGCTGCCCCATCCCTGGAAGTGTCCAAGGCCAGGTTGGATGGGGCTTGGAGCAACCTGGGCTGGTGGAAGGTGTCCCTGCCCATGGCACGGGGTGGGACTGGATGGGCTTTAAGGTCCCTTCCAACCGAAACCATTCTGGGATTCTATGGTTCGCTGTCAAGGGAATTTTCACTTCTCCGACTGTGTCGTGTGTAATGTGGACATGGATACTCAGGATATTCCAAAGGCAGGCAAACCAAAGTCCCTTTTTTTATCATCACAATACTCTTTGATTAAGATCATTACAACAACTGGTAGCAGCACGACTGGTGAGATTGAGTTGGTATTTCTGTCTCACAGGCTTCAGCTCAGTGTTCAAGCTGTCAGCCCAGATGCAATTTAAAAAAAAAAAAAAATAACAGAAAGCCAAAAATGGTTTTCATCCATTGAGCCATTTTAGAGCTGTGTTTTTAAAAAGTAGATTCTAGCTTGCTGGGGTGTATTTTTATGGATGACACAAGATTTTCAAGAAAAATCTCCTGTACATCTTCAATTTCTCATTAGCTTGTCTTGTGAGAAAATTCTTGTGTGTGCAAAAGGGATCTTTGATAGGGAATTGGTACTAACCATAACTACTCTTCGCATACTATTTTCATTTGCCATCCAAAATGGGTTTTTTGCTTACTTTGAACCTCTGTGGAAAGGGAGAAACAATACAGTGTCTTGCAACTTTGCATTTTAAAGCCAATCAGCATCATTTAATGCAATGGTGACATCATGCAGGTAAATCAGAACAGGAGGCATTTGTTTCTGTGGATGAGTAAGGGTGGACTTGGGGGGAAATAGGACAGATTGCATAACTAGTAAAAGATAAGGAACATGGTGAACCCTTAAATGCTCAGAAATTGCAAGACTGGCTTAAATAATGCAATTTTTAAAGTAAATCTTGATTTATTTTTTTTTATATGTGTGTGCTGGTTTTTTGCGTTTCTAAGTCATACTTGGTTCATATTGTCAAGTATTTCTTTGCAGGCTGGTGGGTCAGGCACATGCTTTTGTTTTAGGTGAGACTGTCAGGTCATCACTGGACTCCAGGAGCTCAAGCATTTGGAAAGACACCAAACAGTCAGAGCTGATCGCACTGGGTGAGCTGGAGGCACTAAATTTAGATCATTTAAAATCCTTCACTTTTGCAGGGCTGCTGGATTGTTAACTGAGGTGAAAAAACCATGGGAGTACTTTGAGTTTCAAATTGATAGCATCCTTTTAAAGCTGAGCGTGAATCCCATGGCGCTTCACCTCCCTCCCACAATCAGATCCAAAGAGTGAGAGTAACGCTGTCATTTTTGTTCCCCAAGCTATCCAAAGAACAGATATCAGGGATCTGTTAATGAAATATTAGCAGATCCATGCCAGGAAAAGCAGCAGTAAGAGAAATCTGTGCTGGTAGACAGGGGAGTTGCAGCAGTGACCCGACACGACTGAGCCAATTCAACCCAGAGATCTGGTTGCTATTGAGAGAAAATATTCCTGGCTCCAAGAAGGGAGGATGAAAACCCTCTAGTATGATGGAGTTGCACCATTTGTGACACCTGCATTCAGTGACGGGCACGGGGGATAATAGGCAACAAGATTGTACAGCCAAACATGCGTCATTTACCTTGGAATAAAGAGGTTTAATTCTGAAAGGCTCTCAGCACATCTTGAGGTAAATGGGAGCCAAGGACGTTTGTCACCTGGCAGACTGAGACATGGAACCGGACTCATCCCAGCATGAGTAAATCTTCCAGGGCTGCACATAGAAATTTCCTGCTTGTCGTGGGCTGACAGAGCATGGTGGGTTCCTGTAGGAGGGTGGCTGGATCTGGAGCATCACTGCAGAGCTGAAAGGTGGATGGGTGTCCAGAATCACCACTGTGAGACTTTTTTTCCCAGGAGGATGCTGAAAAAAACCCTGTTCTTCCCCACCCTGGTTATTTGTTGTCTGGACAGCAAATGTTGAGTGGCAGCTCATCAGCATTCCCAGCACAGGAATGTGGGGCTCACGAGCATCCTCTGCACCCCACCCTTACCCCAGTGGCTACAGCACCTGTTTTGTGGGTCATTTTGGGTACAAGAGCAACTTATCACAGGTTATCTCCTTGATACAAGCCTCTCTATTAAAGAAAAGAGCCAGGAACTGTTTAATATTCTCATATATTAAAGATGTCTTTTGTTCCTCTGAGCCTTGGAGCTCTGCACCCTGAGCCATGGTTTTCAGTTACTCCCTTGCTTCCTTGGGTTTGGATTCTTTTCACAGACTCACAGAATTGTTCAGGTTGGAAAAGGCCTCTGAGTTCACCAAGTCAACCAGCACCACCACCGTGGTCACCACTGAACCATGTCCTCGAGTGCCACATCCACACATTTTTTTGAACACTTCCCAAGATGGTGACTCTGCCACCTCCCTGGGCAGCCGTCCTCAGTGCATGACAGCCTTTTCCGGATGATGAAATTTTTCCTAATACCTGACAGCAACCTCCCCTGGCATAAGTTGAGGCCATTTCTTCTGGACCTGGGAGCAGAGCCTAACCCCTTCCTGGCTCCCTGCTCCTGTCAGAGAGTTGGAGAGAGCCAGAAGGTCCTCCCTGAGCCTCCTTTTCTCCAGGCTGAGCCCTCACGGCCCCCTCAGCTGCTCCTGCTGCTCCAGCCCCTTGCCCAGCTCTGTTCCCTTCCCTGGACACACTCCAGCCCCTCAGTGTTTTTAAGGATCGACAAACTTGCAAATAAGCCTTTCAGAGCACAGCCTAAGCCCTTGGAAACTGCCTCCAGGAGTGTGTGAGGGGCTGGCCAGTCCTGACAGCTCCTGTTCTCATTTAGGCAGTGACAGCCTCCACCTTGCCGTGCCCAGGGCAAATTGGCTCTTTTTGAAACAACTCACATTTCTTGGGGTGTAGACGGAGCTCTGCAGCCCTGAGCTCGCCACAGCCCATTTATCAGTTCCTGCTCAGAGGTTTTCAGCATGCCTGGGATATCATGTTGGTTTAGCAAGCAGCCTGGGAGACGTGCCACCCCGTACCTTCTCCATTAACCTCTCCAACGTGGCGAGCCAAAAGCCATCACTTCACATTGCTGCGGGCCTTGTCCTGCTGGGAAAGCAGCCTGTCCCTTGCGCTTTAAATATCCTTCGACATGCCAATCCCCATTTCTAAGATCCAGGGTGAAAAAGCAGGCTCTGCCTGCAGCATCATTCACGGCGTCACCTTGCCATGGAAATATCCAGGAATCCTCTCAGTGACTTTAGGATGCTGTGTTAATGCCTTTTCCTTAAACAAGAGCCATGGGCACAGCAAGAGGATGAGTTTAGGACTTAATTTATGCTTTGCTCTGAAGTTTGTTCTCATCTTTCTTGCCAGGACATAAGCTTGATGTGAGACCCCACCTGGAGTACTGTGTCCAGCTCCGGGGTGCCCTGCACAAGAAGGACCTGTTGGAGTGAGTCCAGAGGAGGCCACAAAAAGTATTAGAGTCATGAAGCACCTCTGCTGTGAGGAAGGGCTGAGAGAGCTGGGCCTGGAGAAGAGTAGGCTTCAGGGAAACCTTAGAGCCCCTTCCAGTACCTAAAGGCGCTCCAGGAAAGCTGGAGAGGGACTTGGGACAAGGGCTTGGAGTGCCAGGACAAGGGGAAATGGCTTCCCACTGCCAGAAGGCAGGGTTAGATGGGATATTGGGAAGGAGTTGTTCCCTGTGAGGGTGGTGAGGCCCTGGCACAGGTTGCCCAGAGAAGCTGTGGCTGCCCCATCCCTGGAAGTGTCCAAGGCCAGGTTGGATGGGGCTTTGGAGTAACCTGGGCTAGTGGGAGGTGTCCCTGCCCATGGCAGGGAGTGGAATGAGATGAGCTTTAAGGTCCCTTCCAACCCAAACCATTTTATTGTTCTATGAGTCCATGTTGGTATCTGCTAGACCAGGAGGGAGACCCTCTCCCATTCTTCAATCAGGAAATAATCTCCATGGCATCAGTGGGAAGCCAGCAGTGACAGCAACTGTTGTACGTGACCACATGGTGCTGAGGCAGCACAAGCCCAGCACCTCTGCCCACTCACCATCGCTCTTCGTCCCCACCATGGTCGTCCCTCATGATGGAGTTCATAAGCTCCCATGTTGTAACTGCATTTTTTTCAGCAAAGAGGAGACTTGATCAATTCCTGCTTTGCAGTTGTGCAGGTGGAGTTCAACAGAGATCCTTGGCCATGGCAAAGGTTTTGGTTCCTTCCCATCCACCCTGGCAGAGCTCAGCCTGCCCCTGCTTTCCCTGCAGCCTCCATCCCCAGCAGCTCTTGCTCCTGCTCCCAGAGGCAGAATCACTTATTTGCTGCAAATCAAACACCCGCACATCATTTGCTTTAACCGAGATACCTTTAAAACAGTTTCTGCAGACTGAATTTATAATGCACGTGTGGGAACAATTTTTTCCCACCGTTATCAGGCCTAATGAAATCCCAGGTCATTTTTAGGCAGCCTGTTATCTCTGTGATCTGGAGCTCTGCACTAATTTCCAGGAGTCTGAATTTTCCAAATGAACTTTCTCATTTTGGGGTGGACGTGGCATTTCCTTGGCACAGATCCCTGGGGCTCAGGAAGAGCAAACCTGAGGCTCTTCTGGGCAGCAGTTACCCAGTGCACTTGTTACCCCTGTCTAGCTTTGAAAGCTTCCTGTGTGGTTTACATGCATCTTGGCTTTCAGCTCTGTTCCCACATTGGCTTTCTGGTCATGGGGGTTTTGGTGTTATTTCCTTTTTTGTGCTCGTGTCTATCTGCAGCTCTCGCAGTGGTACCAAATCTTTCCATCAGCAAATCATGGAACCACGGAATGGTTTGGGTTGAAAGGGACCTTAAAGGTCATCCTTCCAACCCCCTGCCATGGGCAGGGACACCTTCACAGAATCACTGAATCACAGAATTGTTAGGGTTGTAAGGGACATCTGGAGATCATCCAGTCCAACACCCCTGCCTAGGCAGGGTCACCTGGAGCGGGTGACGCAGGTGGGTTTGAATGTCTCCAGAGAGGAGACTTCACACCCTCCCTGGGCAGCAATTCTAGTGCTCTGCCACCCTCAACATAAAGAAGTTCTTCCTCATGTTGAGGTGGGAGTCCTTGTGTTCTGGTTTATGACCATCTTGTCACTGGGCACCACTGAAAAGAGTCTGGCACCATCCTCTTGGCACCCACCTTGGAGATAATCACACATATAGATGAGATCCCCTCTGAGTCTTCTATTTTTCCACAAGACTTCTTGTTCTATTACCTGTGCCAGGGGAGGTTTAGGTTAGACATTAAGAAGAAATTATTCACAAAAAGGGTGATTAGATATTGGAAGGGGCTGCCCAGGGGGGTGGTGGAGTTGCCGGAGGTGTTCAGGGACGTGGCACTCAGTGCTCTGGTCTGGTTGACAGGGTGGTGATTGGTCACAGGTTGGCCTTGAGGATCTCAGCGGTCTCTTCCACCATAAATGATTCTGTGATTCTGAGGCCAGGGTATGTCTTGAGCTTCGAGCAGAGGCTGCTCTCCCTGCAGGTTGCTGGTTTTGTAGAATCTTGGTGGCACTGCAGAGCTACCTGAAACAGTGACACTATGTGCTGTGTGTCCTGCTGCCAGGTCCTCATGTAACATAAAAACCCTGTACCGTGGAGCTGCTCAGGTCCTTGTTCTTCCAGGTAAGTCCTGAAGAGATAAGGACAGCCAAAGTGAGTGATTCAATGTAGATATTCCTTAACTCAGAAGATGCACTTTGATGCACATATGAACAGGACTCTGCTTTGTCCCTAGACACCATCCTTGTCGCTTAATTTGATTTAAATGAGGTTAAATAAAACCTGTACGACGTGTTTTACTGTACTTCCATCAAATTGCTCAACAATAGCACCACTCGTGTGTAGAAATATGTCTTTCCACTCTCCGAGTGAAAGTAATTTATCAACAAGTGGTCCTTATCCCTGCCCCGTGGCAGGTCTTTATGAAATCTACCTTTTAAAGAAGGCTGTGGTTTATGCAACATGTTTCTTCACTACAAATGTGCCGTATTTTTTAAATGTTAATATGCCAAAGAATGAAAAGGAAGCATGTCGTTTGGAGTAATTTGTGCAGGGGAAAGCTCTCCATTGTGCAGACGCTCCTTGAAAGGAATAGATCCGCATTAAACGTGTTCTTGAACTTGGCGCTGGACGTTGATTTCATCCACTGTAGAGGGTATTTCGCCAGTGCAAGGGAAATGGGTGGAAGGGGGAACTGGGTGATTTATCCTTCTGTCTCCACCTTTGTGTTTGTCAGCCATGGAGGGGGCTTGTCCCCCTTCCCTCTCTATCTTGTTTAGGACAGGCAGTAATTGGAACACCCTCTGGCATATTGGGAGGGTTGGTCTGCTGGAAGGGTTTTAATCCGTATCTCCTGTTTCCCTTGTGCTTTCTGGTGTGTGTCCCACATGGACAACTTGATGCATCACGGCTCCTTCCCAAGCAGGGTCCTGCCCTTTTGCACCACACACTGAATCCAAATGACCACAGCTTGGTTGACCCATGGCATGGACCAGGACCAGCCTTGGGTGCATGTCCCTGCTTGGAATCTGAGGGGTGATTTTTAGTTTATCCAACTGAAACTTTTTAATTTAATTTTATCTTATTATAAATCTGAACTGACAAGTCAGAAATTAAGACAACATACTTTTCCAAGCATGCTTCACTGTATGATCTTACCTTGGAGTTGGTGACCCAAGTTTTCCAGACCCCGGTGGGAGGTGCTGGGATCTCACCTGCCAGTGCAGAAATATCTGTCTTCAGCACAGGGGATGGAGACACAGACTCTCCTTGCAGGCTGTTAGGAAACAGAGGAGATGATGCTCCCCCAGGCTCTGTCAGTTTAGAGCTGGAGCAAAGCAGAGCTGCCCAGGGTTTGAGGGCAGACGATGGCACCCACATGCTCAGGGCAGACTCTTCCCGCTCCTGTCGCCAAGTCCCATCTCTCCCTGTCTCCAGTAAAAGGATTTAGAGGCAACTTGGCGTAAGAGGAATTTAATATCCTCTCCTTATTTTGTGTCTGACAGTGTTTCCTTGGAGAGATACTTTGTTTTTCAGCTGAATGAGTGGCCTTTTCCAGGTGCTGTTGACACTCACATGTTAAAGATCCGGAGCTGCAGCGGGGAGTGGGGTGTGTGGATGTGGAGCAGGGGCCTGAAACCTGGGAAAGGCCATGTCTACCACAAAACCCCTTGCTCCTCTGGAAATACTGAAACCCTAAGTCTGAAATTCCTGGAATCTGGAACCACATCACTGCAGAGGGAGTTAAAAACAGGAAGGCTGCAGCTTCCCAGGCAGGCAAGATGAAGGCACCAGAGCAGGCAACCTCAGCTCAGCGTTCCCTGGCGGATCTCGGTTTTCTGTCTCAGCACTGATGTTATTTTAATGTAGTTCCATGGCTGGAGTTGCTGTGATTAGCAGAGCAATTTGCAGCGCGTTCTTCAAAATTGCCAATCAATTTGAGCTCAAAATAGATGGAAGCTGCTGCAGAATCGACGGCTGCTGCCCAAAAAAGCACTGAATGGTTCATAAAGTCTGAGCAGGATTCGAGGTGCCTCTGTGATGTGCGGGATCCCCAAGCTCCTGCCTTGCACCCCTTTTAATTGCAGAGTGGTGAATAAGATTGTTAAGGCTAAAAGGGAATAAGGTGGTGTAGGGATTTTGTTAAATCCCTTGAAGTTGGCTCTGTCTCCTTGAGCTGCCATGGGATGTGAAGGTCACATCCTTCCCACCTCCTTTTATCCCAGCAGTAGGCCTGGCTTTAGGAGGTTTAGAGGTAAGATTTAGAATAGAAGCGACTTTCTCCTCCTTTAGATAATAAATGTGCACCCTGGTCATCCACTAACACGGACTTTGAGGGTAGAATTAGCTGGATTTTGTCCAGCTCAGGCCAGTAGAGTTGGCAGCGGCTGCTGGAGCTGCGAGCACTGCAGGGTACAGATGGCACCGTGCAGCTACATGGATGACACTGTTCCTCCCTCATGGTGTTTCTACTGCCAAGTCAGAGCCCGTGGGCTCCATTTTCCTTTATGTTTCCCCTTTCTTCGCTGTGTGCAGGGGTCTGTGAAGAACATCAGTGTTTTGTTAGGGGAATGGAGATTTGGGGTTGGGGAGCACCAGGGGCCTATCCATCACATGCATCCTTCTCATGGAAACTGAGATGTGCTGCCCCTTGGGCAGCCTTTTAGCCAGGAACCTCCACGAGGGTGGTCCTCCCTTAAATCTTTGCATGTGTTTAAGGGTGATGTGGATGGGTGACAGTGGGGACACGAGCCAAGCCCAGCCGGGAGGAAAGCCTCGAGGTTCAGCCCGTGTTGTGTTTGCAAAATCCAGGGCGTGTAGTGGTCACCTGTGTCTCTGCAGGGACAGGATGCATCCTCACACTCCTCATGGAAGAGCCAGATTCCTGCTCCAAAGCTATTTTATCTGAGGTGAGGTGCCACGTGATCGCCGGGCAGGGTTTGCCTTACTGCATTGCGTATCATTACTGCTTGTCTTTGAAGAGCAAACCCTGTTCTCTGCCATGGCAGGATCTGCAGGAAGTTCCAACAGATTCATTTTCATCACAGATGATGAGTTATCTGGGATCTGGTCTTGGTTTTCCAGGGGAATCAGTATGAAACCATGAATTCTTGCTTCGATTGGCATTTAATAGGTTGGTTTTGGTTGGGTTTTGAATTTTTCACAGTCTTACTTTTTACAGTGTGAGGCTGAGAAGTTTATCTGGAAATAAGGTGGGATTTGAACCAGTTTAAAATGGTTTTGTAGCTTTACAAAAGAGGAGCTGGAGTTTTTTGTTTGGTTTTGTCTTTTCTTAGCAGTTCCATCACTGCTGCCAATTTAGCTGGGATACTTTGGCACTGACAGTGAAGTGTCCTTGGGAGGCTGGATATGTCGCTGCTGTCTTCTGAGAAAGTTTGAAACAAGCCAGGTTGTTTAATTTTGAGGAAAAAAAGGACAAAAATCTTATTTTGTGAAAAAAAAAGCACTTAGCAGGGCTTGGCATTAGGTGGAGACAAACACACAGGCCCGGAGCACCCGGCCAAGCCGAGGTTTCCCACCCTGTTACGTCATCCCTACGTGAGTGCAGATTTGTGTACAGATTTTTTATTTTTACTGAAGAATTGATTTCACAGCTGCCCTGAGTGAGCAAAGCTGTGATGTATTAGCTAATGTCAGGCAGAGGATGTTTACCTATTTATCTTTGCTGCGGCAGCGCCCATAGTATTTTTTGCTTCTGTTCTGCAGGACTCATTAAACGTTACAAACATCTCCGAGGTCCTAATGAAACAATTGCATCCACACAGCTGGATATGCAAAGTAACACCTCCAGCAAAGCCTGATAAACGCCTGCCTTTATGATTTTTTTCCTTCCCTCTACGTTCACGTGGAGGGGAAACACATTAATTTCCTGTTAGTTTAAAAAAAAAATTATATAAAAGGAAAATAATGGATGCTGGATGGTGGGGAGTGGGGATGGTTGTGGGACCTACAGGGCATCGCAGGGACAGTCACATGGGCACAGTCCAAGGCTGGTGCCACATAATGGAGGGTCTCCAGTCCCCAGAGCTCCCAGTGGAGGTGCTGTGCTGGTAGGCTGCACATCAAACAACTCAGCAGGCTCTGCCGTGTGGGGTGAGGAGTAACACTTGCTGTACCTGGGCTGGTGGAAGAGAAGCCCAAAGCATCAAATAACTTCTGCTTCCATTCCTAAATAGAAGGAGTTTATACCCCAGGAAAGGGTGCTGTGCATGGAAGAGTTAACTCAAGTGTTTGACTTGTGTGGTGATGGAGCTGCTTTTGTGGTGCTGTATAGCTCTGCAAGTACCAGCCCTTGCGCTGGAGCCCCTCTGCTCTGGAGCCAGACTGGGAGAGCTGGGGGTGTTCACCTGGAGAAAAGGCTCCAGGGAGACTCCAGAGCCTCTTCCAGTGCCTAAAGGGGCTCCAGGAAAGCTGGAGAGGGACTTGGGACAAGGGATGGTGGGACAGGACAAGGGGAAATGGCTTACCACTGCCAGAGGGCAGGGACAGAGGGAATATTGGGAAGAAACTCTTCCCTGTGAGGGTGGTGAGGCCCTGGCACAGGTTACCCAGAGAAGCTGTGGCTGCCCCATCCCTGGAAGTGTCCAAGGCCAGGTTGGAGAGGGCTTGGAGCAACCTGGGCTAGTGGAAGGTGTCCCTGCCCATGGAAGGGGGTTGGAACAAGATGATGGTTATGGTCCCTTCCAACCCAAACCATTCCATGATCCTGTGCTGTGCCCGGCACTGCTGGTGGGATGTTTGGGCAGAGCCGCGGCAGCCCCGGGTTGTTCCGTGTCCTTTCCCTTCATCCCTCCTGCCTTGGGCAAACAGCTGCTGCCATTTGTCCCTCCCTGTGTCCCTGTGAAGCTGCACCCGGAGCAGTTGGATCCTGTGGCACTGTGGTGAGCTGTGGTGGTAACGCCGGGAGAGCGTTTCGGGAGTCCCAGGCTGGCTGATTGGCGTAGCAGGGTTTGAATTCTGCACTGAATATGACTAGTAATCCATGACCTGGCTGTGATTATAGATGAAAGAAAGCTGATGAAGAGACCCTGCAGTGGCACAGAAAGGAATTAGCCATTGTCTAAAGCCGGGGCAGTACCGGAGCATTTAGATTTCACATCTGAGGTTCATGGGTGAATAATTCAGCACTTGAAAAAATGCTTCAGCCACAGTGTGACATCCCCACATCTTCTTTCAGTGATATCCAAGACTTTAACTAAACATTGCTTCCCAGGGAGCTGGGGCAGCTGTCCAGATATTTTTCCTCTTAAATATCAGCATTCCAGATTGTTACCTGGATACGGATGGAGATTTGGACCGATATCTTAGGAGCTGCAGTCTCTCTTAATGCGGGATTTTGCCTTCAGAAATCGCCTCCGGTGTTTGGCGGAACCCAAAATCTTTCCAAGTAAAATTAACAGCCGTGGCTTTAGACTTAATTGATGCTTCCATCTAATCTGGTGAACTGCTAAGGCATGTGGAGTGGGGATGGGGTTGTTTGGGAATTTTAAATAAATGAACCAGTTCTCAAAGGCAAAATGTTGGTGGATTTATTAAACGTGAATAGGAAAGTGAAGAAAAAGTAGGCTGTGTATAAAACAGCTTTGGAAGATGGCCTAGTGTTTTATATCAGGGCCCTGAAACTAAATCCAGTGCTATTAAATCTCTGCATTTGAGTGGAAAGGGATAACCATCCAGAAATGTGAATGTTAAAGTGTTCCTACAACCTCGGCTCCGCTTCCTGCACCGTATACACTAGTGTAAGTCTTTAAATAAATGATCACATATTATTCTTCAAATAATTCATCCATTTTCTGAATTATTAGCTAAAAATGGATGGTATCTTATAATTGTCATCAATTCCAACTCCTTATTGGGCCTGATAAGTTCTTTTCTCGGTGTGATAAGTGTTTTGATCATTTCCTTTTCCTACCTACCCTGAATCCCTTTTTAGTCAGAAGCATTCACTTCTTCAGATGCACATCACGGATGAGACTGGGAAGCTATTTTATCTGAGAAATTTGCGGTCCAACTGTGTCAGCAGTAGGAAAGTACTCAGGAAAATACGCCCAAGTCGGTAGGTACCACATGGTTTCCCCAAGTGTAAGTCACTTTTAGACGTGCCTTGCCTGGCAGACTCAACTACACCAAGGTGGTCTCTGGGAAAAGTAATGGTGATGATACTGTATTTAAGAGTTGCTACCTACTTGTGTAATTAGAGGTTTTAAAAGCAAAAGCCAATGAGCAGAAGTAACCCCAGCACAGGCTTTCCTTTCCAAGCACAAGGAAATATGCAGGAATTGCATGAAGTTGAAAGTGTAAAAAAGAAATGGTATGGAAGGGCCCATCTGCTATCAGTGTAGTCATTTATATGTATCTAGAAAGGAAAAATTCATATAAAACTTCCAGTTGTTCAGGAATGTTCAAAAGATCTGGCTAGGAACTTGGATGTAAGATTCCACATCCCTCTGGAATGTCACCCTTGTTTTTTTCAGGATCTCTCCCTGTTGCCTCTTTTCTGGCAATCTGATTCCCTTAATTCCTTGAAGCTGATGATGGCCCATGGTTTAGCACATGGCATGTCCCTGCCCACAGCAGGGGATTGGTTTAGATGAGGTTTAAAGTCCCTTCCAGTGCAAACCACTCTGGGATTCTGTGTGCCACAGTAAGGGGAAAAAAAATCCTTCTCCGTGTGAGCAGCTCCTTGTTCCACAGTGAATAACACGCTGTGTTGTGGCCAGAATGGACATCCTGGAGAGGAGGGCCAGTGGGGGAGCTGGGTTGGGCAGAGCTCTCCTGGCTTTTCCCGTGGGAGCTTCCACCCACCACACGTGGGCACTGTGGTCTGACAGGGACAGGAGCCCCCAGCCCCTACCAGGAGCAGGAATTGTCCATACAGAGGTCCCTGGACCAGTTCTTTGTCTAAAGCCCTTCCTCCCCTTGCTCCAGCTTCATTCCTTCCTGTGCCTAAGCCAAGCACTCCGTTGTTTGGTTTCATATCTGTGCTTTTATGACAATTATGTGTACTTTAGAAATTAACACTTTTTATCCTGACTCCACGTAGGCTAATTGCTAATAAGAGACGAACGAGATTTGTTAAAATTTCTTTTTTCATATAAAATTTCTAATTCGAGGATATTAAAAAAGAGAAATGTTTACCCCACTAGGGTTACTGCAAATATCCTGATGAGCTTTCATATTCTCCTCTGGTACTAGCTTAATTACCCTCCTTAGTCCAAACTTTAATATATTACAAATTTGTATAGAAAAAAATTTCCTCTTTTCTTCCTTCTTTTTTTCTTTTAAACCTGGTGCTCTTTTTTTAAACCTTTTTTTAATGGGGACAAGAAGAGAATATTTCTAATAGAAAACCTTGAGACATCAAAAAAACAGGTAATGGTGAAGTTTAGGACTAAGTCTTTTCTTCTGCATATCCCTGTGAAAACCACCTCTTCGTGCTGTTCTGGCTCCGTATTAATCCATACCTTCAAACAAAATTTTACACACCCTTTTTCAGCTGAGTTATTTGATAAATCCAGTGTGCGAGGGACTGTGAAACATCCCCTTTCTTCATCAGCTTCTGTAATCTTACTGCACTCGACCTTGGTCTCTCATATTTCCTGATGAGGTTCACAGGAAGAGTTTGTTAAGCTTTTCTGATACTGCCTTGTCAACGGACCCGTAAATACTGAAGAAAGAAAGAGAATTTGGGTAATAAGTTCATTTAAATGAAGCAATTCTGCCCATCAAGAGATCTCCATCCCAAACTATTCTTTAATGGCTTTTGTTATTTTAGACCACACTGGTGTATAATTAGCTTTGGAGAGTGCTCCAAAGTGTTTTTGTAAGGTTAATACCCCAGGATCGTGCTGAATTTTCAGCGTTTGCAGATTTATGAGAGTTGGAGTTTTTCATCATTCTAGTCTCATTTTCTCAGAAATCCAGGCCCTTAACATTTCTGATTTACTTTAACTTTATATCCAGAGATTGAGTGAAAATGACATGCTTGGAATACAGTTGCTTTTAAGGAGGAAAGGCAAAAAGCAACATTATGGGCTGTCTTTGGGCATCTTTGGTACTCAAAGGGAGCTTTGAAAAGAGATGGAGACAGGGAGATAGGACAAGGGGGAACAGCTTTAAACTGACAGAGGGGGGATTTAGATTAGGTGTTAGGAGGAAATTTCCCCTGTGAGGGTGGGGAGGCCCTGGCACAGGTTGCCCAGAGAAGCTGTGGCTGCCCCATCCCTGGAAGTGTCCAAGGCCAGGTTGGACGGGGCTTGGAGCAACCTGGGCTGGTGGGAGGTGAATAGGATAGAATGAGATTAATTTTATGGTCCCTTCCAACCCAAACCATCCTGTGTTTCTGTGATTCTGATAATGAGAAATATTTTTACTTTTGGCTATCACAGCTAAGTGCAGACGTTGGTTTGTATTCTTTCTCATTTTCAGGAGATGGAAATCTCCCCCTCAGTTTCCCAGTGCTTTTCAGAACTGTGCAGCTGGTGACACTAATTAGTGCTTCATTTCCTTCCACTTCTATAAAATATGAGAGGATGACCAAAAAGAAACACAGCAACTCTTCTTAATCATCCTCCCTTGCTCATGGTAACCAGGGATTCTCTTTATGCTTCTCAAATCTAAAATCATGTGAAACCCTCGTGGGTCCACCTGAGCTGTGTTTCCTCACCCTTTTTGTTTCCAGGGGAATAGTCACCCTGCCCCATGTGTAATTCATCCCACGTTTGGTAAAGGGGGATATTTGTTTCCCCCTTACCTGAATCACCAAGGTTCTAACAGGTTCTTGATCACCCCAGGTCCCTGGGGATGTGGTGTGGAGCTGTGCTTATCCAAGGCCAGTGTCCTTTGGATTTGGCCTCAGACTGTCTTTTCCCCTCCCATTTTCTCAGTCTCTCTGTTCTCCATAGACTTGTTCTCAATTGAGAACTTAAACTTGTTTTTTTCCCCACAGGGTTCCCCTTCTCTCTAGTAATTCTTCACTGATTCTTCCCTTTCTTGTTTTGCATTTTGCTTCTCTCCTCCTTTGGATGTAGCAGCTCTCCCTTCCCTAACATGGGACAGTATTATGCTGAAATACTCCATATTTCAGGCGTTCCCTCATGCGTTTCAGCTTCTCCAGGATTTTAATTGCCACCTTTTTGCCTTTATGATACACTGCTGCTCTTGATGTCTGAGAATACATTTACAGAGAAAGCTCCTTTGGTATTTAACGTGCGCTTTGTCAGGAAGGCTGTAATTTTGTTCACTTCCTTCCTTTTTCCTTAAAGTTGTTTGTGACAGGTCTTGAAACACTCACACCTTATGTCCTCCCAGAGTAAGGTCAGAAACTGTCATTTATTTCAGTGTTGGCTTTAAATAGTATGTTCTTAATGTCATATCTGAGGGTCTGGTGGAGTTGGGGCTTGGGCTGTGCAGTAATTGTTGCATCTGCTTTCAGCTGGAGAAAAGTGAAGGCTTGCTATGAATATTAACAACTCATCCGTCCTTTACACCTTCTGGGAACACACTAGTTCTGAAACTGTTTCTTCTTTTCATGGGTTTATGTTTTCCATTTTCTCTGCAAACTCTTTTTTTTTCCCAACTTTATTTCCCACCTCCATATTTATTCCTAATTGGAGGCTTTTATCTGTATTTATACCTGAACCTATTCTCAGCTAATGTTGGCTCAATCAGATCTTACCTTCTTGAAGGGTTTTAAATGTCAATCCACTGCTGGGATTGACCCACAAAACCCTTCCTTTCCTATTTCTCCTTCACTTGGCCTGTTCTCTCATGTGCTCACCATCCTTGATAGGAAAACCCCAGGGAACTGCTGGGAGATATTATTTCCTTTTAAGATTTTCTTTGGAAAATAGCTTTGAAACCAGAACCCTCAAGACTAACATCTTTTTGATGGACTGGACCAGCACTTCATGATGGGCAGAGTGGGAGGATGGTTTCACAATGTACTTTTCCTTAGGAACTTCACCTTTCCAACCCTGTCAGTTTTGGAAGCTTCGAGTACTCTGAATATTTTTCTTATCATGGTGCCGGGCAAAATTCAGAGACCCTTGGCCTAAACAGAGAGGTAAAGTAATGGAAACACAGGTTTACTCAGAGAGATACCATTAGAGACTTAGTAGTAAAATACATCCCCATTTTCTGGTAGGTGAAAATGTTTATCACTTCCCCTGCCAGTTATCGAATTATAGTGAAAAAACAAGGATCAAATGGAATTCCTAGAATAAAAGGGATAGGGGAATTTCAGAATCTGATAGGAAAACAGCACCATTCAGGTTAGTGAACAGCCAGCCTGGCATTGCTCTGGTGGGTTCTGGTGCTGCCCCTCCTCTTTCTCCATGGGAAGTTCTGTCTTGTGTCCTGGGTTTTGTCAGGACTAAAGAGAAAAAAGTGGGGGGGAGGGAGGAACCAAGAAAAAAGTCAACCAGCCAACCAACCAGAAAATAAATAAAAATAAACCACCCGTTTATTGTCCTCTCCAGAGGTGCAGCTGCCCACTGCAGGGCAGGAGGAGGCGTATGCTGTGATGTCCTGGCTGTGGAGAGAAGCCAGGTGCTCAGGGATGGAACCCCGAGGGGGGAGGGAAGTGGCACAGGCACTTTGGGAGAGCCTGGGACCTGTTCCCATCCAATTCCTGCCCCTGAACTCTGCTCTGTGCTCGTGCAGCAGGGTTTCTGAAGTCCTGTATGGGCAGGAGACATCGTCAGGAGGAGCACGGCGTGTTCAGCATCCACCCGTACCACGAGTAGAGCTGAATTCTCTCCTACTATTCTCCTACTATTACTCCACTGACTGTAAATATCTCGGAGACATTTACATGGTATTTCTTTTTAAGTGTATAATGTTTTCATTCAAAAGTATCACAATTCTTAAAAGACCTGTCAGAGGCTCTGACATGTAATTAATTTCTCTAAAGCTCTTTTTTTGAAAGATACAACTGCATATATAGAACACCTGCGCTTATTCACAGTTCTGCAGGGAAAAAAGCCACAGCTTCTTCTTCGCTTTCTTCCCCCACTTCTCCATGAAAAGATTCTCCTTCACTTTGGATACTCCCTCTCCATCTCCCCTCATGAGCTACAACACTCAGGATGTAAAAGCTGTGTGTAAATAGGAGCTGGCACGTCGGGTTTGGTCTGGGTGCGAGTGACCTTTTGTTTATTCAGCTCAAAGCTGAAACACTCTCACGACTTCAATTACAGAGCAAGTATTGCTGATGCGTGAGCCCGGCCATCTAATAGAATTCCCACGTGTGTAGGTGGGCTTTCAGTCAGCCTCGTGGGCTGGTTATTTTTACCTTGTCAAGGTTTTTTTCCTCCTCTACTTGTGAGGAGAGTATTGAGCTTCAGCGGTATAACGTTAGTGCCCAGGAAATGGGAACGAGAGATGTTCAACTAGCAGTGGATAAATATCGATGGATAGATAGATAGATAGATAGATAGATAGATAGATAGATAGATAGATAGATAGATAGATAGATAGATAGATAGATAGATAGAGTCCTCAGAGGGAGAAAATCTCTCCAGCAGGTCCCTTGGCACAATTTCTCCTTGAGTTGGCATCTGGGGAGCTGGGGAGGCTGAGGAGGATGTCATCTCCCCGTGGCACCTCTGACAGCAGTGAAGTGATGGACCTGTACACTTTGTAAACATCCTTCAGAAAAGCTGCACCAATACTGGGGGGAAATGGGCGTTTTTTGGCCGAGAAAGAAGCAAAGCAACTCGTTGCTCTCTTTGTAGAGGACAGGCATTGAGCAGATGCATTTTTCTGGTTGAAGAAAATGGTGACATTTCCCCTTTCATCCCTGTAAAAGTAGTGTTAGTAGGAACACGCTTAAATCCAGAAGTGGACGTAAGGTCCATCGTTTATGTGACTATTGGTGAACATGGGAACATGTCCTGAAGTTTTAGCTTTGCAATTTGGGTGTTTCCTTCTCTGTTACAGGTGAACAACCAGCACCTCTTGATTTCATTTCCTATAGGGAGCAAAGGAAACCCAGTGGCAGAGGGTTGGAATAAAATGATCTTCGAGGTTCCTTCCAACCCTAATCGTTCTGCAATTTTATGATTCAATGAATTTCTAGAACAAGAAATAATCTGGTTTTACTCCAAGGTACTGATGAAGGGAAATTCCACCAGGATATTGCTGTATGTTGGGAGCAGTGGGAGCTATTGGGGCCTCAGCTGGGACATTGCCTTTCATTCTCTGACCATGTCTGCCTCCACTCCAGCAACACCAACACCCATAAACCTTCTGGAGGATCATGTGGAGTTTTAAAACAGAACAAAAACATGCTTTGGGTTTCTTGGCCACCTGAGCTGAAGGACCCCTGCTCGGAGGCAGCAGGGGGTTCACAGCAGAGGGTCTGTTTTGGTGCTTTGTGTTTTTCCAGACATGTGCACATGGCCTGGTCACTAACAGCCTTTGTACAGCCCTGTTAGCACAAGTAGTGGGAAAATTGACAGGAATCATGAGGAATGGAGAGTTTTCTCAGTTGTGATGCTGAGGGATTTTTGAGGCACTTGCAGTCTGACTTGAGTTATGGGACTGAAGGGGATTTCTCCAGGTCACCAAGCCATGGATGTTGCTGTCACAGGCAGTCCCATCCTTCTGTCCTTCAATTTGTTCGTCTCATGCTTAAAACTATTTGGATTGTTGTTTAGCTCCACTGTTTGCTTTCTGTGACTTCTTCCCTTTGATCTCCTTTCTTAGCCAGTGCCTTCTCTGTCATGCCAGCTGTGATCTTAGCAGACCAGTGCCCTGAACTACGTGGTGCAATCAACAAAAGTCCTTCTGAATTCTTCCCTACGACCGAACCCACTGTGCCTGTCCTTGAAGCACAGCCAGCCCTGCTGTGCTCCTGTCTCCTCCTCCTCCAGAGACCTGGAGTTCATCTGACTCCACGTCTTTGACCATCGCCTTCCGCCCGCCATTCTCTTCCTTCGTCCACTCTAACTCCAGTCAAGTGCATAAACTTCAAGCTGGCGACTGATTTTCCTCCTGCCAGCACTTCATAGCAGCGTGACCCAGCCATGCCTCTCTTCAGTGGCCTGACACTGTCTGAAATACATATTCTCTCCCTTTTATACTTCAGTCTGCAGATGACTCTGTGTTCTGTGCTCTCCTGCTACCCAGTGTATTCTCTGCCCATCACCTTTATCCCCCAGACCTCTCCTGGTTTAGTTTTTCTTCCCAGGGACCCAGCTGTTCTCCTCCTCTTTGTTATCCCCAGCCTTCTGTTCTTGTTCTGCATCACGTCAAGCCCCTTTGTCAGCTTTTCTTTCCCAGCCACTGCTGTTTCTCCCCGTCCCTCTTGGGATCTCACCTTCTGTGGTCTCACTGCTCCCAGGCGTGCCCTTATTCAGCAGGTCTTTGAAAACTCAGATTGTCTCATTCACACTCCATCTCTGTCCGACCGTACATGAAGATGCCCCATCTGGACCGGTCTCAGTTCTTTCCATCTTGTTTCTGTTGTTTCTGGAGCTCAGCTCTGCTCTCTGAGTCAAGGAGAATAGTTGTCCATAAGCACATCCCCTTTCTTCTTACGTTTCATTGTCTCTGTTGTCTACTCCAGCCTTTGGATCTCATCCACCAGAAACATCCCTCATCCACTTCCCTCCTCTTTGTGCACACACATCCTGAAAAATAATAATACCAGGAGATTAAAAGTCTATAAACTCTTCTCTGTTTGCTTGGCTGCGTTGCTTGCCCCCTCTGTTGCCCAGGGGAGCCCTGCTCTCTCCCTGAAGGTTCTCCTTTGAGTATCCATCAGAACCAAGGAAAGGCAGATGCCTTCCTCATGGACCTGTTTGCAAACCAGTCAGACCTCCAACTCCACGGACTGAAAGAGCAAGAGGGGAGCAGGCAGAGGCACGGAACCCACGTGTGAGACCCTGCTCCCTCCTCCCCTAGTGGAAATCCCAGCAGGAATAGGATGGCACCATCTTATTCTTTAAGATGCTTGGGACTTTCCTTGGGGAGCTCCCTGGTGGTTTATGTGGACGCTGTTGCTTTCTCCCTGGAGACGTTTTGTGTGCTGGAAGTGACAAATTTACAGTATTGGAGAATTATTGTTCCTGCTTTTGTCCTATGTTTTATTCACTGCAGGCCATTACTGTAACATGGCTGTGATGGTGTTATGGGGTGAAAACAGGCCACCTGTGGCATTTTACACCAAATCACTGTAAACCAGGACACCCAGCAAAAACTGGGTCAGCAGAGAGGATGGTGATGCTTCTGGGCTTAGAGCTGCAGGTCTCAGCTCATCCTGCCGATAAACAGAGACTTGACTTGCAAGACGAACCTCTCCACAGCAACCCTGGATCAACCCTTACCCCTCAACCTGCTCCATGGGGGTTAAACATTGACCAGGGAGGAAAAATCCTGATGTGCATTATATATTTAGATACTTGAAATGTTGCCATGTGGATATACTGTGAATATAAATCTCATTAAATATTTAAATGGTGATCATGCTCCACGTCCTTTCTAGGCCTGACGCTGTTCTCATGGCAGGGCCTTTCCCCTTTTACTTTGCATGACTCCAGGGAGACCTTAGAGCCCCTTCCAGTGCCTAAAGGGGCTCCAAGAAAACTGGAGAGGAGCTTTGGGCAGGGCCACGGAGTGACAGCAAAAGAGGGAATGGCATCCCCCTGCCAGAGGGCAGGGTTAGATGGGATATTGTGAAGGAATTCTTCCCTTTGAGAGTGGGGAGGCCCTGGCACAGGTTGCCCAGAGAAGCTGTGGCTGCCCCATCCCTGGAAGTGTCCAAGGCCAGCTTGGACGGGGCTTGGAGCAACCTGGGATAGTAGAAGGTGTCCCTGCCCATGGCAGGGGGTGGGACTGGATGAGTTTTAAGGTCCCTTCCAACCCAAACCGTTCTGTGATACCTCAGGCAGCAACCAGCCCCTTCCCCAGCAGCCACACTGGCCCATGTGGTCTCTGGTCCCCTGAGAATCCTCTGAGTCTCCTGAGGCTTATGATATTTTATTAATATTTTCATTAATAGATCTTTTTAAAACTTAATTTATTAATATTTATATTAATTAAGATACATTTAATAGGCAAGAGATATTATCAGGGAGGCATGGAGCTGTAGCCTGTCACTGGAAGACGCAGAGCAGCTCTCACACTCAGACATTAATCTCCTCCAAGCTGCATAGAGATAACTGTGATCTGGGCTCTGGCTTTTTGAGTCGCTCCTGTTCCAGCACGTCAGTGATGCTGCAGCTTTTCTGGCTGTGGGGGGAGCTGGGGGGGTGGGGAGCGGGCGGGTGCTGGCAGGAGAGGGGTCTTACCACAGCAAACCGCCCCGCATGGAGGGCTTTGAAATGGGGATTTGCATCAAAGGAAAACTCCTGGGGTTAGTTAAATATTCCTCTAAATATGCAAAGGAATGGAGTTACTGATGCTTGTTATTCTTATCTTACTCTTGGTGTCACAACATCTTTAAGTTCAGTGAAGGTTTCACTTACTAAGGCGGTTGTAAAGATTTCACGTTAATTAAGAGGACTCCACTGCAAATCTGAATATGAATGAAGTTTGGCTGCTGAACCCCAGGGCAGTGAGTACTGTGGGAGTAGCAGACATTGACAAATGTTGATTTAAAAAAAACCCCAAACAATAAACCCCCAGAAAAACACCTAAACCAGTGCTCGAATATAGTACCTGCTCTGTGAGAGAGAAAAAATTGAGTTTGAGTCGCCAGAAGGAAATAAAATAGATTTTGACTTGAATTTGTAGTCAAAGAGGTGAAATTCTGTCTATCAGAGCACTGATGAGGGTTCTCCTGTGCCACCAGAGCCCAGGGTTCAGACATATCACTCCTGCTCCCTCTCCGTAGGCAGGGTTTTGATGGGTGGGGGGATCGTCAATGAAGGAAGGGGAAAATTCTGGGCTTGATCCTGCTCTCACTGCTTTGATGAAGTCCCATCAAGTCCAGTCAGCCTTGACTGGTGGTCATTCACTTGAGGTGGAGCTTCACCCCATAGGGACAGTGCAGGCAGTTGTAGGGGGCCTGGGGAACGAAGCTTCTGAGGATGGAGCTCTCATGGTGAAGAGAGTAGAAATATTTTTTCCCCAAAACCTGCTTTTTTGGGGGGGTTTTCATACCTGCCAGCACTTGGAAGAGCGGTAGCTGAGAGCTAGGGCAAGCAGTTGTCGCTCGAGTATCTGTGTTTCTCTTCCAACTCCAGTGCAGAATTGCTGTTGATGAACTGGGGTGAGTCCTCCTCTCTTCATCTCTCCACTCATCCATCTGCAGATGGGTGAGCTCACCTGGCTGGACAGGGCTGACCTGCCTTTGCAAAGCAGTTTTGGGTGATGTGAAAGGTGCTGCAGAGGTGCCAAGCACTGCTCCACCTTCTAGGGAAGGACTTCGGGGGAGGAAATGGTGATACACAACATTTTAACCTTGCTGGAATACACTGGACTTGGCTTTTGGAGTGGAAAGTGACAATCCAAGAGCCTAAATAAATCGGATTTGTCCTCTTAAGAAGGGTGGGGGCAGCATGTCCCTAGAAGTGGTGTGGGGGTGTTTTATTGTGTTTATTTTTTATTCACGGTTCCTTGAGCCGATTCTGGGAATTGCACTGACTGTGCTTATGTTTCTGGAAATGTGCAGGTTGGCCAGATGCACTGGGGCATGGAGTGAACAGAAAGAGGTTAAATTGATGGATGACCAACAAGAGCAGGATTGTGCCTCAGAAGACCAAGAAACTATCCTGATTAATGGGGTGAAAGAAAATGGTAAGGAACTTAATTATGGTACATGAGGGAGCAGCGACAACTTGCAAGCCAACTTATTTTCCTAATTCCTTTTGTGTGTTTAATTTTAGCATTTGTGGGTATCTCTGCAATGAGGGGCAGTAAGGTAAATGGGTGTTTTCTGCACAGGTGTCACTTCTGCCATAAATCTACACCTTTTTAGGTCTTAACAAGTACTGCTTTTGACCGTGCATGGGCATGGCTTCTGTGCACATGCAGTTTAAATTAAAGATTTTAGTTTGATTTCTTAGGGGAAAAAAAATCATCCAGGACTATGTAGCCCCTGTCTGTTGGGAATCTTTCCCTCTCTCAGCAGTTACGAACCCACTCCCTACTATAAGCAAAATTTAACTGGAGGATACTTAGTCCCTAGAGACTGGGGCCAGTTAGAGATTGGGTAGAAGAAGCAAACCAGGATGGTTTGTTTCCCATGGGAAGGAAAGGTTGGACTTTTGAGCTCCCATAACCTCTCTTCTGCACACATACTGGTGCCACTGGGAGCCACCAAGTCATTCCAGCTGCCACCGGCATCGGAGGGGAAGGATCAGCCCCTTCCAGCAGCCTGCCCAAAATGCCCAGCTTTGTCTGTATCTATTCCATTGATTCCATACTTGCTTTCAAAATAACTAATTAGAAGTAACAGTGCTCAGCTGTCTGAAACCCTGATTGAAATAAATGTGCCTCGGAGCAGTTTCTCAGGTCACGTGGACTGTAATCACTGGCCACAGTAAATGCAGAAGGGAGGCAGAGCCTTTCATTTTCACTTTCCCAACATGTTTTCTGTTTAATTTCATGGCTTCTTATATTTTCTATTGGCCTGTAAGTTTTGAGATATATATTTATTTATATATAAATTTGATCCTGTTAGATATCAAGGGCTTGGTCCTCTGACACGTTGTATGTTCAGGTCCTTCTGTCAGCTTCTATCAAGGTGTGTAGAGACAAGGTTTGTTTTTGTCTATTAGCAAAAACCTGGAGCAACTCTAGACACACAGGTACCCTTGGGGACCCTGCAGCACATGCTGGTGGTGTAATTTGGGAGGTTTCTGTCTTCTTCCTGACTACACACGGTAAATCCACAGCTGCTGGAGCTGCTGAAGCTGCAAGGGTATTTTCTAGCTGTGCTCTCCTGGTCCGATCCCATGGACAGTAAAATCAGTGCTTCCCTGCTCTATAAGGAGGGGTGATTTCTAGAACCTGATACCACATGCATGGTATTCAACTTAACAGGGCTTAAAAAGTGCTTTAATTAGACATAGAATCACAGAACTGTTTGGGTTGGAAGGGACCTTAAAACTCATCCAGTCCCATCCCCTGCCATGGGCAGGGACACCTTCCACTAGCCCAGGTTGCTCCAAGCCCCGTCCAAGCTGGCCTTGGACACTTCCAGGGATGGGGCAGCCACAGCTTCTCTGGGCAACCTGTGCCAGGGCCTCACCTCCCTCCCAGGGAAGAATTCCTTCCCAATATCCAATCTAAACCTCCCCTCTGTCAGTGTAAGCTTCCAGTTTAAACCTTGGTGTGTAGGAGTTTGCTGCTGAATCCAAAGCAGTGAGCCAGCACTGTGGTGCCACCACCTCTCCTTGACCATGTGCTTTTGGGTGGATGTTGAGTTAAACTGGGAAGAGTGTTTTTGCCTCTCAGCTCTCTCTGTGTGAACTGTACTCTTTTGGAGCATCAGTTGAACATACGCCTGATTTTAGGCCAATACAGAGCCCTAGAAAATCAAGTTTTGGCATTTGTATTTCACAAGAGTTAAGTTCACTCATACAAGCATAAACCTAAAGAAACGCCCAGAGACAGTTTATTTTATATAATAGCAGCTCTGCCTATTGACTGCAGCATTCCAGATTGAATTTCAGCTTTCTGCCTCCCCCTTCTTTGAGTCTTACAGCATTCACAGACATTCTTCTTTTATCCTCAAATTTTCCATGCTTCCTGTCAGCTCCAGGCTGATTTTTATTTTATTTTACTTCTGAAGTGGAACTGCACTGGTTAATTTGTTTTGGTGCTTAAGGAAAAAGATACCACCTCTGCATTTCTCATCTGAAAACTGGTGGGAGGGACTCAAAAATCAGCTTTTTTTTTATTTTTTTTTTATTTTTTTTTTTAACCCTTTTCAAGCAAGCCAGTCTGGTCTTTTACAAGTCATGCATGTTGAAGATGCTTACATTGCACTTCTGGTTGGATTTATGGAGTCTTTGGAAAGGGGTTTAAAGTCCTCAGAGCACTGTGTGGTTCTGGCTGCAGCTTTGTTCGGGTTTTGCTGGTGCGTCCCTCCCTAAGGGGCCCATAGCACAAAACTGCTTTGGGGATGGATTTGGGGGGGTTTCTGATCTCCTCTGAGTTTTACACCTGGCACAGGCAGGAATCCCGCTCCTTCCATCACATCCCGTTCCTCTCCATCCTGCCCGCTTGCTCTGCTCGGTGGGTTTTCCATCCTGGCCATGGTACATGTGCCTATATAGACCTTCCCTTCCCAGACTGCCAAAGATTCAGGAGACTTGCTTTACTATGAGTTGGGAATAAAAGCACTTGTGGAGGGGTTGCAGCAGCCAAATCCCTTTGGATACCCCATTTAATGCCACATCCTGGTGCTCTGGTTGTGGTTTAAAGCGTTTGTCCCTCCTTGGAAAGCCTTGTTGCTTCCATTCTCCCCCCTCTGCCTTGAGTGGAGCCACCAAAAAGGAAAGACATGAGCCATGACAAAGGCCCCAGGCTCGGAGTCGGCACGGGTTTCTGGCTGGGATGAATGCACTCATTGGAATATATTTTTTTAATATAGAGATATCAGAGCGTGTTCGCGGATGAAGAGACGTCGTATTTAAATTTCAAGGGTCATATCGTCCGTTGAGGCAGAAGTCAGATAAAAGTACATTCATAACTTTATTCTGCCATAAAAGAGCATGAGGTAAAACTACAAAAATCCTTAGGTTAAAAATAATCCTTACGTTATTAGAAAGACATTTTTAGAGATTAGGGAAGAATGGCAAAACTCACAATAATTCTAACAATAATTGCTTTAAACTCTGTGTTATCTTCTGCCTTCCCTCAGTGTGGACAGTGACAAAAAGACCACTGGGTTTTTAAAATCAGCTGTAACTTTCTGTCTCTGGAGCAGAAATGCAGCTCAGGTGTGTGTAAGCTCAGGCACCACAGGGGGGATGCTTTGTTTCTTTAAGAATCTTATTTTTCTGTTAATTTTTTTCATTGTTAATGGGAACATTTTTATTAGGCTTGTTTTGTTTTTTAATACCCTTGTCAGGTTTGAGAGGCAGTATCCAGGTAACGGTATGAATATGAGGAGAGAAGAGTGGATGGGTTGGGTTTTTCAAACGTACTCTTGTACCTCTTCCAGCTGGCTGCAGAGGGGAGCGTGTTTACCTCTCCATTCCATGCACATCACCATGTTAATTGGATCCAGGAGGGAAGGACGCTCGTGGGAAGGGCATTTGCCTCTTCCCGAAGGAGCAGTCGGGAAAAGTCACCACCAAATGCTGGGAGAAGGGGAGCGGGGTGGCAAGCCCGAGCAGACCTGCAAGGGTAGTAACCCCTCTCTCTTTCTCTTGCTTTCCTCCCTCCCTCTTCCTTATTCCCCCCAGAGTCGCACGCCCTGGGCGGCGATGAGAGGCCTTGCAGCGCCGCCGAGGCCGCGGTGCCGTTCCCAGCCCTGACCGCAGCCCAGAGGGAAAGCCACGCGTGCCACCGAGCCCTGCTGGCCAAGAAGCCCTGCCTGCTGAGCCCCCCGTCGCCGCTGCGGCTCACGGATGTGCCCGAGCACACCTCGGATGACTCCTCCGCCCACGCCATCTCCCTCACGTCCTGCGTGACCAAGGGCATGAGCTCCTGGTCGCTGCCGGGCGACTGTGAGAAGGCTCCGTTCACCATGATGGAGCCCGGAGGAATGTCGGCGCTGACGGGAGACTGCCTGATGCAGCCGAGCCGGACCTGTCTGGGCTGCTTTATTGAATCCAAGGACGGCATTGATGCGGAGCCGGGAATAAGCTTGAAAGTGGGGGATATAAATAGGGATTATGACACCTGTTCAGTCTCTGATATAGGGATTCACTGCATGAGCACAGGAGAAACCATGAGATATGGGGATCAACTGCTTTCAGACCAGCTTTTAAGCTTCCCTATGCATAAATCGAGGGCAGCGGACAAAAGAGATGCAGAAAAATCTGACAGTGATTCAGAGGACCCCACTCAGAAAAATTATTACGAGGGATTACTATTAGACAAATGCAATGGTGAGGAACCTTTACTAACAAATCCCAACCAGGAATGGGGCTATTTTGAATCTTTCATTAGTGAAAGTAAAATTGAGCTGCTTGACCTCTGCTCCAAAAATGAGCTTTCTGTAAATCTGTTTTCTGAGGAAGATGTGGATAATTACATGTTCGATGATGATGATTCCACCTTGGGAAGTGATGTCTGCTCCCTAAAGATTAGATATGAATCTTTCCAGGACAACGTGCGGGAGAAGACCACCGCCCTACAAGAGGACGCCCAGTTCAACTTCTTCCCCAGTGTGTTCAGCAACTGCACCAAAAGGGACAGCAGGAGCACCCTGAAAAGGGGGCTCAGTGGTGCCACCGACCCCTCTCAATTCAAATCTGAGGAAGGCATCATCTGGGGGGAGGAGGAGGAGGATGGCGAGGAAGAGGACGGCGAGGAGGAGGAGAAAGCTGCCTTAAATAAATCTTGCAACAGCACAGAGATGGTGCAGTACGTGGGCTCCAAGAGGAGCCACTTCTTGGACTCGGTGAATTCCACAGAGGACTCCGGGGAATTCAGTGATGACAGCACTTGCACGGAGTCCTCCTACGACGTGCTGCGGGATATCAAGGACTGCGGCCGGTACCTGGCCCGGGACCACTCCGGCTCCTTCATCCAGCAGAACTACGGGTTGCGGGCGAAGAGGAAAGTGCGGTACAGCGACGATTACCTGTATGATGTGGACTCCATCGAGAACGAGAAGATCCTGGACAAGAAGGAGTGGCTCCCGGATGGGCCCAAGGAGGAGGATGATGACGAGTGGTGCCCCAAGAAACGGCGAAAAGTCTCTCGCAAGGAGCCCCCCGTGATCATCAAGTACATCATCATTAACAGGTTTAAAGGGGAGAAGCATATGCTGGTGAAGCTCAGCAAAGTGGATGCCAACGAGACAACTGTTACTCTGAACGAGGAGCTGCTCAGCAAATACAAGAAGCTGGCCCCACTGAAGGGCTTCTGGCAGGAGAGGCAGCAGAGCCGGCTGGATTTGCTCAGATCGTCTCTCTACCACAAGCAGAATTTCTATCTTAACGGCTCAGATGCTTCGTTCCTCCCTCACCCACGGAAGCGAAAATGCAAGCTAGCAAACAGGCACCGGATTCAAAGAATTAAAGCCATCGAGCAATCAGTGAACAAGCTGGGCTCTTGCTCCTCTGATCACAAGCAGCCTTGCAGCAGTAAGGAGGACGTGGGCCTGAAAGGGCTGCCGGCGTTAGCCATCGCCACCCCCAGCTGTGCCAACGGATTACACGTCCACGACATCACGGGCATCGCCGCCGTGAAATGCAAATCGCAGGAACGGGAGCACAAGGGGACAGAAAGGAAAGTGCTCCGCAGGATCAAATTCAAAAGTGAGGCCAGGTTGAAGTGCAAGAAGATCAAAGCTGCTGCCAGTACAGTGGAGGACTCCCCAGCATTGGAAAACCAGGACTCTGCAGTGCGTCTGAAGGACGAAAACAGTCCCTGTGCTTCAGACAGCTCCCATCTCCCGGAGTGCCACGAGGATAAGGTTGCTAAAAATTCTCCTTTCCTACCATCCACCTCCTCTTCAGAGAAGCCTCTGCCATCTGCTAATATCACCACCAATGTACCCCTGATCCCCGGAGGGTATCTGCAGACATTGTTAGATGCTTCGGATTTGTCAAGCAACACCAGTATCCCGTACTTCGCCCAGCACCCCTCCGAGCAGCCACAGCACCCGCTCCCCAGCATCGTCCCACCAGAGAAGCCCTTCCCGGCCCTGCAGCCGGCGCAGAGCTGTGTGCTCTCCCCGCCCTCCGAGTCAGAGCTGCAGCAGTCACCCGGCCACTTGGAGATGGAGCAGAGCAGCTTCGGCAGCCTGTGGCCAGCCAAGGCCGGCAGCGACCGCCAGGACTTCTCCGGCGACCTGCCGGAGGCAGCCGGGCTGCCGGGCGAGTTTGGCGGCGCCGGCACCCCGGGCACAGACGGGCTCCCTGCCTCTGGATACACTCAAGTCAATCTGAATAGCGGCAAATTGCTATACCAAAAAAATTACATGCCGGATAGCCAACAAGTGCAGTCTGATGATTCTTATCAGTCATGTCATTTTAATAATGGAGAGGGGCGCTTTCATTTCCAACGAGGTACACTAAGTACAGATGATGGCAGGCTCATTAGTTTTGATTCAGTGGGTTCATTGTCAGTTAGTTCTAGTAATTACAGTTCTTTAAGTTTAAAGTCTTGTGAAAAGGACGGCGAGGATGATATTAATGATGATTTCTTGGCCCACTGCAGTCCCAAGTTAGTGATCCAGCAGAGCATAGATGAAATCACCCCTTTGAAGGAGTCCACAGACCTTTTAGACATTTCCAACTTCACGCCTGATAGGTTCCGCCAGTCGTCGCTTTCTGAGATGTCCCCTCCGGACACTCCCAACCTGTCCCCGCAGATAGCTGGCTCTGATGCCAAGCCTCTGGGCACCCTGAAGGGCTTTCAGGAGAGCCCCCAGGCCGCCCTCAACAGCTCTGAGAAGGTCAAGTGGAACTGTGGGGTCCTACAGACTGAGGATCAGGCAGATAATGGGTTTCCTTTAAATAATCACCAGTTCCAGTTCCATATGTTCAACGATGAGGATTCTGTCAGCCTTCTCGAAAAGAGTCCATGCTTGTCAACATTTAATGAGCCATCTGGTCAAATTAGCACCAATAGCAAAGTGTCAAAATCGAAGAGGAAAAGTTCATCCAGCAAGAATGTGGGTACAAACCAAAGCTCTTCCCAGAAAGCCACCCGGAAAAAATCGCCCAAAACCAACAAAGGAACCGATAAGCCGCAAGGGAAAAACTCCAGGCAGGCGCCCAAATCCACCAGGAAAGGTAAAAACGTGGCAGGAGTCAACGGTGAGAAGGTTCCGGCTGTTGGTGGCAGGGCAGTCCCTCAGCTGAGCACAGTGGCCACGGCCACCAAGGATCTGGCCGAGGGCACTCAGCACTGCGGCCTGGCTGGGGTGAAGCTGAGCAAGCACAATGGGCTCTCCAGAGAGTGGGCACTGGGAAAAGAGGGGGGCACGGGCTGGTCAGAACCCAGCCTGGGCAACGCCACCAGCCTCCTGGACGATGATCAGAGGGAGTTTGAGGAACCTTCCAACATCCTGTCCAACATTGCGTCGGGAATGGCCGACGTCCAGAGGTTTATGATGGCCTCCATCGAGCCCTTGTGGGGGCCTGTTGGCCACAACAGCGTTCCAGACATATTCCGGTCACCGGAGTCCAACAGCCTGAAACTGAAAACTCTTAAAATTTTGGCAGGGACGTCCCAGGAGTCGAAGAAGAAGGCGAACGGTGGCTCACCGGGGGCGGTGAAGAACCACAAGTCAAACAACAAGGGCTCAAGCAAAAACAGCAAAGCCGCAACCTGCGACCCCGGTCGCCCCAACTGCTCGACTGGGTTCACCACAGACATTCACGCTCCCTTTTTTGATAAAAACTATAGTAACCTGAGCACTTTAGGCAATAATGGACCTACTCATAAAAAACTCTACCGTCATAAATCCAGTTCGAAATCGCTGCGGGATGAGAACTGTAAAATCAAGCGGACGGACCGCGAACAGCCCCACAAGGACCCACCCGTGACAGCTGCTTTTGAGAAACTGAGGTAATGCTGCACCAAACTGGCTGGAATGCCCCTAACCTCCCTCCCACCTGCTAGGCCCACTGTTCCTCAGTTTTTCCTTCCTGAAAGCAAAAGTTGCATGAAAAAAAAAAAAAGACATTCCCCTTTTACAGTTTTGGTTGGTTTTGGTTTTGGGGTTGGTTTCTTTTTTTTTGTTTGGTTTTTTATTATTATTTTTAAATGCATGAAAATACTTATGACTTGCAAGCTACCTAAAGAATGACCAATTTTCTGGCTTGGCTGGGGTTAAAAAAACTAACAAGGCTACTCTTTTCTGCTGTTTGGCTTCTTCAGTTTTTAATTACTTATTTATTGGGGAAAAAAACAAAAAAAAAAAAACAAAAAAACATGATTACACGCTCTTTTTAATGATT
>VZRE01003114.1:0-23093 GCA_013396775.1 Cephalopterus ornatus | reverse complement strand
AAAAAAGAAGTTCTGCATCCAAAAGCCAAGATCTCGAAACTTAAAGGCTCTTTACTTTGCAAATGAGAACTCGTTCCTAACTGAGCTTCACGTGGCAATTTTTGAGTGCTTTCTGGCCCCCTCTGCTGTTGTATCTCCTAACCTGCATCATCTAAAGCTGCATCTTCTCTACCTGCCCGCCTTTAGCGCGTTCGCTCCGTCGTGGTGACTCCAGACGAGCTAACTAAGATGGCATCAAATGTTTGATTTTTTCCTGCAGGGAATCAGACTCCATTCTTCTTAAAGCAGAAACAACATTTTTGGGTTTTCCTGTGTTTGAAGAAGAGACTCCCTTTTCTAGAAAGACGGTTGATGTTTGGTTCTTTTCTTACCATTTCTTTTTCAGTTGGGTTTGTTTTCTTTTCCCGTCGGTTCCTTTTCAAAATCTGCCTTGTGGTCTGTTGAAATGTAAGTGCTGAAATGAAGAGTTTGAAATTGTGGGAATTTTATTATTTGAAAGCAAACCTAATCTGGTATTCTCTGTGAAAGACTGTTTTAAAAGTCATACTGTTGTACAGTAGTTTATGCACTATTACCCACAACAACAAAAAATTGTGCCAAACTATGAACAAGTGACTGTATTGTATATATTTTTACTTCTCTATCAACATTGGGTTGTGAGTGTTTTCTGCAGCTATGCCTTTTGGTTTTACTAGAAACATTCCAGTTGTTAAGTACTAACCACCCCCCTTCGAAAGCACCTGTAACTCACGATGAAAACGATCTTGTTCACTGATACAACTTACCAAAAGTTTTATGGACATGACTAAAAGTGTGCCAAAATTACTTACCTCATTTCATGGATTCACCCTGTGGTTTAAAGCTCATAAAGGGAAAAAAAAAAAAAAAAAAAAAAAAAGTTAAAAAAAAGGGGGTGGGGGGGAAGGAAAAAGGAACTTTGAAACCGATACTGGGAAATGGTAACATCCTCTCTTTGAAACCACAAGTGGATAAACTTAATGGTGAAATGTTGAGTTTCATTCTAGGAGAGAGTTGCAATGGTGGAGGAGTTCAGAAAACCACTGACGGTAAGTTTGCCAGGAACTCAAGTGTCTGCATCTAGAGACTACAGAACAGCTGCTTTTCAAGTGTCTGTTTTCTTAAAGCAAAACCTGTAGCTGAAGATCATTTGAAATGCAAAGTTACATTGCTAATTCTTTGTATCTCAGTTTTATATATTTTATAAGAACCTGGGATAAATTCTAAAATAGGTATAAAACCAGAACTAATACATTTCATACATTGATTGCTATTTACTTTTCCTTTGAGTAGTTTCTTAAACATTTTCGATGCAGAGCCTGTCAGAAGCTCTCTCCCATCATAGCTTTGGTGTTTCCTCAGTGTCTAACCTTGCGATGCCAATATAGTTTGAACTTTCAGAAACAAAGTAATTAATTTTAAATACAACTCTGAACCTTTTCTTTGATTCAGTTCATCAAAAAAAACCACCAACAGAGCTATTTGTGATCTCACCGATCAGGGCCGGATCATCCATGACTGGACTTTATTAAGACAGTGTTAAGTATTGAATGCTAAATGTATTCTCAAAAGGCCTTATTTGTAACCCTACTCACCACACCCTCGCCCTCCACAAGAATAACAAACCCAACTGATATCTATTTTCCTTGTGCAACTGAGAACCTGTGAGTTTTGCTGCTGATTTCTTACGAAAAACCTTGATATGCAAGAGCCCTGTGAACTGGGAGCGATTGGGAGCAGAGGGATGCGAGGCTTGGACATGATATGCAATAGAAAACGATGAGGAAGAAGAGCCTTAATAAAGCAGTGGGACAGATCACGTTGTTGATGTGCTCATGAGCAGAGATGGTGTCCCACGAGGGCAGGACTAGGCTCGAGTTTCCTTACTAGGAGGTCGTTTTCCACCCACACGCAAGGCAAAGCAGCAGAATCGGTTTAGGTTAATTTGGCAAAAAAACCAGAGCGAGCACTTGTAATCAAAGTGGAGATGCAGAGTACTGTTTTGAATCAAAATGTTTCCAGCGCTTGCAGGTCTTGAGGTGTAGCTGAGGCTCAGCTCTGTGATCCCAAAGAGAACAGCTCAGCAGTTGTGTTGTGCTTTATTTAACAGATGAGAGAAAGAACTCTGAAAAAAATTAGTAATTAGAAAACCCCATCCTTTAAGTTCATTTTTTTTCTTGGAATAAATGCTGGTGTTGCCTGGAGTGAGTTGCTCTGGATGAGAATGGTCCCCAGGTATCTCACAGGGTGCAGCATCCCACCCCAGCTCTGGCTCCAGGAGGGAGATCCAGAAGATTTATTTTGGAGACTAGAGCTGAGGTAGGGCTCCATCCCTGGGCGCTGGGCTTGCCTGCAGCCACCACGCTCTCCCCACTTCCCCAGCAGCTCTTTTCTATTCATAAGCTCATCAGACACTACAAACTCCAGCCACCGCTGTGCTGTTGGCACATCCCGTTTTTTGAAGCATTCCTCCCATGAGCTGCAGGATGAGGGGCTGGCAGCTCCCTTCTTTCAGATGTTCTGGCTGCTGCTTTTACAGAGACAGGTCAAGTCCAGGGCTGGGATGTGGCACAGACCTTCTTTTTGACCCAAAAGCATCATTTGAAAGCACATTTCACCTGGCCTGCACTGTGCTTGTTACGCTTAATGTTATGAATATGGGACTTGTAATAAAACACCTTGTACAGGACTGGATAGCAATATTTATTGCATTTGAGAAATGTGCAATAGGGCATGAAGATCAGGCATAAAACATACTGACTATTTTATTATGTCTCGGCGATCCATGGAAACCCAGCTCAGTGTTTCAGGAAGATGGTAGTCACAAATACCAGCTGCCTTGTTGCTCTCTCTTTTATTCCTGCCGCTCTGATTTCACTCCCATCTTTGGTGGTCATCCCATCTCCACCCCAAAAATCTCTGTTAAGCAGCCTGGATCCATCATGGTATGGCACTGGCCCTTCCTGGGGTTTGGCAAAGTCATCCCTCTGCTACTTGACCCCAAAATTTGGAAATTGTCTTGAGCCACCCTCTTCCCTTTTGATCTTTGTGGAATATTTGGGTTGAAAGGGACCTTTAAAGGTCATTTAGTCCAACCTCCTTGTAAAGAACAGGGACTTCTTCAACTAGACTAGGTTCCTCAGAGCTCTGTGTGACAGGCCTTGAATGCTCCCAGACAAGTCACAGCTTCCCTGGGCAACCTGTGCCAGTGTTTCACCACCCTCGTAAAAAATTTCTTTCTCAGGTCCTTCTTCGCAGAGCTGCTCTCCATCCCTTCATCCTCCAGCCTGTGTGGTTCCCAGGGATTGCCCCATCCCCAGTGCAGCACCTCTTATTTGGCTGTCTTGAACCTTTTGAGTTTCCCATGGGCCCACTTCTCGAGCTTGTCGAGGTTCCTCTGGCTGTCACTCCATTCCTCAGGCGTATCAACCACACTGCTCAGCTTGGTGTTATCTGCACACTTGCTGAGGGTGACACTTTCCCACTGTCTGCATCATTGGTGAAGATACTGAACAGTCCTGGTCCCAGTACGGACCCCTGAGGGACACCACTGGCACTAATATCCATATGGGCATTGAGCTGTTGACCACTGCCCTCTGGATGTGATCATCCAACCAAATCCTCATCTTCTGAACAGTCCATCCATCAAACTCATCTCTCTCCAGTTTAGAAAGAAGGTTGCTGTGGGAGACTGTGGCAAAGGCCTTACAGAAGTCCAGAAAAATGACATCTGTAGCACTTCCCTTGTCCACTGATGGAGTCACCCCCATCAGAGAAGGCCACTGGGTTGGACAGACAGGACTTGCCTGTGGTGAAGCTGTATGGAGCCTCAGCAGAGCTTCTGGGAGAGTCTGTTCCATGATCCTCCCAGGCACAGAGATCAGGCTGACAGGTCCGTAGTTCCCAGGGTCCTCCTTTTTATACTTGTTCAGAATGGGTGCGATGTTTTGCTTCTCTCATTCTCCACAACTTCACCTGACTGTCATGACTTTTTAGATATCATGGAGAGCTACTTGGCAGCTACATCAGCCAGTTCCCTCGGGACTGTGGGATGCATCTCATCAGGTTCCATAGACTTATGTATGTTTAGGTTCCTCAGGTGGCCATAAACTTGATCTTCTCTCACAGTGGGAGGGACTTTGCTCCTGCAGTCCCTGTCCTGTGGTTCATCCACTCAAGGGTGGTGGGAAGAGAGGTTGCCTCAGCCTTCTCATTTCTTGGTACCCGTTTGCCAGTCATGTTACACCTTCTTTGACCCTTCCTTTTCAGTCTGTAGAACCCCTTCCTTGTTATTCTTTACATCTCTTGCCAAGTTCAACTCCTTCCGCACCTTGGCCTTACTCACCCCATCCCTACACGACCTGGAAGCATCCCAGTACTCTTCCTAGGATACCTGTCCCTGCTCCCACTGCCTGTGCATTTCCTCGTGCCCTGCAGTTGGGACCAGCAGGTCCTGACTCAGCCATGCCAGTCTCTTGCCTGCTTTGCCCAGTTTCTTACACCTGGAGATTGAGAGCCCTTGTGCTCTATGGAAAACGTCCTGAAAGATCTGCCAGCTCTGTTCTGCTCCCTCATCCCTGGGGGCAGTTTCACAGGGGATCCTATTGACTAACTCCTTGAAGAGCTGGAACTGTGCTTTCCTAGAATTCATCGCCACCTGCCTATCACTACCTCAAGGTTTTTATCACTTCCCACCTTTGCCTCGTCCCTTACTGTACAAGCTCCTATTTTCCGTTTGCCCTTCTTGGTGCATTTTTGTTTCTCATGGCACAGCTCACAGCTGTGGCAGGACTGGGAGGTGGGTCCCATCCATCCCTGCCCACCACCCACACACCCAGGGCTCCCTGTGCCTGCCTGCACTGGCTCCCATCTCTGCCCGTCCTCTTGCCCAGTCCCAGTGCAACTTCCATCCTTCTCACACCTTCGAGTTGGGCTCCTGGCTGGGGCAACAAAGCCAAGCCACACAAAAGATGTTTATTCTGCAGCATCTTTTCTACTTTATCTCATTCCACTCCTACTCTGCCATGTCCCACCGAGCACTGGTGTGGGCAGTGCTGCTCTCCTGAGTTTGGGGGACTTACAATTGGCAGTGACATTAAAAAGCAGAAGCCATCTGCTTCCAAAGCATGGTCATAAAGTCTGTCCAACAGGAGAACAACACAGGGCAGTGCAGCTTGAGCCCTTGGCTCTTGCTCACCTCAGAGCTGGAGCAGGAGCTGCCTGCGAGCAGGGGAAGGTGACACTCCCCACTGTCCCACGGGGTGTGACTCTCCCGGGATCTGGGAAAGGATCCGTTCTCTGTGCTGGGCAGATGTCCTGCAGAACGAAACCCTGCAGCAGCTGAGCAGGAGCCAGCCCACCCCATGGCCATCGTTTGCTGGACATACTTGCATATAGAGGTTTTGTAAATAGAAAAATATCACTGATGGGGATCCAATAAAAACCTGTTGGGTTTTTATTTTAAAAAAATCTTACCAGGTTTACATGTTGCTTTTCTTTTTTCTAAGCATAAGAGGGTGGATGTTTTTGAAAAATGTCTTGAGAGTAATGACTTGCAGACCAGAGGTAGCCAGGCATTTTGGGAGGAGGAGGAGGAGAAGAAGGAGGGCAGAGGCAGCCACAGGGCTGTCCCATCCACACTGTGCCATATGACTGCTCAGAGAGGAAAAGCCAAGGCTGGCTCAGCCTGGCCATGATTGCTTTGAGAAACCATTGTTGCTCTGTTTGCTCTTTTAAGAAGTCAGGATTGCTGTTAATTTTTTGGCATTATGGCTCAAATGAGCCTCGAACCAAAATAAAGATGTTTGAAGCATTGTCATCCTTCACCTGCTGGACCACGTTCTTTCCCTAAGCTCCCGATCTAGCAAAGCACTTAGGTGGAGCTTGCACCCCAAGGCTCCCGCTCCCTAAGTGCTTTCTTGGCTGGCTGGTGATGTCAAATCCCAAGAAAAACTCCCTTGAAGTCAGTGTAAGTGAGAAGAGATTCAGGTGCGTGGACTTGGGTTGGTGCAGGATCAGGCCCTCGGTCTTTTCTCAAGTCGGTGTGTTGGATTTGCCTGTGCAGCTCCCAGGGGGCCCAGTGGAGGTTGCAGGTTCAAGCCGCTGACATCTGTCTGAGAATGTGCCTCTTTAGCTCTTCAGCGTGTGAAATAATGCAAAAAAAAAAAAATATATATATATAATAAACAAAGTACAATGTCTGTGGTGGAAGCAAGGCTTTTCAAATCTGTTTCTCAGGTAAACAAGTGACACTAATGACAGTGGAGTAACAGCCATCTAAGGGAATTGGGATGTGAAGCAGGAGGATTCCCTCCATCTCGCAGGACGCTTGGGTTACCAGACACGTTTACTGAGCCTTTAAACACTTGGTGCAAAAGGAAACGAGAAATCAAATTGGTCTTTTCACTACCCTTCGCTAGCTAGACAGACAGACGTCCATTTCAAAAGCACAAAGGGAAGACTTAGACCTAGACTAAACCACACACACACACAGAAAAGAAACCAAGGTACCAGTGAAACTCCTTTTGTCTCTTACTCCCGGTGGGAAGCAGGGTAGAAATCCAAGGAGCTGCTCTGTTCCGCTGCCCCGGCGCCGGCCGGGCGCCTCGACTGCTGCCTCCAGAGATGTGAATGTACTGCTCCTTGAGTTCCCTTCCATAGAACTAGAGGCACCTCGTTAGGAAGTTGCTCCTGTTTTATGGTGCTAAAGAAAACTTTTATCCCCCCCTTGAGCATTTAAGAACTATTAAATGGCCCTTTTTATGAATGTAACATATCCATTTCTGTTCCACATTTTACACTGCAATTTTAACATGTTTGGAAATGATTTGCCTTTTTTCTTTTAGAATAAGCTTTATAAATATTCTGTAGAGTCAATTGAAGTATAATTCTTAAGGATCACTCTAAGACGCCTACAAAATCTTGTATATTTTTAAGTGTGCCAATTTGTAAAATATTTTGTAAGTGTATATTTTTCTTAGAAAAGTGCTGTGAAGTGTTTGTATGTGTGAGGTTTCCCTTTTTTTGCACCTTCGGGTGTTAATAAAAGGATGTATACTTAAAAGTTTCTGGTTTTAAAAACCAAAATACAAAGAAAAAAATTAAACTTTTGTTGGGAATTTTGTAATAAAAAGAAATGTTGTGAAAGAGTGTAGTGATATTGTGTAAAGGAAACTGGAAAATTTGTGAGCGCTTTGCTGTTTTATAGATCCTCTTGTAAATTATTCTTGTAATATTTTGGGTTTTGTTGTTCTTGTTGCAAAGGTTTTAAATATTTGTGACTGACTCTGTATGGTGAAAACGTCATATTGTTAACTTGCTGAGTTTTGTTATATTGTTTATGGAATAAATAAAAAAATTAAAAATCTCATTTTAAGATCATGTATGAAGAAGGAATTAAAACTGCCATTTATTGAATATTAGGAATCGGTTTTTAATTGAGAAATGGAAACTTCAAGTCAACACAGAGTTAACGCTTTGCCTTCCCAGGGCACAGAGATGGGTTTGGGCTTGTTGGAAGGGGAGGCCCTTCCCAACCGCCTGTGCTGGGGGAGTGGATTCCCCATCCTGGCAGAATCCCAGCAGTGCCAAGAAGCACTTCCAGACTGGCCTTTTCCTGGGAAGGAGCAGGTGGGTGCAGTGAAATGACACTGTCTTCATTTTCTTACAGAAAAGGCATAAAAATTACTTGTTTTAAAAATGACTGTTCCTTTCATTAGCCCTTGATAGCAACAATGGGGAGGGAAGAGAGGCATTAATTCAGGTTGGGGTCTTCCAGGCCCTGCCAGCAGAAAGCAGGACGTGGACACCATGTTCAGCAACTGGATCCCTTGGCAAGGGGCTGGGAAATGATCCCCCTCACACACAAGCTGCCCGTTCACAGGTGGGTTTCAGATGAGCAAAACAGGGCACAGGATTTCAGTGCTTCTGCCAGTCCTGCGAATGTCGATGTCTTCACAGAATCCCAGGATATGCTGAGCTGGAAGGGACCCACAGGGATCATCCAGTCCAACCCTCAGCCCTGCACAGGACCATCCCCAAGGGTCACCCCCTGTGCCCCAGAGGATCATCCAAACCCTCCTGGAGCTCTGGCAGCCTTGGGGCTGTGCCCACTGCCCTGGGGAGCCTGGTCAGTGCCCAGCCACCCTCTGGGGGAAGAACCTTGTCCTGAGATCCAACCTGACCCTGCCCTGACACAGCTCCAGGCCATTCCCTGGGTGCTGTCCCTGGTCCCCCCAGAGCAGAGCTCAGTCCTGCCCCTCCTCTGCCCCTGCCCAGGCGGTTGGAACTGCAGTGAGCTCTCCCCTCAGCTTCCTCCAGCTCAACACACCGAGTGCCCTCAGTGTCTTCACACGGCTTCAAATGAAGGCCCAGCACCATCTTCGATGCCCTCCTTTGGACTCTCTAATAGTTTAGTAACATCTTGTATAAGATGTTGGGAGCCCAGAGTAGCGAGTGGGGCGAGCGCTGGGGTGGGGCTGTTGGCCAGGGAAGGCCATGGACAGCTCAGCTTTAAGGACTGAACCTGATCTGGTGCTAGAAGGGTTTGCTCACCAGTAAGTAAAACTTGTAGAGGGACTGGCCAAGCCCATGGCCACCAAAACCGTCTGGTCTATCCTATATGGCATCGATCCTATGACTGGAAATAGTTCCAGTTTTGTAGTGCAGGTCTTGGGGACAGAGTTTTTAGCAGGTCCTGTTGCCATAGGACAAGAAATGATGATTTTAAACTGAAAGAGGGTAGATTCAGACTAGATCTGAAATTTTTTACAGTGGGGGTGGGGAGGCCCTGGCACAGGTTGCCCAGAGACGCTGTGGCTGCCCCATCCCTGGAAGTGTCCAAGGCCAGCGTGACGAGGGCGTTGAGAAACCTGGAAGGCTGATGTTTCTCTGAGCTATTACTGCAGGTTGTCTCTAAAATCAGGATTATGTTGCTCAAAAACATTCTTTGGGGACCCTGTTGCAATCTTGTGCTTTCTGCAGGGAGACCCAGCACTGGCACAACCCTGGGCTGGCCCGGCCGGTGAGCCTGAGATGTGGCGGGTCTGTGGTTGGAGAGAGTGGTACCAAAACACACTTAATTAAGAGTAGAGCCTTCATATACTTGAGTAATGCCACAGAAAGGGCCTGTTAAATGTGTTTGTGTTGATCGAGGGCATTTATATTATAAGCACATATAATTAAAACACTCATAACTTCTGGATGAACTGTCATCCCTTGCTGTGTACAACCCAGTGACTTTTCCTTGTGAGTGAAAGCAGAGTCAGATTTTAATTTAATTCCACTTGGTGGTATTAAAGCAAGATGGCTTCTCCATCTTGCCAGTGGGAGCTGCTCTCTGGCTGGTGATGGCTGGGCAGGGACAAACGTGCCCTGGGTGACACCAGTCTTTCCTCAGCGTCTCTTGGGTTGGCCTAGTGGCCTTCACTGCATCCTGAAGCAGCAATAGAATTTTGCAGCCAATTTCATAGGATGGTTTAGAACACCTTCACCTCCACTCAGGAGCTGAGCTTTCCCTCTACATTTTCTTGCTTGGTTTTTGCTTTCATTTAATGCACCTCTTGCTGCTGAGCACTCCAAGGGAGGATTTGCAATATGCTGCAGCCTAAGAAGCTGGAGTGTGAGAGAAGCAGCGATGGAAAAAATGATCCATCAGCACCTCAGCTTTGTTTAACTGCCCAGTGAGCTTAGCAAAACCCCTTAGAAAGGGTCAGAAGTGCCAGCCAGTGGGCCCAGGCTGCATCCCAAGGGCTCACTTTATGCTGTGTTTAGGGATAGTGTAGATGCAGTCTGAAGGGAGATGCTGCAGCCCCAGCAGCATCTCAGTTTGTGTGCTGTGCCAACACCTTGGCTGCATTTCTTACCTCCCATTTCCAAAGGAAGAGAGCCTGGGGACGCTGTGGCTGCCCTTTTCACCTTGGTGGGCCTTTCCTTCAGTTGGTAACGTCACATCTCAAGGACTCAAAATGTTTCTTCCCAAGTCTTGCCTGTGGGCTGTTGTCTGTCTCGCTAACGAAACCTTCACACTGCACCACCAGCCCAGGGCACGTGTGCCACTGGCTCTCCTGGGCTCCTTGGCAGAAACAGGTTAGCACAAGGTGGGAACATTCCCATAAAATTACCTGGTGCTGCAGCATTTGCAGGCTCGAGACCTCTAGGGCTTAAATTGTGGATGCATTTTCTGTCTTCATGCAAGAAAGTCAATAGAAAAAAAAGGTGAATTGTTTCATTTAGGGTGTTCATAAGTGCTTCTCTTCAGTGTATTTCAAACTTAGAAATATATTTAGCTTCCCCAGAGTCAGCACAGAGACCAAGCCTGCCCCAAATCTCAGCTGCAAGCTCTGCAAGTCCCAGCAGCCACGCGTGGGACTGTCCTTTCTCCCACCTGGCACTGCAACGGCCCCAGCACAGCTGATCACCTTCCACTGGCAACATCCCATTCAGGAGGATTTTTACACCTCACCAAATCCCAGGTGTGAACTGTCAGAACAGGTGCCATGTGGTTTATGTTAATAAACACCCACAGGCTTCCCCCCCCACCAATTTTTTATGGGATTACACCTATAGCAGCAGCTTTTGCTTTGCAAATATACTTTGTGTTGCAGCGAAAGCATTGGTTCAATAAAGCACTTAAGCATACACTTTATCTTAAGCATGTTGGAGATTACATCCCTCTTTAGCAAAGCATTTAAGTATGTGCTTAATTTAAGGATTTAATTAAGGATTTTAATTGTAGACTTCAGTATGTGCTTACCTGCTTGGCTGAATATGGGTGAGATTACTACATGCTGAAGATTTCTACATAAAGTAAGTGACTAATTCTGTCTGAATGAAGATGTTACATTATTCTCACACAAGGCAGTTAAAATATAAATAGGAAAAAGGCAAGTGGCAGTTAACTCGATTCTTCCAGCTGAAAGTAGCATCCACGACCAAATCTGAGTTGATTAAAATCTAACATTATTAGTTATAACCTTTAAAGTGACATTACAGATTAACAGAAAGCAGCACCTTAAAAATGAGTCTCCAGCTCATAAGCTTTAATTATGAGAAAGGAAGAATTCAGCCACCGTCTCCCTCTCATCGGTGACAGCGACCTTGAAATGGAAATGGCCACCAACTAATGGGCTGTGGTGTCATTTCCCCAATCATTACAGGGCTTAAGCTGATTTCCTAAGGAAAGAGAATTTCTGCAATTGCATTGCCAGCCTGTCTTTTGGACCATTTCCATAGCTTTTGAACTCTGTGACAAATTTCATCTAATTGAGAAAAATAAAAGGATTCCAAAGATATCAAGGTCCAGCAAGCTTAATGCAAAACAGGTAACTGGTTTTCTTTTTCTCCAGTAGCATTTGCTGTCACTGGAGAGCTTTCTCCATCGCAGGACTGAGACACTGTGCTGGTTTTGGCTGGGATGTAGTTCATTTTCTTGAGTTCATTCTTGACAGTGCAGGGCTGCATTTTAGACTTGTGCTGAAAAGAGTGTTTTTGTTATTGCTGAGCGGCATCAAGGCCTTTCCTGCTTCTCCTAGCAGCGAGGATGCTGGGGATGCACAAGGAGCTGGGAGGAGACAAAGCCAGCACAGCTGACTCCAACTGACCCAAGGGATACCCCAGACTGTGTGGCATCATGCTCAGCATAAAGGTGTGGGAAGAGAAGGAAGCGGGGATTGAAACTTCACTCCTGCATTTCTTAACCCACGGATGTCTCTGAAGCTCACAAGCTGCCACATGCTCAGAAGACATCCATGTTTGCAATCCTACCTGAATGATTGGTTAGGGTGTTTATTTTATTGCATGCCTGGAAAGTGTGTAGGATTTGTGAGGCCACACCTCAAGTCCTGTGTCCAGTTCATTCACCCTCAATTCAAGAAGGAAATTGAGGGGCTGAAGTGTGTCCAGAGAAGGGCAAAGGAGCTGGGGAAGGGTCTGGAGAGTCAGTCACATGAAGAATGGCTGAGGGAGCTGGGAGGGCTCAGCCTGGAGAAAAGGAGGTTCATGGGGGACCTTACAGCTCTCTGCAACTCCCTGAATGGAGGTTGTAGCAATGTGGGAGTTGGCCTCTTCTCCCAGGCAACCAGTGACAGAACATGAGGACAGAGCCTCAAGCTGTGCCGCAGAAGGTTCAGGTCGGGCATCAGGAAGAATCACTGTGCAGTGAAGAATCACTGCAAGAGTGGTCAGGCATTAGAAGGGGTTGCCCAGGGAGGTGCTGGAGTCCCCATCCCTGAAGGTGTCCAAGGAATGACTGGATGTGGCACTCAGTGCTCTGGGCAGGGTGACAAGGTAGGGATCGGGCATAGGTTGGACTTGACGATCTTGGAGGTCCTTTCCAACCTTAATGACTTTGTGATTTCAACACTCAGCAGTGATACACCTCAGAAGCCCAGCAGTCCCTGTGCTTTACTGCTAAAAGCAACCAAACACCCTTGTTGTTTCTTTGCTGGCAGCAGCCAACAGACAAGCAAGGAGGGTGTTGTGACCCACAGCTGCTGCCCACGGGCAGAGGAGAAAGTGGCTCTGGCTGTGCCAAGGTACCTGAGATGAGAGACCAGAGAGACACCTGGTCCTGCTGGGATGGGTTGACAGAGCTTCATGGTCAGCCCGCCGTGAGCTGCAGTGACCACCGTGAGCTCCAGCGATGTTCAGGACAGTGGCTGGGAAATGGGTCACAGATGGGAGATCAGACACTGCGTAAGAACTAAGCTCATAAAAAATGGTGAGGAAGCTTCTGCTCCTTCAGGCTGTAGTGGTTTTCCTGAGGGGAATCCTGCGTGTTGGCAAGACAAGCTTAAATCCAGCCCTTTGTTGATGCTTTACCTTCACCCTTGGGCTCCCTTCGCAGTTCAGAGGAGGAGCCCATGTGTGCCCATCCTGCCCATGGCTCAGGCAGCTTTAGCTTTAATCACACTGAGGGACACTGTGGAAAGGCGAAGGCTGAGGCACCATGTGACACTCTTAGGTCCGTCCTTAGGCCGCTCAAATCTGAGAGTGCTAAAATTAAGGTCTTTTCGTCTTTTTGTGTGATATCTCAAGGTATCACAAGCCCTGACTGGATTTTTCTTTTAAAGTTCATATTTTGAGCAATCCTAAAACGCAGAAGGGGAAGTAATTGTCATCCAGAGAGAGAGACCAGCCAGCAGATACACCGACAGGGCACCCATTCAAGAGCCTTTCCTGCAGATGAGTTGCCCAGGGAGACAACCCAGGCAGCCAAAATCACAGTTGCTTATTGGTCTCTGTCCCTGGGACAGAAGGATTTAAACAAGTGAGTTTCTGTGGAATTTTCTGTTCTCCATCTCTTTGTTTTCCGCATGACGCATAAGAGATGCTTCTACTTCTCCTTGTCTATACCTGCACCTTTTTTTCTTTACCCTCAGATTTCATTCAGGGATCTTTTAGACTGCATGATTATGCAAGATTAGCTTCCAGCCTTTTAATGGAAATAACAACAGGGGCAGCTTCAGACAGCAAATCCACTTGCTGAGAGAAAAGTACTTAAGGGATGTGTTCTCTGGAGCACGAGGAATTTTATAGCTCGTTTGTGTGGCAGAAGTGTCTCGAGAATGGTGGCTGTAAGCTGGCAAAGTGGGGAAAAAAGGGAAGGGAATGTTAGGGAAAGGGAAAAGGAAGGGGAAGGGAAGGGAACACACCCACATTGTGTGTTCAGTCTGTCAGCTATGGTTCATGTGAGCTGGTTTTGCCACTCAAGGCATCACCCCCTCAGCATCACTCAGCATCACCAAACGGACCTTCAGCTGATGTTCCAGAGCCCATAACCTGGGCAGTGCCTGACACACCAGCCTGTCCAACAGATGCCACGTGTTCCTTATTTTTTTGCACATTGCCCATCTTCCATCTCCTCTGAGAGGAGGCGAAAGAGAAACCTGTGGCGTTTAAAAAGTGGAAATGGCAAAGATGTCTTGAGCTGTGGTACCAAAGCCACGATGAGCAGGATCCTTTGTGCCTTCCACTGTGCAGTACAGTGTGACCACAAGAACCTCTGTGTGGAGGGCAGGGCTGGCACTGACGTGCTCCTGTTTCAGTGCACTACCAGTGCAGAGAGAAGAAAGTCTCTGCCACTTCCGAGCTGTATAAGGTACATGACCTACAGATGAGGCAATCTAATTTTATCCTGTAGTGAGCACTGGTGCACCTGTATAATGAATAGCACATTATCACATCTTTGCTTGACTATCTCAATATAATATATTAATATAGTCTTCATAGCCTTTGGTTATCATGTTATTTGTTCTTTAATCTAATGTATTTGGAGCAACTGGCTAGCGAGATGCAGTCCTATTTATCCTTCTAAGGACAACAATAGCAGGGATAAATATTAAACTGAAGGAAGGAATGAAAAAAAAATAGCAGCTCTATTTGTGCTATGCCGAGATGCATTTCTTGGCAGCCCCAGAGATTCAACAGTCTGGTATTTATCACGATGAAATGCAGAAATGTCTGATGATTACATGCAGGGAAATAAAGAGACTGAGCATAAACTGCAGACTGAGAGATAAGGGCACATTTTTACAGCAGGCAGCTGCTAAAACAGGGCTATGTCAAGGCAGCCCCGAGCTGCAGCAGAGGAGGGTGCTCAGGCCAGGGCAGTGAGGGGGCAGAGCTGAAACCAGGGATAAACAGGACAGTTTAAAACCAAGGAGAATTAGGCAGCCTGCTTAATCATGTTATTTAACACCATGAGGATTATTTTCAAGGAATTTATCCTTCCTTCATCTCCCATTGGGGAGAAGCAAAATGCCAGCGTTGGCTGTGGAAACTATTTCAGATCTTTCTTTTTGAAATGAGCCCCTGGCGTGTTCAGTGAGGGAATCTGTCCAGCAGTGGCTGGAGCTGTGTCAGGGATTTAGCATCATCCCAAATCACCTGAGGACACAGTCTGCCTCTGGGTACACATTGGATCCTGGGCACCCACTGGATTTTGGCTCTGTTTGAAGGTGGGTGCTTGGCACAACCCCTCGGCGATGCTTCCAGTCTCTATCAGAGTTCTGACACCAGGATTATTGAAACCAAGAGTTGAAGAGTCAGTTTTCTCACTGAATCTGAAAAGCCCAAGGAGCTCCTGTTGTGAGACAGTCACTGTAAGACTTTGGGTCAAGGTTGTTTAAAGTTAGGGTTGGGATTTGAGAACAGAAAGGTGCAGATGTCTCAATTATTGCCAAGTCTGTGAAGTTACTATCCCACAGAAAACATGCGGAGATGGATGGGTGCTATCCCATAGGAAACTTGATGAGATGGATGGGTGCTGTCCCACAGGAAACCTGATGAGACGGATGCCATCCCACAGGAAACCTGATGAGATGGATGCTATCCCACAGGAAACATGCTGACATGGAGGCTCATGTTGGTTCTGGAGAACAGCACTTGTGTTGTCAGGCAAGGAGTGATCACTAGTTTAATTTTAGGGCTATAGTTATGAACCAGGTTAAGATTACAGTTCAAAAAGGGAAATGTGCCATTGCCTGCACTATTCTGGACATCACACAGGCCCCGTTCTTGTTTGATGGATGAAGGATAAAATATGATGGATGAAGGATGATGATGAAATTCATTATTCTATACAGAGGGAGAGAAGCTCCTGATTTTTAGCAGTCATATCCCAGTGGTGGAAGTCCTCCACTTCCCTGACATGAGCACAGAGATAAAGTAACGCATGATCCTTGTGTTCTGGCTTCATTTCATCCTTTTGTAGTATGGCATTTTTGATGCAAGACTCAAGGGAATGGTGAGTTGCACTCTAGAGCTGGCATCTCCTAAGAACCATTCAATAAAAACATATGGACATGCTGTATATGATAGAAATCTTATGGTCTTTGTAGGGTTAGCATAGGTAGTACCATGAGTCTCTGCTTGGCAAACTGATCCTTCCCTCATCCTCTTTGCCCCAAATAAAACCAACCAGCATTTTAGGATCAATAATCTCCTCTCCTGCAGCCTCTGAGGCTGGAGAGCAGACCCTGTCACTCAGCAGTGCCAAGGGCATCAGAAGCAATTAAAGAAAAATTAGAATTGATTTGAAGAATGTAATAATCATTCATCTAGCTGGGGGGGGAAAGGTTTTTATCATTGAAATATTAGAAAGAGTAGCATTTACACTCTGCTAAGTATTATGGCACCCACAGAGTCTGAAACCTCAAGGTAAATTATTCAATTCTAAAGAACAAGAAAACAACAGTGTTGCAAATCAATGCAAGAGGCTAAGGTGGTTAGAAGTGGGCAGGGAAGGCTTTCTAACTCCAGTCTGGGCCCAGAGGAAGAAGCCAAGTATCTCTCTGCCATGCCTGCCTCTCCATAGCAATTTTGCTTCTCAGCACATCATGCCCAGCCCATTCTGTAACCATTCCTACAGCTCCTGTTGCATGTTCATCCATCACAGTTCTCATATGTCCTGTCCTGGTGAGGCAGATGTCCCACTGCAGGGGAAACTTAAATGAGGATGCTGATCTCCAGGTACAGAAGACAGAAAACCAAAGGTAAGTAACAAAACAAGGTGTTTGGAGGGAGAAACTGAAAACTGTGGCTGCCCTTGGACAGGCAATTTTGCCACTCTGTGCTCGGCTTCTTGCTGCTCCACTGAGGCACAAGGAGCTTCACTGAACTTTGCAAAGCCTTCAGTAAGTGCCACATTTTCCTTTCATGTTCTTGGATGTCCCTGCTATAGAACACATACATCAAACCCTGTCCGTAAAGGAGCAATTAAACTGCACTGCTAAAGGGATATCATAGGATGGGCCTGATTACAGCTCACTCAGAAATGCCTTCCCTAGTCCCAGGCTCTTTGACGTGATTCTCCCTGCCTTCTCTGAATTTCTTCCTGCATTAATTTCAGCCAGTCCTGGGATTATTTGAAAAAGGGCCTTGGGGGACTTATTCAAAGGCACTGCCACCACGGACGACTTTGCTTTCTGAACTGAAGCATTTCACTCCTATCTGTCTGGACATATGAGCTGCTCAGCACTGCTTCATTAGGCAAGTTATTTTTAAATTCCCAGAAAGAGCAAAACACTGAGAGAGGAATTAGCATTTGCTGTTGAAACAGCTGCAAAAAAAAATATGCAGAAGGCACTGCGGGTCCCCCCTGCCAGCACTGTGATTAAGCAGGCAGCAGTACCCAGGCCCTGACACAGCTCAGGCTGCTCAAGGGACATAGAAATCATGCTCTGAGATAAGGATTGGTAAGTGGCCATCACAATTGTGTTCTGGATGTAAGAGGGTGGCCATCAACACTGAATAGTGAAAAATCTTGGAAATATCTCTCTTCCTCCAGCCCCAGCCTGTGTTTCCCACTTTTTCTTCCCCGCATTCTTCTCCTAAGGGTTTTGACTCATAACACCTCCATTCTGGTTTCTCCACACCAATGAAGGAAAGGATAAAGGCTGCCCAGAGTCCTTCCTTCCCCTAAACAACAACCAAGTCCTGGTGGGCACCCAATACTTTCAAAATGCCAAGGGACAGCAGTAAAGCTGATGGTACTTGGTTGTATTCTCACTCTGTAGCATGTTTAAGTTTCCCAGTGGCTAATCCTGCTCTTCCAGCACGGAGTTAAGGCAAAAGGCACAGCAATAAACTGTCAGAGGCATGTTTTGGTAGCTGTTGTTTTGCAAACGCTGATTGCCCTGAGGATGGTGCTGCTGAGGGCAGCTGTGACTCACACTGATAATGTTCATAATGCAAGAGAAAAGGGTTGAATACAGCCTGGGCCTGAGAAGAGAGGAGAGTTTAGGTGAAAACGGCCTTTTCACCCACCTGGGAGCACACAGGCATCACAGCCAGGGAGATTGTGCCTGGTTCACCCCTCCCTTTGGCCCTGCCTGCAGCCACAGGGTTTCTGTATTTATTGAGAACAAATCTAGCAGGAGCTGTTCTAATAACCTGCTCCCAATTCCTGCCTAATGAAGGCTGCCAGATTTCTCTGAATTAATTCTTGTTCAAACTAGAGTGCTTCCTTTGGAAAAAAAACTATCTCATTAAGTATTTCCAGTGATTCTTCAGTGACAGGAATTCTGCCACAGCTGGCCAGTTGTGGCTGGATTGTTTCAGTGGATAGCTTTCCCCATTCCTAAAATATCCAGCGACCTGGATTGATGTCCAGCTACCAAATACCACTTTGCCAGATAAATCATAGAATCCCAGACTGGTTTGGGTGGGAAGGGACCTTAAAAATTATCTCGTTCCACTCCCTGCCATGGGCAGGGACACCTTCCACCAGACCAGTTTGCTCCAAGCCCCATCCAGCCTGGCCTTGCCTTGAACAATTCCAGGGATGGGTCAACCTCTGCCAGGGCCTCACCCCCCTTTAGTGTTAACTCTGCCGTTTGCCTTCCTAAAGGCTGCAATTTAAATGTCCCTTCACTTTTTATTTCTTAATAAAAGGTGTTCTTTGGGTGTTTTCTCGCTAAGGTGTGCTTTCAAGCCCTCAGGGAAGTTTTCCTGGAGCCCACAGACCATTGTCTTTCTTGGCCCTCCCTTTTCGGTTCCTCTTGGCAGAGCATCTCATTAGGAGCTCATCTTCAGCCGATTATTCCTTTTCTTAGTCACTATTCTCCATGACTTTGTCACACACCCCTTAGTCCAGCTGCTGCTCTATTCTTAGGCTAACGACTTTACATCTGGTGGCATTGAAAAAATTGTTTATTTAAGCTCAGCTCATTAAGTGATCTAGATTAGGTTTGGTATCAGCGACCTGCCCCAACTTCTGTGCAGCTGCAGATCACCAATAATGATTTGGCATTTTCTTGCAGGTCAGCGATCACACATTAAGTGTGTGGGGTCAAGATCCCACAGGAAGGGAGCTCTGCCGAGTTCCATGGCACTTCTGCTTATAATTACTCTTGGAAACCTATCAGTTAGTTTTCAGTCTAATTAATATTTGCCATATTGACTTTCACCATATTTTGATTGAGAAAGAGGAATGATGTAAGACAAGATCATGTGAGCTATGACATTAAGGAAAATATCTGGCTAACCTGACAAAGCCTACTTTTCTTACTGTTACATTATCTCCTTGAAATGATTTATTAACCCATTATTTATTAGAATTTATTAGTTCTTAGATATCCTTGATCACAAATGTCCAGGAGTATCTTTCATTAACTTTTTAGGCACAAATGGCTGCAAGGGATTTCCTCTGGCCTCTTCTTCTCCCTGTGAGGGGCCAACTGCCCTCCCCTGGTTCCCACTGCCCACTGCTGCCCAGAGCCAGGGCCCCACTGCAGCCACGCTCTGTGCTGGCAGAGTTATTTCCCAGAGCTGTGCAAACCTTGGGATTTGTGCTGTCCAACCCACTGGCCCCACAGCTCCTGCCCCACACTCTGCACCAGGGGGGCTCCGGGCAGAGCTCACGGATGTTCCCCAAACCCCACACGCTGCTCCTGCCACTGCCAGCTCTGCCCTCTGAGAGCTCAGCGCTGCTGGGTGGGAACACCAACAGCCAGGGCTCGGGAACACTGAGGAGATTTGGTTTTCTGTCTCAGCAGAGAAAAAAGGAAGTGATTTTAGAACTGAGGAAAACCAATCTCCCTTTAGAACCGTTCACCAGCACAGAGGAGGCAGTGTCCCTGTCCCTGCAGTGGGGCTGTTTCAGCAGTGGTGCCACTGTCCCTGTCCCTGCAGTGGGGCCGTTTCAGCAGTGGTGCCACTGTCCCTGTCCCTGCAGTGGGGCTGTTCCTCAGCCTGTACCCCTCTGCTGTTGGGGCCTGTGCTCTCCTGCAGGAGAGGCCATGGAACAAGGCCTCCGGGACTGCTGCCGCTCCATCCGCATCGGGAAGATCCTGATCCAGAGCGACGAGGAGACCCAGCGAGCCAAGGTGTACTACGCCAAGTTCCCTCCAGACATCTACAGGAGGAAAGTCCTGCTGATGTACCCAATTCTGAGTGAGTGTCTGTCACCTTTATGGACAGTCAGACTCCTCTGAGCGGGGAGGGCCTGAATGAAAGGAAACCCTCCAGATTCCAGGGGCTTGGATGAGGTTTTCTGCTTGGTTTAGGTGACAGAGCAGGGAATTGCCAGGACACACATTAGTCAGCTGCACCAGTGGGAATGCAAAGCAAATCCTTTGGCCATGGAGGTGTTTGGGAGAAAGGCTGAAGATTAAGACTTGATATAAATTGATTTTTTTAAAATTTTGCCATAAGAAAAGATTCAAACGGTATTTTTCTCATGCTATCAAAAACCATTTTTTGATTAATATTATAATCTGAGAAGTAAATTACTTTAAAATTAAACTAAGTTAATGCTAACAACAAAAAAAATTATTCTGGTAAGGAGTTTGTCAGGATGAGGTAACTTTTCCAATCTAAGATTTCATTCTCTTGTACCTGTGGAGCTTTTGATTTCCATTTGACTATTTTAGATGAGTTTTCTTGCCTCGGGGTTTTAATAAAATCCACCAACTTCTGTATTTAAAACCTGGCAGAGTTGGCTTTTTCAGAATAAAGATGAAGCTCCTTCAATAGGAAACAAGTTTTCTACAACTGATACAAGCAGAGGTGAGAGTTTTCCAGGGAGAAAGGACAGAATCATCATTCACTTGCACATGGATATTCTTGGATGACCAAGGACTAGTTTGTCAACTAGGGGGGAAATAAAATCTGTTTTTCCCCCCACAGGTACTGGTAACACTGTCATTGAGGATGTCAAAGTGCCTGTAGAATATGATGTACAACAAGCTGTCATGATCCTGCTCGGCCTGTTCTCTACACTTATGGCATGTTCAGGCCTTTGGTGTCTCTCAAAAGGTGCCAAATCCATCATCCAGGAATTCCCAGAAATCACCATTTTAACTACAGAAGTGCATCCTGTTGCACCAACACAGAAGTATTTTGGAACAGACTGACAATCTCAGAACAACTGGATGTGACTCTATGATATTACAAGAGGTTTTTTCTATGTTTTATTATTGTTGGGTTGTCAAGGGCAGGTTTGGGAACCTTTTTGGCCAAAGGGGGAAATACTTGACTTAGGTGAGTTCTGGCCTGAACAGGGATCAGGTACAAAGCACTCTGGTTACATGGCCGAGCACCTCCCTCTTGGGGTTGTTAAACTGCCACACTCTGCTTTAACTCCTTAGTCTTCTATAACCTGACTTTTGTTGGTAAAACAGCACCTAAGTAAGTAAACATCATGAAAGAATTCCTTTGGGACTTTTCCACAATGCAGGTACAGATCTGTCCTACAGACCCCTCCAGTGAAAGTGGAAATGGATTTTAGCCCTGAAAGAGCCTCTTGTGTGTTAAAACCCTGAATATTTTCTCTCTTTTGTAACCTGCAGCAGTGGCCTGCAGCCTGAAGAATTTCTGTTTTCCAGTGCATTTACTCAGCATATCTCACAGAACTTCACACATCCTGCATTTATCACACTTTTTGTATGTAACTTTCTTTAGGAAGCTACAGAAAAACAAAGTCAATTTAGAAAGTAAAGAGCAGCCCAGCTTTAACTCCAGGTAGCGTGGAGAAAGTCAGAATTCCTGCCTTTACACTGCCCAGTTTGTCCTGGGCTGGAACATCAGTGAAAATTGGCTTTACCTTCCTGCTTAGTTCCCGGCTCTGCCACTACTTTGAGTATACAAGGATCTGAGTTTGGCAGGTCTTTTATTTTTAATTTTTTTTGCTTCAGGTTTAGAAGCTCCCAAGAGATTCAGATTTTCCTCACCTCACTGCATTTGGATTATTACTTATCTATACTGTGAATGAGTTATTTTAATATCTTTTAGGAGGAAAAAAAAAAGGCAAACCAGCATTTTTCTCATCTATCACTGCATTCCTAATAAGCAGTTTTTAAAACCCTAAGGGATTTAAAGCAAATTTATTTACCCTCGTTGAAGGAAACGACATTAAACTTACCATGGAAAAGTGTTGTAATTCTCTTTTGCTGTACATACAGTTGCAAATTGAAAACATTTAAGTAGGTATTACACCATGCTTTTGCTATAGATTTTGGATTTTTTCCCTACACTGCAAAGTTCTCTATGCAAATCTATTTTCCCCTACAAGATTTTGAAATATGCTGCTATACCACTCCTAATTTTGTCAAAGCTGTTAAGGAGATGTGGTTGCACAGGTCATTAATAGTTATTAATGTCAACTGAATACTGAAATCCACTAAGTAGTTTTGAAAAATCAGAGCGTATTCTGTACCTGATCGACTCTGTGAAGCCATCTGGGAATAAATCCACCAAATCACACTGAGGGAGGGACTTCTCCTCAACACTCTGCTCTGGACCTCAGCTGCAAGTTTTTACCCCTCAGTTAGGTGAGAATCAGCAGGATCCAGCTGCCACCTCCCAGCAAACTGGGAAACCTCTGCCTGGAGAGTCTGAGCTCACCCACACATGGAAAGAACAGTGTTTTATTTCTCTGTTGCTTTGCCATTTGTTGATTTTCAAGACTTTTGGTAAGATCAATCAATTATAGGTATTTTATTGAGGGGCAAAGAAATAGAAAAACAAAATTACTTGGCAGATGTCATAAAACACCAAGAGGTTGTTCCAGGGGCATAAACCATCATCTTATCCCTCTGCTCAAATAGAATAACCTCCTCCTCCCATTGGCTCAATGATCCCTAACATTTTGCTGCTTAGGTTCCTGTATAACAAACCCACTTATATCCTGCTCTGACCTTGCCTGGAATCCCGAAAAGGTGGGGGGAAAAGGCGGGACTCGCTTTCCTGCACAATCACAGTGTCGCAGTCCCCTCGCCCCCATCTCTCTGGCCCTTCGAGCTCTGCCACCAGGGCACTCCGAGGGAGTCCAGCAGCGGTGCTAATTGCCAGTACTCCCCCTCACCTTATCAATGGTCAGCCCAAGGCTTTCCACGATAAAGTGGATCAATTGTGTGCTGATCATCTGTTCCCTGAATTATCCATGTTTGACAACCGGCAGGACTTTTTCCCTGCTTCAAAGGTGCCTGTAAAAAATGAAAGTGTGCCTTCACACTCAGCCACAGGGTCTTTCTCTCTCCCTCTCTTTCTCCAGCCTCTGGAATCTGTCAGGGGTAGGAGCACTGCTACTGTCCCAGTTAGTTAAATCAGCCGGGAATGGTTCATCACTGTGTGGG